>OW121807.1:6606621-7211621 GCA_933228885.1 Leistus spinibarbis
ACGGGCAATATTTGTAGGCCGAAATTGTGACTTTTGTACCGTTTTCGGACAATGCAAGAAACCACTTGGAACTGATGTAGTGGATAGATAACAGAAATTCACAAGCATCATTTCTAAAGAGAAATAGATTTGTCAGAAAATGTATTTATAACTACAAATATAATAGCGAGTAGAGTAATGTATCTTGCACGAGCTAACGCTCCTCGAAAGCGCTTTCAAGTGCTTATTCTTTGTATAGAATTGTTATGTAACCACTACTGGTATATCTGGTAATTGTTGTACTTAAGCTTTTGATCAGCTGCTTTTAAACATTATTATAGAAATTGGATTTTAGTTCGTCAGCTTTACTTGCCGCTGAACGCATATATACTTCGTCTCATGTCTCCCTGATTATAAGTCGAGAAAAACTTCTTGGCATAATTGTAAATTGATGATCCAGACAAATAAAAAATCTGATCATATATAGCACAAAATAACTGTACAAAATTGAGATAATAATAATGAATATTTTATACATAAAATATTTAATTAAAGAGTATAACTCTCGGGTCGAGTTGTTGATTAGTTCAGCGAGCGGTTGAGCACGAGTGCCGCCTGTCCATATAAGGCATTGGTTTTAGACCGAAGTACGTTCAATTTGCTTAAATAATGATCTTCGTACATTTTTGCAAAGCATAAATTATATGCGCAAGAAAGGATTCTAGACAGCTGATTGCAGCAAACATACTGATGAAAAGAAATCGAAGTTTGCTAAGTGCTACACTTACCATGCAGAAATTATTATTGATTGTTCATTGTCAGAAACTGCAAATAGTTTTTGACATCTAACGAGTTGCCTGTTAGATATAGAGATAGGATATCCAAATGATGCAGAGAAATTGTTATCATAAAAATGTTGATATTGTTTCATGATGAAGGCTTTAGTAATAATATTCGAAAATAGGCATTTTATTTCCCTAATTATCCGTGGAGATAAGTCGAGTGTAAGCCGCGCCACTTTTTTTAAATGTTTATTACGATAGTATATATCCATTTTACCGCGTCCCTTTATCTTTAGTTAATAATAAAATATATTCAAAGCAATTTAATTTGCCATCAATGGGCACTAATAAGATAATGAATCTTATAATATCTGACATAATAATAAATTTCAAATTGGAACTAAATCAAGTGGAATGGATCCGCTAACTGCGATTCAATAAAAATCGCAATTTTTCCTATTGATAATTCCACATGTAATCTAATGAGGTGTGTAAATCAATGAAGAGTCTAATACCTTTGGCACGTGAGAATATGGAAAAATAAATAACACGACAAGCATAGCTACTTATCTCACTTGGTCACACAGAGGTAGAATATCATAAATGTGCGAGTAAATCTCTCTCATCCTCTCCGAGATACGCGGAATAAGAAAGAGAAACGATTTGTCCCATATTTGGCGCTGGTACCCCATGATTATGGTAACCGGCTTTGACCGGGTCATGTTTCACGGTCAATGTTGGCAAAGAAACCGCAAGTGGTTATGTGATTTAAGCGATAACCAATTAGTATCAAGTAGTCGAGCAAGTATGCTTATGGTTGCGTCACTTTTGGTGGTATAGGTCAGGATTTTAGGATGCAGGATCTTTGGTTTACCTGACGATTTAATATCCTTGTCGCCACATCCAGAGTAGGTCAAATATTATATGTGTTTTATGAATTTAATAAGATATCGAATATATATATATATATATATATATATATATATATATATATATATATATATATATAAATATATATATATATATATATATATATAATGATTTGCAGGGTTATCTGTTTACCTGTTTGTCTGTTTGTCTGATTGTCTGAAGAAATAATACCTATACATTCGCAAGTTAATTTGTTTCATTATAATTATTAAAATAATATATAATTCTTTTACATACGTACTGAATTATTTACAGTATAAAATTTGAAACAAAAACATTAAGAATATTTCTAATATGTTTCTGTAATGAAGACGTAATGTAAAGCGCCATAATCATTCACAGTTAAAAAAGAGAAAATGGAACATTCTACAAATACCTACTTAAGGATAATAAAATAATATCATGACATAGTCTTAACAGTGCAATAAATCTAGAAGTCCATATTTAGACTAGTATTAATTTTGAACAATTTAACGATATTAATTGCAAGAAATAATTTGTAAGAACATGCACCTTTAGCTTTCCACTCTACGCGCTACAATGGAAAAATAAATGTGTGTTCAGTGTTGAAAGTCGTATATCTTCCCAGTTATAATCTTGCAGAAATTTTAATATGCGTAAAAATGCGCTCAGAACATCTCTTAATTTATTTACGTACTGAAATTTATGTGATGTTAGATACCCACAGCTTTACTAAGTAGCAAATGTTGTAGGTATGTATTTTGCTACTATACACAAAAATAGGGAAGTTAAATGTTCGCTGAATTAACTTGTCTTTAAATAACACAGTTAAAGTGGCCTTCACTCAAATTTATATATATATATATATATATATATATATATATATATATATATATATATATATATATAAGGCGCCAAGTTGCAACCAATCTCACTGACATGTAATACAAGTAATATAAATGGTAGCACGCGCCATATTGACAGATGGTGTGTAAAGCTCAAGCTAGGTTCGAGGCCCCGAGGTCGCCTAGTAGTAGTTGCAATGTCGACCATACCTTGCCAATTGGCGAGCAGGTGAAAATAGTAAAAGCCATGTGCTTGCCATTTTTTTCTCTTAATCATCATTGCGCTACATTAAACATACACATATCTTAAACAGAGATAGACATATATATATACATAATTTTTATAGAAAAGCATTTATCATAGATAGCAGCATGCGCATTTACAAAAGCAACACATTCGGAGTCAGAAACGATAAAGTACACAAATCTGACCCAAGTAACTCCAACGTTACTTTTTCCTGTCCACAACTTTTGTTTTAATTTGAAATTTATTATTTTTAATATATTTTACTGGCTTTTGGGTTCACAATCTGAAAGAACGTTATAGATATAAAAAGTATTATACATTTTTGAAAATATAATTTTAAAAATCGGTTGTGGCCAACACAGAACTATCTTTTACGTTATATTTCTTATTGTTTTGGGATTTATTTTATCTTACGGTCGACCTAGCGAGCGAGTATGTGAGTTTTAATTATTTTTGGATTGAACAACGAGACAAGATCTTTTTGTTAAGGACAATTTTTTATCCGACCGATTACTATAGGTCTGTTGTACATTCTGTACGTCGAGCTAAAAATAGGACTACATATATACGCTCATTTACACACTAACACATACTCAAGTTAATCGATTGTGATAGAAAAATCAGCCTGAAGCCCGATAGCAGTAAAAATATGTCGTCTTGTTCGTTTTCTTTTTAATCTCTTTGCTTTCTTTAATGCTAAAATGTTGTTCTTGCTAAATCACTTTCAGCTGATTACGCGTGCGCTGGTCATCTTGTTTTGATTGATTGGACTGATTAATTTAATCTAGTTTTTTTGGATGAGCTTTCCTTTTTTATTTTGTTTATGCGTTTCATTATCTTTCACAAGAATCGTTTTAATGAATCGTTTTTAGTAGAAAAACTAGAGATTTAAAATGCATGACGTCGTTTAGTCCCCTATCTTACCAACTTGGTACATTAGTTACTAATTAAGTGAATTAAAACACGTGGTCAATAATGAAATATATGAATTTATATTGTGGCCAGCACAAGATTTACTTATAATAAGCTTAGGTACAGGCACCAATGCTCGTGGTATAACTTAGTGGATTTGTTACTTATATAGAAAACATTTTTTAAGCACTGATGTTTTCAAAAATTAAAGGTGCTCACCGGGTCTATAATAGTAATTAAAAATATTTAACACAATGTTATTATTTCGAAAATAAAAACATTCCAATATTGACTTTCTTAAAAATGTTTGAAAATCGTAGTCAATTTGTAATTTCTCTAAAAAATAAAAAAATAAAAATTAGTCAAACATTTGAGTTAATACCGCAGATTATACTTACAGCATGGATCCGTGCTTACAGCTGCATAATCTAAGATATTCGCATCTGCAGAAGGTCTACGCGATTTAGTCAAATAATGTCTTGGTTGTATCCATTTGCGAATGCTTGGAGTCAATAGAGCTGGATCAATATCCAGTGGGTCAGTCGGATGATACAATAAACTGACTATAATACCCACAGTGCAAGAGACGAGTAGCCCTAGTAAGGTGTACCATAAATAGGACAGACGATATAACATGAACACGGACCTAAATTATATAATAGTCAATCATTGAAGTCAGTTAAATAAATTGGCGAAGCCTTTAAGACAGTGGTTTAAAAATCACTACCTTAGGAGAAAGCTAAGCCTACTTAAACTTACTCCGCGTCTGCGTCATTTAAATTTGTGAATGCATTTTCTTTCAAAACAAAATCATATTCACAACCTTCGACTGAGACAGGCTTTTCTGGGTATTTGAAACCTCCTGCAGCAATAGTGGCTTGAGTACCCAAAATTATCCAGGACATGAAGCCTAAACCGGACAGGCCCCCTATAAACGCCCCCTAATTGAAACAGGAAAGAAAAAATCTTGATTATTGCAGGCTTTTTTATTTTAAGACCTTACAGGTCGGTGTAAAGGAAGAAACGCACGAATATCGTCATAATAACAACGTTATTTACTATACTCAGTCACCGAAATCATTTATAGTGATTCGTGCAATGAGCCTTATGTCAAATATAATATGTAGAATTGTACAAAACTAACTTACAGTTGAGTTAATCCACGGTATCAGCATGCCCATTGTAAATAATGACAGTGACGGTCCTGCACTAATAGTACTAATACTCATGGCTAACTGAAAATGAATGTATATATTATTTACTGTTTTGATTGTTAAAATCTGCCAAAAAATCTATTCCTCGCACGTACCTGTAAAACCGTGCCTAATCGCTCTACAACAAAGACCAATCCAACAAAAATAACACCTAAGATAACTACAGAACTTTTCATAACAATCTGATTATGAGATTCTGTTAATTCGGTTTTGAAAAAAGGTCGATAGAAATCTTTAAGTATCACTGCTGCCATCGAATTCAAACTTGTTGATAACGTACTAAAAATATTTAATATTATATATATATATATATATATATATATATATATATATATATATATATATATATATATATATATATATTATGTGTGAATTGTGAGAAGCATTATGCTTATTAAAAATCAGTGTCAACGTTCACAGCACAGATAACATCACATCTATTATTTAATTTTTGAATAAATGCTAAAATACCGACACTTTGTTATATATCAGGTTCTCTAAATAAAACCTTTTTATAGACTTACGGTTGATTAATTTTTTACCTCAAAGATGCACTGAAAATGCCTGCTACAAATAGGCCAGAGAATCCTGGAATATTACCAAATACGTCCATGACTAATAAGGGTAATAGTTGATCCTTACGTCTTGCCAACTTAAGATTAAATAAAAAGGTTTTATAATATTATATTTTTAAATTTCGAAAATAAATTGAAATTATTACTTGCGTGGTTATAGGGTCACATTGATCATATGTTGCATAAATAAGTAATCCACAATAAACACAGAGGGAGGTCATACCAAATAAACCAACAATACATATCCACAAGGCCCTAAATATATAAAAATATTTATTAGCATACTTCGTAGTATTTTGTCGGCCTAACTTTAATGAATACCTTTTGGCGGCCCTCAAATTTGGCAGTGACAAATAGCGTTGAATCATATCTTGATTCACAGCACCGCGTTGCAAGAAAAATACAAAACCCCCTATAGAAAGCGACCAAATTGAGTGACGTTTTAGCGGACTAAAATCAAAACTGTAAAAAACAAAATTAAACTCTTTATTCAATGTCTATTCATTTATTTCGTCTGTAGTAGCTAAAACAAGCAAACATGTATTAAAGTTGGACTTACTCTGGACTTTCAATTCGCCCACTGATCCAATTCCGCTCCCAAACCACCTCAAACCCTCCAATATCCAAAGTGCCTTTTACAGCCACCAAAAGCATGGCTCCAATCATGATCCACGTTTGGATAACATCGGTCCATACTACAGCTTTTAAGCCCCCCTAAAATAAATATAAAATTGGTACATATATTGACACTGTTGGTGAATTGGAATGTTTGTTTCTTTATTAAAGTTATTTTGGGCAAATTATGTATATATATATATATTAAATTACGTATCTTTTTCATATCTGAATATTTCACCGTAGAATATTAGCTTCTTTGATATAATGAATATTTAATGTAATATTATACAGTGTCAAGTACGGATTTTAAATATTTAAAATGGTTAAACTTACAACACAAGTGTAAAATATGCAAATTAAGCACACGATTGGTGTCACCAAATGGACGTTCGCACCTGTAACTGTAAAGAAAAATTATATTTTGCTGTTAAGAATGCTCGGCTTGGGTACACTAGTGTAAAGAAAACCAAAAACTTGTATCTGTCTGCTTGTCTCTCTGTTTGTCTGTGTACAAAAGCTAATAAACATATATTATTTACTTTGATTAAACGCTAAGGCAGGTATGTATATCGCAATTGGTAACCGCATTGTCTATAAAATCAAAAAAAGAATAAAAATCGAAATTATTGTAAGGGATATAGAATACATACAGTTCCTATTACTGATAGAATAGATCCAAGTAAGCGTACTCTACGGTTGAATCGTTTTTCTAAATACTATAAAAGTTAAAATATATTAAATCTCAATAATAAATAAACTATAACGAAAAAATACCTCAAAAGTAGATGTTAATTTCAAATCATGAAACACTGGTAAATAAATCAAATGAAATGCAATTCCCATGCAAACAACTCCGGCGATAATATACATATATTGTATTCCATAGACGTAAATTTCGGTTGGGATCCCTAGTAAGGATATTCCACTGAAGAAACTAAAAATTTATTACTAATAATTCAAAATAATCATTTTAATAAGTATTTAAAATTTTAAAAGAATTATTGCATGGTGGGTTCAATTTGAAGGGCCTTAATATATATATATATCAAATTCTTATAAATATTGGTACCCTACCTTGCAACGAGGGACATAGCCACCGGAAGCACAGTCATATTCCTCCCCCCAACCAAGTAGTCCAGTTCGGTTTTAGCCGTTTTTATAAATCCAAAGTAAATGCCAATAACAACACAAATAACTAACATGCAGACAAACACTAAATAGTCGGGCCAACCGAATTTTAGCATTGCTTCACTAACGCTCTGGACGTCCCAAACCGTCTCTGGACGCAACGAAACGTTATAATATACGTCTGGTTCCATATTCTAAACAACTCTTACACCTTAGTTATATGGATATTTGAATAGTCGTCCGACTATGTGTATGTGCTGCTTAATTATTATTTTTTCGACGTATAAATAATATAATATATTTAAGTTGGTTTCTGTTACTCCAGTTTTATTATAAAAACATTTTATTATAAGTTTAATGTCGTAGAAGACATTTCTGGTGATATCGAACACCTCTATAACTTTTATTTACTGTAAATGCGATTAATTGAGATATTTACCATGGTTAGATACTATTACTTTACTCTACTGTAAGTATTTTGGTAAAGTTCTGGCACAACGGTTTGTTGGGTACTAAAGAAATAAACAATACATGTGATAAGAAACATTCAAATGGGTTTTACCTTGTCGAACGATAGCACAGGACAATTATAGAGTTGGTTATGTGTCTGTAACATTCTCAGGTCAAAAAAATGTCTTAACAAAAAGTGATTAATTGGGCACACAGTTTAAATTAATATTATGCATTTTATTTGTAAAAAATAATGTAAATTTTAAAATTCAAAATTATAATTTTTAAATGGCCTTTGGTTACCAATATGAATAAATCTAGTAGATATAAACTATCTTATTTATGTTTCTAAGACCAGTATCACAGGGGGTTCTAAATTTTGGGGCCCTATAACTCGGAAAGTATATGGGCAATTGGATATAAACTGCGAAGGGATTCAAATGAGATGCCAAATAATATGTGTAGCAACTTTGGTTCAAATCGCTTCGGTACCTTCTGAAACTTACAGGTCTACTGGAGATATTACAATGAAGTGGTACCATTAATACTCATTTCTAAAATATTATCATAGTTCGCGGTATCTTACAATAAATTGTTTAGTATTGAACGGGGTATAGGCATGTAATATATTACTTTAATTTATTTGACAATTTCTAGTATTGTAGAATCTAAAACGAGCATAATATATGTTCCTATATATTTCATACTATCAATAATCAGCCCATCCGTTTCATTTTAATTACTTTTACAAAGTGATAACTAATTATAAATAATTGACCTCGAGATTTTAATGTGAATATCCTTTTTGAGGATCCCTGAATCCAATTTTAATATTTTGTCAATGTGTGTGTGTGTGTGAACGCTCTACAGCCTATACCGTCCTACGTAAAAATATAATGTTTTTAATTTAAGATTTGTGTACCCCAGAATAGCACCAAATTTGCTGCACACAATATTCGTTAACTTCGGAAATATTGAAATTAGAATTATAGTGAAATTATTATATAAAACCTTATTATTCTCTAAAACAGACAATAGGGTTTATTGACATTCAAACGTATGTGAGTTGGAGAAAGGTTGTATGTTGATTCTTTAAAATTCACCATGTAAATATATTCAAATATTTTAAATACGTACTGTATTTGTTTTCATTTTGCTATTTAATACAAAAGAAAATATATATAATAATGCATATAAATAAAATAATTAAAAGGACAAGGAAGTCGAGTGAAGGGCACTCCAGCATGTTTTTTTTTTTTATTAATTTTATTTATTCTACTAGTCAGTAGACATTATTTTGTGTTTAATTTAATTGCAATTCATATTATAGTTTTTAAAAGAATAAGAAATATTTACGTATTATTATTAGTCAGTTAACAAAATTGCACACAACAAAGTATCCTTGAATTTCAACGTGGGATCAAGGCTTAAAACGTATTATTGTTTATTTTTTTAGTTTTTGGGAATAAAATTTTATTTATTTGATTATTTTAAACGTTATTATTGTGGGAAATAATGTGGGAATATTTGTTGAACATTTTACAGACAATGTGTTCATAATGTTAACTGCGTCGATTAAGATTAATTTCATTGATTAAATACATTTAGTATATCTTATAATATACTTAATAAATTTTATCAAAATATATTTCCTGGGAAATTATTTTTTATGTGCGAAATTAAGCATTGTTATAAAGAAGAAAACATTATAATTTATTTAATACAAATATGTTTCCTAAAAATTATTCAATGAATGACAGATATAATATAAATTTGGTCTTATGAGCGACCGAGCGATTCGCGGTTTAAATCTAATCGCCCGTATGGTTCTAATTCTAACTAATCCGAGAATGCTACAGACACACGATTCTTATAAACTACGTGCTTCTTAACCGGACCACGCTGTTTAATTTCGCGAGATTCAATGTTGGTTAAAAAGTTAATAATAATAATATATTAGCATATAATAATTTCATTGTTTTAAAAGTTCTAATAAATTATAAAGCTACATTATATTTATATTTTAGATAAAGTAGAATTATAGATTTCTACTTTAACTTTGATAATGGCTACTGTACTAAGTACGACATTTCCAATGCTGTTGAACTGAAGTAATATTTCAATACAACGAACGACATCGCTTAGAATGGTTATAAACTATGTGATTCAAAACCGAACCGCCAGTCACTGTTTAGTTTAGCGAGATTCCATTTTATGTTTGTTAAGAAATTAATAATAATAAAGATATAGTAATAATAATATCATTATTCTAAAAGTTCATACGTTTCAAAAACTACTTTATACATTACAACAGCTTATCGACATATTTTAACAGCCTCTAGGGTTCAATAGTGATACTAGTATTGGTTTATGAAATTAGTCTAGGTGCCTAACATGGTCAATATTGTGACACCTAAAAGACTGGAGTTGCTTTTACTTGAAAATAGTCTGATTCAACAAGATCAAGAAAGAAAAAACAAATTATTTGTTTAATAAATTTTTAATACAAATAAAACATTTACAAAATTTAGAAATTAATCACTCGGTGCTGAATATATATATATATATATATATATATATATATATATATATATATATATATATATATATATCGTAGTCAATTTCTAATTTTTCTATAACAAATAAATAAATTAGTCAAACATTTGTGAAATAACAGCAGTTTAGACTTACGGCACGGGTCCGTGCTTACGGCTTCATAAGCTAAGATATTCGCATCTGATTTAGGCGTTTGATTCAAATAATGTCTTGATTGTATCCATTTGCGAATGCATGGAGTCAATAGAACTGGATCAATGTAAATCAAGTAAATGCCAATCACAACACAAATAACTAACATGCAGACAAACACTGAATAGTCGAACAAACCGAATTTTAGCATTGCTGCACTAACGCTGTGGACGTCCCAAATCGTCCCTGGACGCAACGAAACGTTATAATATGCGTCTGGTTCCATTTTCTAAACAACTCTTACACCTTAGTTTTATGGAAATTAGAATAATTGTCCGACTATGTGTATGTACTGGTTATTTATTATTAATCGACGTATAAATAATATAATATATTTATGTTGGTTTCTGTTACTCCAGTTTTATTATAAAAACATTTTATTATAAGTTCAATGTCGTAGAAGACATTTCTGGTGATATCTAACACCTCTATAACTTTTATTTACTGAAAATGCATATATATATTTCAATTTTCTTTTTTTTACACTAATTTCTGGAATATTTACATAATTCGCGGTACCTACACAAGCTTCTATCAGTTAGATGGTTGATAAATGTAACTTGGTAGTTCTTTGTTCATACTACTATCAGTTGCAAGCAATAAAACCGAACTATTGTACAATAAATTGTATAGTATCAAACGGGGTAAATTTATATGTAAACAACATATTACTCAAGATATTACTTCAATTTATTGGGCAATTTTTTGCACAATATATTGTATAATCTAAAACGAATTTATTATATATTCATACATGTTTAATATATTACATACTATCAAAAATCCCATCCGTTTCATTATTTATCAATTATTGTTATTGTGATAAACTTGACTCACCGCTAATATTCTCTATACCAGATGCACAGGGTACAAACCACAATAACACTACCACCACGTTTGTACTTCCAAACTATACTGAAAGAGCAATATCATAACCAATTGCCTCGATCATAGGTAAATTAGCAATAAATTGTACAAAATAATCAATTAAAATCTTTGATTTTTAATAGATATGATATATACACGAATTCCCCCTGTTCTAAATATTGAATTTATTAACGAGTAATTAGTACCAACCCCTTCAAATACTTCTGTGACTTCTTTGACCCAGTTCTTGAGAACCACTGGATTAAAAGTTGTGTTAAAAGATTGTTATGTTTACTTACAGTGCAATGCTTGATTGAAAAATGAGTTAGAAAATTGTGCTAAATATTATCTATGTATTATTTATTTAATTTTGACAAAATTATTATCATCTACAATTCGGAAGATTTCTTCCCTGAAATTCAACAAATCGTCGTTGAACCGTTGACTGCTTTCATTGTGTAATTTTGCCATAACGGGGGGCAATGGTGTGATGTTGGCCAACGTCGCCAGGCACTCGTAGTATTTCTCTTGTTTTGTACCCATCATATGGGCGTGCTTTTGGCTAAATCCGTCCGCCAGGAGTTCGTCGATTTCGGCATTTAAATCTTGTAACATATCTTCTTTTGTTGGTAAAATAAAATCACCTTGTAGGTGCTCCAAGAAAAAGCGGGCCTAGTTAAAAGGTATTTTGTTATGGCATAATTTTTGTACTCTTTGAAACAAATAAATAAATAATATTCCGGTCATAAAACGTAAAAATGCGGTAATTTAAATTATTATTTCAATTATAGAATAAAATATTGTCCCTTTACTTACTTGAAGATCAAACATTGAAAATGCACAAACGTAAAAGGGTAGACCAATGAAACACATTGTTGTGTTATTTATATTTATTAAATGTTTGAACAATGGTTGGACATGATTATTTTCAACACTGATGCCACATTTAGGGCCCAAAAATGGAAACGAATACAAATATCCTGAAATTTAAATCTGCTATAAATAAAAGTACATTTTAAATCTCTTAATATTACCTGTACAATATAATACAACATCTACAGTTGCTTTAGTGTTGTCTTTGAAAATTATTTCATTTTCAGTCATGTGGTGAACGTCCGGTTTTTGTTTCAAGTTTTCAGGGAATTTTGTTTTTATTTCATTTGTACAATGGTGGCTGAGGAATACCTGCAAAACAGTATATTATTGTAGGATTTATCGTCAGTATTAAAATGTACACATTTTATATTTCATATACGAATATATAATATAATAAATAATGTTAAAAACAGTAAAATACATGATTTATGTTCACATCGTAAAATCGTAATCTCTCAATTTCTTGTCAAAGTTCTGTATTGTTTCGAAGCTTATGTAATTGTAAGAATAATACCATACTTGTTTAGCAGTTTTCGAAATTTGTAATGCAATATCCATTCCTGAAGGTCCAGCCCCAATTACCAAAATACTTTGATTTGAAAATCGATTTACATCTCTGAAATCATGGCTGTGAATTTGTTTGCTTTTGTAAATATCACGGCCAGGTATTTCTGGCAAGCTTGGAGTATGATAATGCCCATTACAAATCATAATTGCATCAAATGCCCAGATTTTATCTTCTTTATGCTTTAAATCAGTAACAGTTACTTTCCATTTTTTCCCTTCAGGTGCGATACATTTTACTCGATTATTGAACTGAAATGGAAACACATTCGCACATCCACATTTAGTTAATAATCGTTGAATTGCATACCTTTATCACTTCCCGTAATTTAAATTGATCTGCATAATCATTTAGGAATTTTAAAATTTGTTTTTGAGTCACATAGGATTCTTCACATTCTGATATTTTGAAATCGGGAAAACACATTACTTCCTTTGGTAAATTTGTCCTAAAAATATTCAAAACTATCATTCATATCTTTATGGAAGAAGTTCAAGGTTAATTGAAATATTTTAGGGAGTAAAAACAGCATTTGAAATTTGACTAAACATTAAAATATTCTTTTATTTGACAAATAATACATTGCATTTTGGTGTTATTTTAATCGTGAAATAAATAGCACGTTATATTTAATCCTAAGAATCAAGAGTGCCCGTCACTCAACTTTCTTATACTATATTTTAAATTCATTCTACCAATGTCATGATCAAACCACAACTGAGTTTGTCATGTAATGATTTATATGTTTACCAAAATATCAAACTTGACATAATTTTATTTTAATAGAAATGGTGTTAAGGATTAATAGACTGTCGTTAATAATTCAACCTTAGTTGACATAAGACCTAATCAGGCATGTCAAACACGATTATGTAATCGTTTTACCTTCCAAATATGTAACGTTACATGAATATAAATTATATTTAAATTAATGAAGGGTTCATGAAATATAATATATTATTTCATCTAGGTGCAAGCCATATTTATTTTATCCTACCAATAATGTAAGTGAAATAGTTTGTAAGTGAATTTAAGCGAACTTATATTATACTTATCAGAGAACGTCTTAAAACAGTAGCAATTAAACTGAACTTAACGACGAATAAACGGCGAGCACCTATGCTAGTTTCAGTATAACATTATAAATGAAATTAATAATTTGTGAATTGAATCAATTAATATTTTGTACAAATACAGATTATGTATTATGATATTAAATATAATTATTCTATTTTTGCGTATACGTATTTTCTAGCAATAATATATAATTATAATATTTTTATTTATTTTGATTTAAACGATTTAAAATCAGTATTAGTATATCATTGATTAAACTCGAAGGCCAGGAAAAATGTAATGAACACATATTTTAAATTTTATCAGAACATGGGACAGTTTATTTTGTAAATAACTTAAGTATTGTTTATAATTTTTTAGGGTCAATGATATGTTATCTCACAGACATAAATTTGAAGTATCAAAATTAGCAAATTATTAAACGAACAAGTACAAATTAGATATTCTATTTGTAATTAAAATCAACACATTCAACAATGATTGTAGTATTTTTACTTTCTTATATGAATGTATATAAACAAGCGTACGTAATACTTCCTTATTTACATTAAGTAATAATTAATGAACAAACCTTAAGTTTTTGTACATGCTTGTATGAATAGGGATTCCATAGTCATCTAAGCCCGTTTTATCCGTGTAAACCCAAGTTCCACCAATTTCTCCAGTTTGCTCGAAAATCACACACTCATGCCCATATTTTGAGTCAACGGCTTGTCGGGCGGCCGCCAAGCCTGCGGCACCCGCACCAATAATACACACGCGCATTATGCCACTTCAAATTTTGAGTAACGATCACACTGAGTGTCTAAAAGTTATATTGTTCACTTCGGACAAGTGTTTCTATAGCAATGGCGATAAACTTATTGATAAACAGGTCAATATATTTGCGAAGGACACTGATTTTAAATGATTATAGCATCTTTGGTTTACCTTGAAATTTATTTATTAACCGCTAGTGCTTTGCATTTTAATCGGGAATTTATTCGCAATACGTTAGATCTTGAGTTGTTACTTTCACTATTAAGCAAGTATTTGCTATTTTTACTTTCTTATACATACATAATGTATCACAAAAAATCGAACACGACATTGTAGGTAAAACATATATTAGAATTCCTGTCGAATTTTTGGCTGTTTTAATTATTTTTATAAGGGCAGTATTAAGAAGGGCTCTAAATTTTGGGGATTGGATTTAAACTGCGTCAAACACTTTTCGTTAAGGAAATTTAGAATTCATACTCATTTAACAATATTTTCTTATATATATTCGTATAAGAAAGTAAAATTCGCTTTTGAAATTGGTAAATTTATATATTGTATCCATGGTTACGTATTTACCAAATGGTGTCATGATAGTCGCATCAGTATCAACAAATATCAAAATTTAAAAAAAGGTGAAACATTATTTTTAAGTGTTTTATCGGAATATAAATATTATAAAAAACCCAAATGTTAGTCTTAGAAACTAAAACCTGTGGGCTGCCTTTTATTTTGGCTAAGGCCCTGTTTGAATTCGGAATGAGTTCAACGACTCGTCGAATATCTTCGTGAGAATACGCAAAAATACGTAATAATGACCTAATACAATCCAGGGGCGGCGTTAAGATTGATATTCGAGTGGGGCGCCCAAAATTGATAATTTTATGTTCCTTAGGTACCTATATTTATATACTTTGGGGAAAGAAAGGGCGCGGGGGCGTCATCTATTGGGATTATTATAAACTACGTGATAAAAGTTTTCTATTTTAAAAATGCATACATTTCTTAAATATATCTGTATTTTAGATAAAGTGGAATTGTAAGTTTCTACTTTAACCTGCGTGCCTACAGTACTAAGTAAGATGTTTCCAATGCCATTAACCTTAATTCAATTTTTTAGTACAACTAGCGACATCTCTTAGAATTCTTATAAACTACGTGTTTCCTAACCAATCCGCCAGTTGCTGTTTTGTTTCGCGAGATTCCATATTGTGTATGTTAATTAATTAATAATAATAATGATATAGTGCCATATAATAATTGCATTATTTTAAAAGTTCATACATTTCGTTAAGCTACATTATGTAGACTTCTACTTTAACTTTAGTGGTGAATTTTTCCATGGCGATATTTCAGTGCAGCTAGCGACATCTCCTGAAATTCTTATAAACTTTGTGGTACATTCAAATCCTCCAGCCGCTGTTTAGTTTCGCAAGATTCCGTTTTGTGTTAAAGAATTATTAATAATATATTAGCATATAATAATTTCATTATATTAAAAGTGCATACATTAATACTATAATTTAAAAAAAAAGTAGAATTCTACATTGTGGGATCATCCTACTGGTTTTTCGCGGTCTTTCTTGACCTGTAAATCCCCTGATTAAGAATACGTAATCTCCTGATTAAGTGAAGAAATCATGTCTGATCCCAAGGAACCAGAAAATGATTTTACTGAAGTGGACTGTGATACCTCAAGTAATGTAAGCCTTTTTGATGAAGATTCTGATACAAGTAACAGTGAAAAAAAATCACAAAATACACAGAATTATTTCACTGATGATAGTCAACAACTAGAGAAGTTGAACATTGTTGTTGATAATTTAACGCACGAGTTACGTGAAAAGTATGAATGTAGAGTATCTGATATTGGAGTAGTTGACCTTGAAGAAAAGAAGGCACAGATTAAAGAGAGAATAGAGGATCTTTTCTTAAAGCTTGTGGAAGATGTTATGCAAGATAAACCTCCGGTTTTAACGTTGAGGAATATTCGCTCGTGGGATAATTGCAGATTTTCTCAGAAGTAATTTTTAAGATATTTTATGTCTACAAGATTTTTTCTTATTGTTAACTCAATAGCAATAAAAAAATATAAAATATTATAATTTTGAATTTTAAAATATTTTTTTCAAATTGTTATAATAATTAAAAACCGCTGTGCCTTTAAATTTATAAATTATGACACAGTTAATTTTCTTTCCCAAAAGATTATCCTTAAAACCTGTGACTGATGCCACATTTACTGAAGTAAAATTTACACACAGACGTAGTTTACCCAAATTTTCTTTAATTTACCTTTTACTTGGAAAAATTTATAAACTACTTGTTACCAATGAAACTGTTACTAAAAGGTATTTTTAATACTTCTACATAATCATTTTATGTTAAGTTCACGTTATTTAAAATGTTCACTTTAAACTAAATATTGATAGTTCTTGAAACGGTTCATTGAATCTCACTAATTTTATACATAATTATAACTACTCTAAATCTGATTAGGAATTAGAAACATGTATAATAAATGATTACTATACCTAAGTTAATGGAATTATAAATACAAGGGTTTAAGGATTGTTCACAGCTAAAGAATTAGTAATTAAGCTTAGAAATTATACGTAATAATTCCAGTTTGTTGTATGACAAGGTTAACCGTTCACAGCAACAATAATTATCATAAATTGTGCTGCTTGGAAAGCTAACATTGCTTGTCATAATACAAACTAGATTATTATTTGTAATTTTCTAAGCTTAATTACTAATTGTTTCACTGTGAACAATCCTTTAGCGGTTAGAAGTAGAGGCTGTAATTGGCTCCATTTCGTGTGGGGATAAACTAATTTCTTCGATTAAAAATAAGATGGGGTCCTGGGGACCCCAAGGGTTACAATGTACCATGGGTGAGCTGTTAATTCATCGTCTGTCGGCTCACTTTTATACATATAGGTACAGAATAACAATCATGGCAAGATAAATAATATATATATATATATATATATATATATATATATATATATATATATATATATATATAAAATACATAATAATAAATGATAATTGTCGAACCTAACAATAAAATGATCATCTAGCAACAATTTATTTAAAAAACATCATTTTTGAATGCTTTTTTTTTTAAAAGGGAATTATATTATCAAAATATTGATAATATCTCGTCGCAATCACTAGTCGATAATGCACTAAATGATATTTCTTGTCTTTTGGAATGTCCATTGTGCGATTTAAATATATTTGCGACTAGTAAAGGATTAATATATGGTCCTTTAAAGTTGACAACTACATCAAATCATATAGACTGTTCAATATCGAAAGGTTATTATAATATCACCATTTTAGTTATAACTACACAGAGAATGTATTAATAGTATTGTGAAATATAATAATAATAATATTATAGGTACTTTAATACCGGATGATGTAGCCAGTATAACAAAAATCGAATCACATGCTAAATTTATCTTGGTTATTGAGAAAGACGCGATTTTTGAAAAGCTAATCTCTAATAATTTGTTTAATAATGTGCCGCCATGTTTGCTAGTAACTGTAAGTTATGTGTCTGATTTAGTTATTGTGTTTTTAATCCCTTGATTTATATATTTAGGGTAAAGGTTACCCAGATATAAATACAAGATGGTTGTTAAAACAATTATGGGATGCATTACGCATTCCGATATTAGCTATTGTTGATCCGGATCCATGGGGCATTGAGATTATGTGTGTTTATCGGTTTGGATCTATTGTAAGTAAAAAATAAAGGTTTTAATATGTGGAAAAATGGATCATCAACCCCTTTAATCGTACCGCTTTAATCGTACCGCTTTAATCGTACCGCTTTAATCGTACCGCTTTAATCGTACCCTTTAATCGTACCCCTTTAATCGTACCGCTTTAATCGTACCGCTTTAATCGTACCCCTTTAATCGTACCGCTTTAATCGTACCGCTTTAATCGTACCGCGTTAATCGTACCGCTTTAATCGTATTAAAGGCGTATTCTCATACTGATCGTCTTCTCTTTGTAGCTTTTCTAATTAAATATGCAACTTCTTTCTAAGTTTGCTTATTTTCTATTATATTGATCGTTTTTCTCTGTTAACACGAAAAATAAAATACCATTTAAAGCTTACCTAAGCTTACCTAAGCTCCTAAAAAGGCTTAAATCAAATGATAAATATGATTTGTTCCCTAGTCTATGTCCCATCAAGCTGATCAATTGGCGGTGCCAAGTATTCGTTGGTTGGGCGTATATCCATCTGAAATTAATGTGTTATGTGACACCTACGTAGAAATATTACAGCAAGATCGATCGAAATTAATCGATATATTGCAACGGCCTTATGTACAGGCAAATAAGAGAATTCACGAAGAAATCGAGTGTATGTTGGACACTGGCCGTAAATCTGAAATTGAAGGGATTCAAACATCAAATAACTATCTAACTAATGTGTATATACCGCAGAAAATGTTGGGGGCTGACTTTATTTAATGTAACCAATTTAATATTTAGAATTAAAGTATTATGGAATACTACTAAATAATAATGTAATACTACTAAATAAAAATAAAATACAATACAAGATAAATATTTATTAATTAAACCGCACATATTTATAATTAATTTATTCATCGGGTTCACACAAATTCATCAGCGAATCTAGCGACCGCCGCAAATCGGTACTGTCCGCAATGAAATTATCTCGTATGTCTTCTAAAGTACTCGGCCGCTGCACAGTATCAATTACGCCATACTCTTCCATCATATCAAGAATACTATCAAACAGTTGCAATTCTTCAGTCGTTAAATCCGCATTTGCGATATTACTATTATTCGCAGTCTGCGACACTTCTAGATTATTATTAATATTTGATTCAGGAATTTTATTTTTTACATCAATTTCAATTGAATCATGATGCTCATTACTCTTGTGCGTATCATTTGAATTAATCTCGATTTTCCGCCGTTTGTTCTGAGTGGCATCGGATTTAATACGCGCATATTTTTCAGATTTTTTTACAGGTAAGGTATGTGAAGTAACCATATTCATTTTCTTGGCAAATAATCTTGTTACTCTTCGATTGCAGTTAAAAAATCGTAGATCGTCTTTTAAATCTATCTGAA
Organism: Leistus spinibarbis; assembly: GCA_933228885.1. Classification (NCBI taxonomy): domain Eukaryota; kingdom Metazoa; phylum Arthropoda; class Insecta; order Coleoptera; family Carabidae; genus Leistus; species Leistus spinibarbis. Next base: position 6,626,288 of record OW121807.1, read on the forward strand.
AATTAAAAGTTGATTCCACAAATATTTGACAGTGCGTGATTTTTGACAGTTTTAATTTAGTAACAAAACTTACAATTTTTGCAATTCTAGTTGCTTTCCGACACTTAATTTTAGGGTAGGGCATTATAAAATTTAAATGTATAAATATTATCGTAAAAATTAATAAAAATTGTAAATATTTAATTTAAAACGACATCAAATTTATATGCAAACCATAATTATCATTTGTTTCAGAATATTTTAGTTAACTACCAATATGCTGCATATTCGCATTATTAATATAGTAATAAATGTAATACTTACGTGTTTTATTGTACACTGTTTTAACTTATAATTATTAAGTAAGAATATTCAGTGTGGAATAAAATTATTTAATTGAATCGCGTAAGAGTATTTATTGCGTATGTTGCAAATAAATAACAACAATGTATTCAATTATTTAATATGAAAATAAACAATACTACAATGTAATAATACTGTAGTCATGGAATTGAAACAAAAAGACAAAAACAAGATTAGGTACTAGGCACCTATGCCTTCAGCTCGCACTAAACTGCTTAATTATTAATTTAACAAATACTGTTTCATCAATATAAAACATTGATTGTTTGTTTAATATTCACCCTATCAATATATACAATTTTAATGCGTATTGCTTTTTAAAATATATATTTTAACCATCAGAGTATGGTTTGTATTGTGTGTGTGTGTGTGTGTGTGTGTGTGTGTGTGAGTGAGATTTTGTGGAAACACATTTTCAACAATGAAAACATTTGTTTGCATATTGAATAAACGTATGGTCTTATTTTGGAAAATAGTTTCCTAAAAATAGAGAGACAATACAGGTTCATGTTCGCTTATTAGAAGCCCCTTTCGCTCCGAGCTGCTCAGCTTCCTCAATAGTATCCGGTAACTTTTGATTGAGCGTTTCTGGCAGCCTGAAACAAAATACTGTCGCTAATATTGGTGCAATCCCAAATATTAATGGCGGCAACCACTCTGCCACGTCACTGAGGCTTATTACAAACGGCGCTGTCATAGACCCAAATCTAGCGAACATTGACGCAAAGCCTAATCCAATATTGCGAACCATTGTCGGATATAATTCACCAGTGTACACATACATTACAGCAAAACTGTTCGCGATGCACAACATGCCAAAACTGCTCAAAACTACCGTGGGCCACGTTGGGTCAGTCGGCGCTACAATTATTAATAAACAAGACAGACCACATAATACGTTGAAGGATATAAGCGTCCACTTTCTTCCTAATTTGTTCAATATGAATACACAAGCCACATGCCCTGGTAGTTGGATTAATCCAGCAATAGCGACGTTCAAAAATATATTTCCTCCTATTTGGCCCATATACTGTGCAACTCCAAAATATGATAATCCTAATATCAACCAGTTTATAAGGATGCATGCGGTGCGAATGCGCATCTCTGGAGTTCGCATTAAATCAATTGTGTTACCAGCTTTTTGTTCAGCTTTAGGGGCATTTTTACAATGCCATTCTACATTCTCCTTTATGTTGCAAATGGGTAGTTTGTTAAAAGTAGCAGTTTTTTCTAATAGTTTTATTGATTCTTCAATACGTCCAGTAACAAGAAGCCAACGTGGAGATTCTGGAATTAACCAGTAGTACGATATTAATAGAACTGAAGGTAATGATATGGCTATTTGGAAGTAGTGCCAGTCGCGAAACAGATATCCAATTAGGCCCAGTGTTGCCTGGCCCATAGCGAACGGGATTTGGAATAAAATTCCTGCAGCTGAACGATATTCTTTACCTGTAACATTATTTATTCCATTTTTGCAGCTTTGAAGTATTTATAAACCTGGATCTATTAATTTTGCAATACCATTTATTTGGAATGGCCAAAATGAGAACTATGTATTTTACCTATAATCTCCATTAACAGAACAAAACTGGTCAACATGACTCCGCCCGTAGCACACGCACAGCAAAACCGTAGAACTATGAACAGCCAAAACCATGGAGTTGCACCAGCTGCAACCCCGCTAACCATCTGGACCATGACTGCCCAAACTAACTGGTTCCTCCGTCCAAATCTAAAACCCCGACCAATTCTATTACCGTACATAAATAAATATATCTTATCAATCACCTATCAGAAAGCCATCCAAATATCACATTACCCAAAAGAATCCCACACATAAACGTCAACTGCGACACATTTGCCAGTTGAGCTCGTTCGCAGACAAGATTCCATTCGCTGATTATTGTTTCTTTAAAAACACTTTTATCGTATGTGTACGAAGGACATTGGGATGAGCATGGTTCATATTGGAGGTCGGAGCAGTTGAAATCGATGGGTGGTGCTAGGAAGACGATGGCTAATTGATGCCAAACGATTGAAAATTGGACACAACTGATTAATAAGAACATGCAGAAATGCCAACGACCAAATGCTCCCATTGAACGCTCGATGATGTCTTCATTTGGGCTTGGAGGTGAGTCTGACATGATCGCATATACAACTGTACAAAATAAATAAATAAATTAGATAATTCACAATATGTTTATTATTTTTCTACATATATTTCGACCTATCGGTCATCATCAAACATAGAAAAATATGTACACAACTGTACGGACTATTCTGACCACTGTTTAGAAAATTTACACAATTATAATGGCAACTTTAAAATCTTACATACACGGTTAATAAAAGAATTAAATTTGTAGCAACAATAGTCAATTAGGAAAGCGGTACATCGGAAGAAAAATATCATCAACGACCAATTGGATGTTAACTCGTCACCTCTCATTAATTTGTGCATTGAGTAATTGTTTATAAGAACATGTTTTTCTATGTTTGTATTAATTCCTGATGATGACGGAGAGTAGAAACATTAATAACTATATTGTGAAACTTACCAAGTGTTTTCCTTATTTATAATAATACAAAATATGTCACCAAAGAAATAAATCTATTTCATAAATCTCACCGTAAATACTACAGCAATAGAAATAAAATAAATAATTAATTAACATTATTACATCAAGCAATTTCATTGATATCGGATTGCATTCTATCGCGAGATGATAAGAACAATAATAGAATCTGGTAATCTACTCAAAACAAATTGAATTGCAAATTAATATTACGTTATCTTAAATTACAACAGAAATAGTGATATAATTTAGAAAATTTGAAGGACTTGATCGACAATGTCGCTAATTGAATTGCCTCAACATAACTACTTTTGTTATCGATAACCTTATTGTTGCTAAGCACAAGCGATTCAGGGAATATCAAAACGTGTATATCCGTTGAGATCTCGAGTTCGGCATTTTTCATGATTACTTACTTATTACTTCGTACAAGAAAATTAATATTATTTATAATATTGTCAACACGAGTTTTTATTCAAGACTATAATATACCACATTTTTTAAATATTACATCAGATTGTATTATCTTTAAAACTCGCACAAGCCAAGGCATTGAAATCCGAATCAACTTAGTATAAGTCATACAATTAATATAATTCATATGCAAATAAGTTACTTAAATATTATATAATTTAGTATATACTTATACAGAAGATTAATGCATCTTTTTTAACTCAAGGTTAATATCAACTAACATCTGAAAAAGGTGACACAGTTATTTGGCAAAAGTGTTTACGGTTGACCAAATGTTAACAATTTATTTGGAATTCTTTGAAACCGTATTTGGTTATGTTAGGATATTGAATTGTATATTTTAATTTGTAAATTAACGATTTTGAATTTTGTATATTCTATAACAAATCTGCTTGGACCTCATGTAAGTGATTTCCATTATGTGCTTTTATGAACTAGAAAGATGTGCTTTAAACCATCGGCTATAACCAATCAAAATAAATTCGTATTTGTAGAAACTACAAGAGACTAAAGTCTAGGGTAATTATGTCAGACACAAAACAACCTCCTGAAGAGGACATCATCGAACAAACCATTGGCGCTTTTGGACGCTGGCATTTATTTATGGTCATAACAATCTACTTAGTAAAATTCACAATAGCTTGGCATCAACTAGGCATCGTATTCCTAGCACCACCCATTGTATTCAATTGTTCTGACACCCGATATGAACCCTGTTCATCCGAATGTCCTTCATACATATACGATAAAAGTGTTTTTGAAGAAACAATAATCAGCGAATGGGATCTTGTATGTGAACGAGCTCAACTAGCAAATATATCGCAATTGACATTTATGTTTGGGATTCTTCTGGGGAACGTGATATTTGGGTGGCTTTCTGATAGGTAATTGATAGGAAATTTATGTAGGGGTGGTATGAAATGGTTGGGGATTATAGGTTTGGACGTAGGAATCCGTTAGTTTGGGCAGTCATGATGCAAGTGGTTTCCGGGGTGGCAGCAGCTTTCGCTCCATGGTTTTGGCTGTTCATAGTACTGAGATTTTTCTGTGCGTGTGCTACGGGGGGCACTATGCTTACCAGTTTCGTTCTACTAATGGAGATTATAGGTAAAGTAATAACAACATTGTGGTTGAACAGAAATATACATTTATTACTTCAGGAAAGGAATATCGAACAATCGTTGGAGTATTATTTCAAATCCCTTTTATGTTGGGACATGCATCTCTTGGTCTATTTGGCTATCTGTTGCGTGACTGGCGCCACTTCCAAATGGCAATATCAATTCCTTCAGTTATCTTAGTTGCATATTACTGGATAGTTCCAGAATCCCCACGTTGGCTTCTTATAAATGGGCGCATCAATGACTCTATCGAGGTGATGAAGATAGCTGCATCGTATAACAAACTTCCAACTTGTAGCATACAAGAACAGGTACAGAAATATTGTGAAAATATAACAAAATCACAGGGACACGGTGGTAATGTATTCGACTTGATTCGAACTCGAGAGATGCGCATTCGTACCATATGTGTTTTGGTAAATTGGATTACAACTGGTTTCGCATATTTTGGCATTGCCCAGTATTTAGGCCAAATAGCAGGGGACATATTCGTGAACGTGGCCATTGCCGGTTTAATACAAATACCAGGCGTTATAGCATGTGTGTTCATGATGAACAAATTAGGAAGGAAATGGACGAATATTATTGGCAACATGCTTTGTGGACTGTCATGTCTGCTAATTACAATAATGCCAGATGAACCAGCATGGCCAACGTTTGTTCTAGGCAGTATAGGAATGATGGGGATAGCCATCAGTTTTACTGTAGTGTATGTGTATACTGGTGAATTATACCCGACAACGGTTCGCAATGTTGGGTTGGGAACTGCTTCGATGTTTGCTAGATTTGGCTCGATGATAGCGCCTTTCGTAGTAAGCCTTCGCGACGATGAAGTGTGGTTGCCGCCTCTAATATTTGGCATCGCCCCAATTCTAGCGACCGTATTTTGCTACAGGCTACCAGAAACGCTCAATCAAAAGTTACCGGATACAATTGAAGAGGCTGAGCGCGTCGGTATGGAATCTATTTTGAATAATCGAGTATTGAACGATGTTCAAAAGGTGACGTGATAATAAGACAAGCATCAGTGATTGCGCATGTTGTGTGAAGAAGCATAGGTACTGGCACTGGTGCCGTTTGTTTCATAATGACACATTTGAACATTTACACACTAACATATATACAACTGGGTGTTATGTAACATAATGTGATATGGGCATAAAAACACCTCAATATTGGTGATAAATAAACGATCCAAAATGCTTTGTAACGCTTTATTGTAAATTGCATTATGTTTAAATTGATAATACAAAAAGAAACATTTAACATTAATTCAGTAACTAACATTGCCGACTGATGGGTTATTTTTTTAATTAATTGGTGTTCTGCTGATTATTTTATATTGTTTATAAACTTAACTTGACAAATTTATGCAACAATAACAGACAACACTTCCTCATCAATATCATATTAGACCTTTCCAATTAGTTTATCTACATTCAGTTAATTTTAATTGTAAATGGATTATATATTTTAACGTAAATACTTTACAACCAACTTTCTATTGCAATAATTTTCACAACCCTTTCAGCCCACCCACTCTTAGCTCTGGAAGTTATACTTAATGAGTTTAGGGACTGGATTATATTCAAATTGCATATAATTAATATTAAAGTATTAAAATTTAAATTAGAAATAGAAAAAATGGATTAAATTTTGGGTTTGTGCTTAAAATAGGTATTTCGAGGTATAGTCGAAACTACAATAAAAGAAATAAATATATACAAAAATGCCGTACACTAGACTTTCTTGTCCGAAATAATATTTTCTGGTATATATTTATATTGTTTTATCAAAATGGTAATTTGCCACTCTGGAAACTTACCTCAGAAGCATCACAACAAAAATTACAGCAACAGAATATGTTGGTTTTGTATTACGTGTTAAAATATGTATCCATTTTACTGTTTACATCCGATAAAATTCCATTAAAAATCGTAATCTTCTAAATAAAATGAATAAACAACTATATTGAAATATTCAAACTACAAGGAATAAAATGGGCTAAGAACAACATTTAAATAAATCGTATGTTATTTAACATCTGATATTCATATAATAAATAAATGTCTCAAAATATTGTCCCCTAAATATTGCAACTAGGTTACTTGAAATTAGTTTTATAAGAATATCAATTTGGAATTTTCAAACAAGACGAGACGAACGAAAAATAAATAAATGATAATTTTAACTGGAAATACGTATGTGAATGGCACCTAGCAAATTATAACAAAAAAAAGATCTTAAAAAATGGACTTAAAGTACACAATGTTCAGTTACCGAGTTGTATTATTCAGTGGACGATATAATATAAATATTAGGACAAAAAAAAAAAAAGTAATTTTATTTTCTACTAGGAACACCTAATATTACTCTGATTGATTTTTGTGGAGAATATTACTTAATAATTAATAATTAATTTATTAATTAATATCACTTTAGCTAGTTTCTGGCTGACAATAAATAAAATGTATCAAAGAACTTCGTTGTAAAATACTTATCAAGTACAAGTGATTTTTAATTGTTTTACTATGTTTTATATTAGTTTATAATTGATTTAACTTGAAGTTTAACATACCTAGTCGCGGTTTAACTTGTACTTCATAAGTAAGCAACAAATTGCTTAAAATAAATTGAATGAACTTAATATAATATATTCAAAGTTCATATTTATTTCAATGGCCGCTATTTCAAATCTAGATTTACTATAATTCGAAGTATAATTGCGGATTCAGAGAATTTGCGATATGAACTTTTCATTTTTTGGCAGGGCGGCTACCAAAACAAACAATCCAGTACAGCATAGCTTGAATTTAAATTACGTAATAATTATTAAAATGTGAATATTGAAATACCTTGAGCAAAATAAATTCAACAGCAACAAATTCAAGAAGATAGAATTAAATTTGCAATAGATTATTTGCATTAGTATTTATTATTGTATGCAATGATACAAAGAAACAGTACATTGCAGTTTACAACAAACTGTTTACAACTCAAATATGTCATGAAAACATTAAATTTTGAAATTATAATTAAAATTTAACAGTTTAGCTAAACTATTCTGCAAAAATATTTGATTTATTAAAATGCATTTATAATTAAAATGTATTATTCATTTGGCAATGTTTGGTACATGAATGTCATACTAGTGTGAAAGAGCGATGTTTTCATAACAGATAATAGTTTCTTGTTGTTCGTTTAGCGCCCAGCCTTACATTAAACTTGAAGATTGTCTTTGCTTTATTTTTCATTTAGAGCTGTGTGAATCGATAGGCAATGTCACAGCATTTCTTCATAAGAAGCGAAAAAATTTTATATATATATACACATTGTTTTAAAATGTCTTAAAGTCTAATGTTTTCACAACCGTTATTATTGATTTTTTAAAGTTGTTACTTTTAAGCTTTACACACGAGATCATTCTATAATTACAAATTTTAGCAATTTAATATTAAGAAATAATTAATTTTAGTTGCAATCGAAGTATGTAGATTTATATTTATTTAATTTTTATATTTTTCTTATTTTTTAGGCTTTTCATACGAACAACTATAATTGACCGTTTTTAATTGTTAAAACGTAAATACCAAACAGTTCCTTATGTTTCTGATGCACAATTCACTATCTATAGTTCAGTATAGTCCTACCGCTTAATATATGTTATCAAATAAATTGCTCTAAATTTTAAATAAGTATTAATAAAATGGCTTGAAAACAGCGGTCTATTTATCTATACACTAAAAACGTGCGTTTCACTAATAATTTGCACTATTGATATTATTGATTGATTAATTGTTGTTTTAATTAAACTGGTTTTGCGATTAATCAATTAATCGATTAATTTGATGTAACGAGGCAGCCGTGAATCCTATCCCTGCCGTTTTAAGAATCTAGATTGCTGCCAGTAACATAGTCAGAGGGTCGAACTATCTTACCTTTGTATCAACGTAAAAAATTGAATTTTAACTTGGATATGGCTTCTATTTAGCCACAAGTCTGGCTACGCCACTGGTAGTTGCTGTCCGTTTTTTTTTAAATTTATTGCTATTTTTTTAGATTCACTATAATTGGATAGTCTGTTCCAATTCTGAAGAGTATCTGTTCTAAATTGTTGGTTTTAAGTTACATTTTTCATTATTTAGAGACCCGGATTCCGATAATTCTTATTATGAAAGCCTGTCAAATTTGTTGTCAGTCTTGGTAAAATGTCAGTTATTCAAATTAAAGCCTAAATATTATTAGATTACCCTATTTAGTAAGTACTATTAATAATTCGGACATTTTTATGTACATATCGTCACACCAATTACTACAAAAGAAAATATGAAATTTCTAGTTCTTAGGAAAGAATCAATTTGAAATCAGTCGGTCATAAGTCCCATTTAGGAAATTTTAATAAATTTGGAGGCGTATAAAATACCCCTGCTACGTTTGTACGACTGGACGCCAGGGTATAGAAAACCACACTGTATAAAATCGTAACTCAAGGTTAAGGTATATGAAAATGTTGTAATCAGGGGCCTAAAGAGAAAATTACAATGTGGCATTTGGTTAGGAAGCCCCCTAACACTCATTAAATAGGTTGTCTCAATTCAGTAGAATTAATTATCTACGTATTTTGTTGAAAAAGGTAATCTCATAATAGTTGGCTTCAACTCTCAGACAGTTCTAATAAAATAACAAGTATATTTCAAAAACTATGTTTATAATATCAAAATTTTAAACTAACTATTTAACAATGCATGTCCAGCACAATATACAAAATGAATATGAATACTAGTCGTACACGTTAGAAGGAAAACAGTATTCGCTAGCTGTCTGAATTTTGTCTACATTTTTGAACATTTAAATTTGCAGTCTGATTTTGAAAGGTTAAATATATTTATGATAAAAGATTAATTAAATGTTACTTTTATTTATGTATATTTAGCTACTACGCGTTCTTTATCTAAAATCTTCAGTATTGAGTATTAAAAATCGAGAGGTAAAATCCTACCTATGTATCTACATTCAGGAAAATGATTGTTCCCTGATGGTGTAAGATGCAAATGATTAGTTAGTTAGTTTTGTCAATTGTATTTGACAGGTTTTCACTACGGGTTCATTGGATTATTTGATTCTTTGTTTATATTATTATGTATTATTAAAAAAGACACATGTAAGTGCACAACATACTGCAGTATCAGTGTTTGTATCTGTATGTAGTTCTATGAGTTTGTTTCGGCGGGCCGGGGATCGTCCGTGTCCAGGCTAAGGCACTCCGTCAAGAAGTCCTCCATGGACTTGTATACGTGCTCCAGGACACCTACCAACTCGTGACCCTCGTCCGCATAGCTCTACGTATACACATACAACATTTTATCATTGTTAATAATCCGTAATAACGGAATACTTTATCCATGATTCAGTCGGGAATTCTTCTTGTAGCATCTGACTAATTTACCTGATATCGAAATATGACGCCGGCATCGGTAAGAGCCCTAGCTAGTGCGATGCTGTGTTGGTAGGGTGCGGTAAGATCGGCGAGCCCGTGCATCAGGTACAGAGAGTGTGAGGGAATGTGTCGGGCCCGTTGCGTCGCATCAGCCTCCACATATCCCTTATAATTGTCGCCCGGCAAACCAAGGATACGCTCCGTGAATGCAGAGTCTAACAAACACACGCGATTTTTCAATACACTCGTGTGTCTTAACCAATACTTCCGATTACGGCATTGTATTCAAAAATAAGTGATTTTCTTCCCGGGGTATAATATAGAAGTCTAAAGTATACAGATTCATATGGTTGTAAATTATAGAAAAACTTACTGTAATATAACCAGTCGGTGATTGGTGAAACGGCTATACCACATTTAAAGACTCTCTGTTGCGAGCCTAAGACCATTGCGGTTACATAACCACCGTAACCCCAACCCCAGACCCCAACGCGGGTTTCGTCGAGAAATTTCATCGTATCCAACAGGTACCTAAACATTTATACTGCAATTTATTCTGCCAGGATTAACAAGTTGACAGACAACAAATCTTGCTGTGGACAGAGTAATACCCAAAATTACTCTACTCTTTTGTATTACATGGTGCAATTCTTACTCAAGATGTTGCGTAATCCGGGTAGTACTCGATCGACGGTAAAATGCTCTGCCATGTCTCAATTCCTAGGAATAATGTAACTGCAACTTACTTTAAAACAGCAATTTGATCCTGCACTTCAACACCACCTAGGTGTCTATACATGGTGCGTGTACCTTGCCCCTTAGCACCTCTTACATCTAAACGTACATACACTACGTCACAATGACTGGACATATAAGTACCCCAGTCTATCCTAAATTCTTCGGTAACAGATTTGCTACCTGGTCGCCCATTACTAAATACAAACACACAACAATGTAAACTCTAAGCAATTGCGTTAGCAAATAACGTACACTTCGACCAGAACGGGATACGCAGCATCCCGGAGCTCCTCCCGCCAACTGGGAGGCAGCAAAAGTTGCACTTGTGCTTTGCTACCCTGTGCAAGAGGCACTTCAAACGACCGCTGCGTCGGCAGGGCAAGTTGCCGCAAACGTGGCGTACGCTGCGGTCGCGTATCATACAAGATACGCAACAGCCGATGCGTTTCAGCGGAGTGGACACCCGCTAAAGGAAGCCCGGGGCCTTCACATTGAAGCACATAGTACGATGCACCCATGAAATGACTGTTAGTGTATAATCGTGGATTTACCTGAATGAGACAATTATAAATAGAACTGATGGGTGTTTGCGTGAGGTACACTTACGGCGGCGCTAAAATGAGTACAATTACTATAGTAATATCGACTACTCCATAGTACTCCAGTTAGATCACATGTGATGCACTCTGCTTCGAATCGCCTAGGATCATCTATTGTTGGATCACGCACTACATATAGATGTCTCTGGCCTGGTTTACGTTCATGTGAACCTAAATAATACCTGCAAACGAATACATTGTGCTGGAATTGTTTTAAACATATTTAGGATATGACAATATGCCACTCCCCACCATATGTATATCTGGGTGTCTTTTTAAATAGTATAATATTGCTAGTAAAAAGAAACACTACTAATACCTAAACTGTTGACTATATAAAGAAAGACAATTAAACTTACACTAGATGGTTGAACGTATCCCAGGCCAAAATTCTCGTGACTTCATATCGTCCATGGCTCAACACTGAAATTCGTTGCTGTGTCAATGTAACATGTTTTATATGCGTGTAGTGTTCAGCGTTCTCCTCCTGAATCGGTGCCAGCATCAGAAAACTATCACCATCTGGCGAAAACAGTGGATGTGGTTGAATATCCAGCCATGAGTCTTCAGGAGCTCGTTCAACATGTGTCTATTGGTATTTGATTCAGTTAGAATTTAGTGGGGAAGTTAATATGAATGTCATGGTACCTCAATGCAAGTCCAATTTGGATACAAACAAGCTGATATTATACTTAAGTTTTGAGCACGATTCATCCATACAGCAGACACTTGATGGTTGTTCTGGCCTATCCAGCCCGCGGATGTTAGATAGTAATCCCTAAATAAAGCCAAATTCATGAAATGGCACAGTTGGTTGTTTAAATTTGTTTTGATGAAGTAATTTGTGAAAAGATTCCAGTTCATAATTCGTATTAAGTATTGTGTAATACTTACTGGCCTTGTAAGGCTCTAGGTGGCTTGACTTCCCATTTTTGTATATCGGTAATATTTGTAATATCCATTATCCATAATTGAACTTCAGGATTCGTTGTGCCAGGCTAAAATTGTAATCTTATTCAAGTACGGAATTTATTCACATAGCAAAAATGCAATTATATTGTTTATATGCATTTAGAAGCACAAACATCTCTAGGAATATCTCAATATTTGAAATGAAGAACTATTGAACTAGCGAACATGAGAATAAATATTTATTTTATTCAACAACTCTTGAGGTTTACGATTAACCATTAAATTCAATTGGATAAATGCAATTCCGTTCCATTTATGTTATTTCTCCGCCACCATTCAACTTGTTATACCATTGTTTTGGTCATAGTTACATTTCTTAATACCGTATTCAAACTAATTCTTTATAACTCCAGTTTTAATGCTGTCGATTCTTCCAACATTTTTTATAAAATAACCCAGAGAGTATGAAGTTTTGGTATACATAATTGCTATATAGTTTAGTGTATATTGATTTGTAATAAATATTTTGATACTGTCGGCACAAGATTGGATTGCTTACGGTAGGATATCTAATGATACGGTGGGCAGGGAAAACGGTGGACCGTTGACTGGCAGCGCCCGCTGTCAACACTGCACTCGTCGCAAACCAAGGAAACGTTAAGTTGCCGACGGCGGAGTCGTCGAATGTCGCGTACATGATGTGGGTACCGTCCGACGAGTCCCATAGCGCATCCGGGCTAGAGAGCACGTCCTCTGCAAACAGACACAACACGATTACGGTTTGTCACACTATATTATGATATGTCCTATTTCATAGTGCTATTTCACTCGAACGGAAGGAGAAATCGCTTTGGATTTTGTAATTGCAGGAAACGAGTAATGCACTGTTGAGATTTCAGAGTTATATAGTGAATTGTACCGGCCCTACACAGGCATATAACGTAACAACTTAAAAAAATGGTTCACCATTAGCATTTTATGCAAGTAATAAAATGATGTTTTCGTATCCTGAAACTTATTTATGTGCGTCCATTTTTATGGCATTTATTATTTAAAGATAATGCCACTCTTAATTCTCTTGAAATAATATTGTTATACATATTAAATATGTGATGTTTTGAATAATATTTACCTTGGTACAGCCAGTCAGGTACTCCGTTGTATATTGCATCCAAAGCTCCAGTGGTTGTCAACCGATAGTCAACCACTTCAGTAGGCGAGGTACGCAGGTAAATGTCGTTATCGGCTACTATAAGTAACGACGTCGAATTACCTAACCAACTCGCGTGTTGTAATCGTTGTTGTTGAACCGAAGTTGCACTATGTAGTCGGAGTGGAATGTGATGGCTGAAAATTAAATAATAAAATTCACCACTGAACTGTAAAAATACAATTAAGCTCTTCAATAATGACGTATGATTTTATTGACAGCTTATTTTTGGTAATCATTTATTAAATTTATGCACAATTAGGTAATTTTAAAATTTGACTACTGTTTATATAAATAATTTATTTAAAAAATATGAAATCGCGAAATAGAAGAAATTACGCAAAAAGTGCCGTGTGAATTATTTTGATTTTAGTCTCTTCTTACTCCTGAATGAGTTATCAATTAAAGGAAAAAAAAATCCCTGGGCCGTTACCTTCATTAAAATATGTTTCAGGTATTTCCATTAAAATCTCGAGTTCTAACAATTTCATGATTTCAATACTTCCTTTTAGACATCGTCTAGGAAAGTAAAAATAAAATATTTAATACAAAAATTCATTTTATGAGTATTTGGTCATAAAACAGAAACAATAAAAGAATCATGTTTGAAAGTTTTTAAGAACTATAAAAATTTAAATTTCACTGCGCTATTTCTTGCGATAAAGTAATCAAGTAATAATTTTAAGATATATGAAAAATTATATATGTAAAACAACAATGTTGCGTTATCCGAGTCATGTTATGGCTGTCGCGCACATAAATTTGCTATTTTATGTAAATATTGATTCTTTGCTAAATTGATAGACAATGTTGAATATCTTCACAATTTCGAACAGAGAATTATATTAAAGGATAATTTTAAGATTAACGCTTAACCCTAGTTTAGAGCTAACTTATTTTTTCAACTTTATTGCACGTATTGATAGCGAAATTTAAAATGACATTTATCGAGGATTAATTAAACCGTGAATATTCGTGGTTTAATTGCGATTTTTCGTCTAACGTTTATGAGCCTGTAAATATAAATAAAAAAGTGCGCAATAATCACAATGGTTTATAATTTAAATTTTATTTATTAGATGAATGACATAATTCAATATATATTTTCGGATTCAGGGCGACGTAGCAAAAACTTTTAGTTTTCTGATTCGAGAATGATACAGATTTACGACCAAATAATATAACTCCTTTTTACTACCGTACGACGAGTTAAAACCCCGCTGCACGCAAGCTAATTCTTAACTAAGGTAAGCAAACTCTTAAATATGTTCTTTAGAAAGGAGTGTTTCGTGTGACGATGCAAAATACGTAATCATTGAGTAGATTTAATCTAACATGTAATGCAAATTTTTAACACATTTCGGGCAGTCCCTAATTATTTTTATAACCGGCACTTAACACTTAAAATCTGATTTACATAAAATATTATTTGCTTATACATGTGGGAAATAAATTAAATAGAACCGTGATCATAAAAAGCAAGATTAATATTACATAATACGCAATACTTACTCGTTGCTGACATCGTAAACTGTGTAGTGTGCTGTGAAAGACTGTCTGAAAACCTGAAACAAATGAAAAGTATATTTTAGCTTCCGTCGTAAATGGAATTCATGTCATCGCCATCATAGTCAATTGTTGCGTATCTTTTTGTATGTTACTTTAGCTCGCAGTAAGGCAAAAAAGTACTTTATGGTCTGGGCGAAAAAGTGACACTTTATACGACGTCGAATTAGGTCCGAAATGAGTGCCTTTTCGTTCGCTTTAAGAAGAACAATCATTAATTAAAATTCAAGTCGCAAATATTAAATATAAACAATCATTTTATGCTTTAATTTGAGCTTTCTGAAGTTGTTTATAAAGTAGAAATGATTCCTCTATAACGAGTCCGTTTACATGTTCGAATTCTAGTAACATTTACTCGACTTTAGGACTTATACTTTCAGTATTTTATGGTCAACCTCGGGCTATATAATAACAGAAGGGAAATGCTGAATATTGTCAAAGTTAGTTCATAATTTTTCCAACAAACTGTGGTAGTAAAAAACGTAAAAAACCGTATATTTGAATTGTGGGATTAGCTTATGGCAGGATTTATAACCGGGGGAAAAGTTTGAAATTAGGAAATAACGTTTCGCAAATCCCGAACGCATACAGAAACACGACAGATGATTTCGGTTTTGCAAATATATATATATATTCACACAACTGACTGACAAATGGCCAACCATCACTGTGTCTTATGAAACCCACTGTTATATGCTCGGTTATCACTTTTTTCCACGGCAGAAACATCTGTGTTTGAATGAAATATGCGATACTTCACCCTATAAAACGATCAATGGTCCAGAGGCTAGAGCAGCATTCAGGAAACCTGACCGCGTTAAAAGTATATTTTATTTTAAGCACGTAATTCATATATACATATTTTCAAAATCAAAATACGTATAACGAATATATATATATATATATATATAACAGCCAAGGCCAATTATTCAGAATTGATCAGAATATTCTACATGGCGTATAAGTGAATAAAAATACAACTTATTAAGAACGGAATAGAAATAAATTTACATCAATTAAAAAAGTGTGTACAATTTATAAATTTAGTATATTTATTCTATTTATAAAGCAGCTTTGCGTGTGCAGTGTGCTTATTTAAATTTAGAAAAAGGTTCACACCTAAAATAACAGCATATAGCTAGATTTATAACATCTAGAATAAACAGCTATTAATTTATTTACCCCATGTAAATGACTATGCCATTAATCAAATGTTACAAACTGGAAACTGAAAATTGACAAATCGTGCAGGTTTAATTTTTGGGCGAATTGCAAGACTATTAATTAGAGATAACTAATTTGCTGACATTGCAAAGGTATTGAAGTGAAAAAGTTACGACTGTAATTTGACATGCTTCATCAGCGGAAAAATTGATGACACAAACTCGACCTTCAGTAGAAATAAAAGCTTATAATCAACTCTATTTAAAATTATTCGATTTATATTTTAATTATTTAAACAGTTGCAAATGCTGGAAGACTTTGGATTATTAATATCATTGTTGCATCAAGGTTTATTTTCATTCAAGTTAAATAGTAGAAAATCTATTTAAACTATTACCAATGAAAAAGGACAAAATAATATACCGCAACTAAGTATGAAATGTTAGCTGTTATTAAATGTGTCAGTACTTTATTGCGCCCTAAATTCTCGTATAAAACGAACAGGTACCAGTATTATATTTCACACCATGCAATGTGTAAGTGGAAAATGATTGTAGAAAATTACAAGCATTCATTCTGGTAGAGGAAACGCGGCAACAACATACAGAAACTAATAATATTAGCGTGTATAGTTTGTTGATATAAATCCTGATTGTAGTTTGTTTTTGTCACGTTCACATTGTTATAGGGTGCAGGAAACTCGTGTTGAAATAGTGTTTAGTTATAAATTAGCTGGTGACAGTAAATTTCAAGTTTAATTTATTTTGTATATTTGTATACGCATTTGGTACATATTTCAGTACACGTACACACACACAATTACCGGTATTTTTAGCTCGCCGTACAGAATGTACAAATGAGCAATAATAATCGAATACTTCGTACCACGAGTTTAAAAAAATATTAAGATTCAAAATAAAATAAAGCAACAAGCTGTCGCAACGAAGCGATTCACGCGACATTTCCTTTAGTAAATAGAAAAACACAACTACCAAATCAAGCATCGTAATTTTCTCACAACGCTGTTTTATTAATCAATATCTGGAACCGTTGCCTTTCTCATCATCGAAGCTGTGCATGTGAACTACTATAATATGGGCAACAAACGAGGTGTAGGTGGAGAGGCGCATAACGGCAGATTTCAGCACTAATCTAATAATAACACCATCCTTAACACCTGAACCGCGGCACGTACACTGCTGGGTTCACATGCAACTCGCGGTAGTTTGCGTGACACGTTGAATGCAAGGTGTGTACCGATACCTACGCTTTTTACACTATTATTCGTTACTAGTGACTTATGTTTATTGTGCATTTAGTAAATTGAACCGGTGGCGCTGCCAGAACTAATTACAATATATGTTATTTTAACCTGTAGGGTTTTGTTGATGGTAATGGAAATTTCATTTAGCCATATGTAGAATGTTATATTTACGTAGTTATTTTCAATTAAGGCTGATTTATTTATGTCATATAATAAGGTCTCATATTCTATTTTACAGTTTAAACAAATGGCAAGATATGAAATCTGTATAATTTTTATTTTCAGCAGGAAATTATGGAAAGCTGCTTTGACCTATCTGTACCGAGGATCATTACAAATTCAGCAACCTGTTTGAATTTTTTGTACTCGTATTTTCCAAGTACAGAACAGATGCTGCAAAATTTGTAGCAAAGGGTTCGCGTTGCGAATTCACGGATCCCAAGGGCGTGATTTTATGTTTAAATGATCCTTTACTAGCTTAAAAGTTAAAAATGTGCAAAAAATATCTTCCTCTACATACATTTAGCTTGAATTGAAGTGTTTGAATTTCATTAAGACATTGATACTTACCGACTTTACATTGTGTTTGAAGAGAACATAACGTAGATCACACGAACATTCATATCCTTTTACATTTAGTTGTCTCTGGAAAATAAAAATAAAATACATGTGTTATACACAGAATTAGGGAAAATTTTAATATAATATTCGGGACCATGAAATAAAAAACATAAATACGAATATCAGGGTGACGAGACACACACTTTTTGTTCCGAGATTGTTACAGACCCAAGACGAAGTAATTTAGGTGTCTGTAATACAACGAGCTAATAAACATTAAACATTTTATTTATTAGGAATTAGCTAAATTCACGGTACCCTGAGGGATATATTCGCCAGTTTCAGTATTTGCCAAGTGTGGCGAGTTCTATATGCGCGATTCTTTAATGGTACTAAATCTGAATAAACATCAAACACAACTGGGAATAAAATCCCAGAAAACGTAAAACATCTTATACATTTATGGTATATGTAGAAGCGAAGCTAAAACCACGAAACGCATTCATCTTTATTGGTAAACAATCACGGTTCACGACGATGGCCATAACCTAGAAAATGCATGATTTATTCAATGAAAGCGGCGGCGTGTTCACCATTTATGCGCCTTTCTTCTTGTGGTGCTATGCAGCACAATAATCGGCAAACACTTTAGAGCGAGCCGCAATATTAGAGCCGTTCGCTCGGGGCTTCGGACTCGCTTCATAGCGTACTATAGTGTTACGTTATTAAATATTAATTTCCCCTAGGACGTACGCGCTTGTGGCATGCTATACGTGTGCCGAAAACCGCGAACTAGCTTCAGAGTGTGAACGAATGAATATATTAATCGCGTACGGATTCGTTATTGCGATTTCGATTTGTTATCAGATTTATTACGTGCATGTTACATATAATAGAATATTTGTTTAGTATTTACCAAAGTATGGTTAGTAACAAGTATGGAAACGCTATCATTAGATGTATCCAGGAGCGCCAGACCTCCATCATCTGCTTGGAAGACAAAGTGTGTGGGAGATATCCACGTTGGAGGCAACCTAAAACGTTTTATTTATTTATTTATACATTCTATACACTCTAGTAATTAAATATTAACAAATAATATAGACAAGAGTATATTTTACAAATTATAGTTATACAGTTGAAGAAATGAAGTATTATGGTGTAAGATTTTTGCCTAGAATAAATAAATGAATTGTGGGGGTGTGTTTACCTGTGCGGATCAAGTTCTCCTTGTAGGTATTCCTCGAGTTTCATGCGACGGCCGGACCAGTAGAGTAACTCGTCGACGTAGCCGAGTAGGTAGATGGCTGTTACGATGCCGGCGATTACCAAACCGATCACCATCAGCGAGAAGATGATCGACCGCCAGTTGTGGCCATCGTCGGGGTCGTAACCGTGTTCCTGCTTAATTTCGGTAACGGATACACACACATAAACACAAATGAGTTTAATCTATTTAGAAAACCATTGTAGTGTCCTATGTGCGTGTATTCAATGTTCATTAGATGTAAGTATATCCATACCCGGTTAAATGCATTAGGTACATAGTGCATTGTTACATTTGATTAACAAGATTAGGTACAGACACCTATCCCAAAAGCTCGCCTTATAAGAAATATATTAAGTATATATAAATTAGTAATTTAGTTTAGAAATGACAATGCTGCATCAACATTTATAATAAATGGGTTAAATTTGCTGCTATGAATGTTAGCAGTGCTTGTTATAAGGCAAACTGAATTATTATTTATAATTTCTAATCTTAATGACTAATTAACTAACTGTGTATTCAGCTTTACGCTACGTAAGATTTCTTTTTGGGTTCAAAACTTTTTCCTTAATTAACTGTGCTTTAATTAATGACAAATGAATAATTAGCAGCGTCTTTTGTGGCGCGAATCTGTGTGTAACGTAGTCGGGGCATCGGTTTTTGTGGAATATGGCTCACTAAGACCATAAACTCACCGGGTGTAGAACGTTTTATGGTGCTAAAGTTTTTATCCTGTTGTATAGTGTAGGTAGAGGCAAGATTGGTGAATGTAAGTGCGGCTGCCATATAGGCTAGTAATTATAGCGGTTTTTATGGCCCACAAAATCGCGAGCGAACTAAAGGGCACAAATAGATTTCCCCCTTAAGACGATTACAACTGGCTTTTGTCACAAAATAAAACTAGTCATTAAATTACGGAATACGGAAAGATTCTTTGTTGTACTTTCGCTAACATTCGCCTGAAATTAGGTACAGACGGCAGCCAAATTATTATACCCTTCGTTAACTTCACGCATCTGTAAAATTTGTTTTAATAACCTACTTATTTTGGGGGAAGGGTGTTGCCAAATTATTATACTCATACTAAAACTCCTTGATTTTACATTCGCACATACATAACGTGATGCCTTTTTAGCTCCTCATACGATAGTACAAGAGAGCTAGAGTATTTTGTCATGTATCTGTCATATTCACGGTTAAATTTGCATAGTGTAAACATGCACTTCCGGTTTAAATATTATATGAGGCGAGCTGAAGGTCTAGGTGCCTGTATCAATGTTTTTCTGTTGTATATTATTATATATATACTTATGTGGAAAGAAAATACAACAAGGAAAAGTGATTTCTTTTTGGACATATATTAGATTTTGTTTCCAATTGTGTAACGAGTTGTCATGTAAAACGTATTAATATTACACTTATATAATAAACATCTATTTGTTCTACAATCTAAGTTTTGTGCAATTCGCATACAGAATCTTTTTAATGCCAATTAATATATAAAACATATTTTAAAACTAACATTTATCATATATTTAGTTTATTAAAATAGTTTACCTAATACAAGCAAAGAAATATTATTTTATTCAATATATCGTCAGTTTCCCCAATTTTAAACTATACAAAAATGTATTTAAATTTGCTTAAATAAATATGCCCGTAAATTAATTAATAATATTTTTATGTAAAATATATATGAACGTACAATAAAGAAGGGCTAAGTAAATATTTTAGACATTTAGTGCAGGTACTGTATTTATTTACAGTGTTAATTTTTAATATTTTATTATTTTTTACATTAAAGTTCCATTCACAAATCAAAATTATAATTATAATTAGGATTTTTATTTAAGTTTATGAACTTCTACGCAAGCGTACATAAATTCTAATTTTAATTACAAGCCTGCCAAATTAAATCTTTCATCAATAATAACGATCGTCATCTTAACGACAACCAATGAAAGTTCTTATTTCTTAGCCGTTAAATAAATAAAGCGTACCAATTTCATTATAAAAAATATTTCGAGTTTGATGTTTGACCTGTACTGTAAGTGGAATTGCAATTTGTGAATGGAGCTTAATACATATCTAACATAAATATGCATGTTTTTAATGAAATATTTTAAGGAATACTTTAGTAAAAACATGTACAATACACATTCCGCATTACTTGTTATAATATCTAAAAGAAAGTTAATTGTCCGATAATCTATTTCAACTATTACCTACATAGCTACTTTTAGTTAGTTAGTGATGACATCATTCCAGAAGAAAACACATTTATAAGATTGATACGCTATATCTAAATTGAAAATGATTAGTAAACATAAGAACATTCTGAAATGGTATAGTTGTATGAAATGGTAGTGAAGAGAGCATGACCAATTCAATCGAAAATCCAATCAAGGCTTTATTAGTAGTAGTAATAAAATAATTTGATAGAGAGATGCTGGTTGCTTACGTATTGCGGAATAGTATCACTGACCTCCTCGTCACCTACCTCGCTCTTCGACTTTGGGTCGGCCACCTGCAACGTTTCGTCCGGTGGCAGTCGCCATGAGTTACGGTCCTGCTGCACACTGGCGTGCATTGCTGCGCCGGCCAAGGGCGCGTCCCCACCCTACCCTTCTCCGACGCCACTGCTCCAACAATGACCACACGGCGGGCGGGATATATTGTTACTTCGGGGACCGTTCGCTTGACGCCCAAGAGCCAAACGCTGGATTTATTACCCTGCAAAAAAAAAAAAAAAGGCACATTTTAACTAATGGGAACTGAAAAAGTATTTAAAATAAAATATATACACAAGAAATATAATTATTATACTGGCCATTAAGTATTATAGTGGACATTTAACTTATATAAATTCATTTATTCAAGAACGACACAAATAAACAAGAACGGTTGACATATCCTTTGTCAAAAATAAGTTTTCTTTTCAGGGATATAAGAATCCCAAAACATCACACACAAACACAGACAAATAACACAATTCGCGCTGTATTTTTAAGATGCCATAGTGGAAATAAAATGAAAATGAGTTATGCTCCGCGTGATAATGATGAATTCGGTTTTAATGGCAAGGAAACTGTCAAAAATACCACGAAAAAGAATTACGGCGAAAGTTTTCCAACTAAGTTTGCTCTAATAAATTATACTAACACCTTTCCAAATATTACATGATGATTCTTCACGAAAAAATAAACTTTTCTATACTCACTTTAAAAGTTTATTATAGAGTATTCAAATTTACAGACTAGCTGTAAGAAATAAACAAGCATGGCGAACTTATAATTCATTCTAAACCTAATATTAAATATTAGACCACTGATTTTTGAAAAAATACTATCTAAATATTGAGATGTAATAAGGCCTGTACGACGAGATATAAATTGATCGTATATGTAACAAAACTCGTATTCTAAAACTAGGTAAAAGTTAAACTGTATAAACAAAGAAAAAATGAATATCTTTTAACATAGGGGTGATTGTACTTCGTGCTTTTACATAAATGCAAACGAATACATAGTTACCCTGAAGCGATATTTATCTAGTTAATTCCCCCAGAATCGTTATTAGTATTCGGGGCACGTAGCCCCAAAGTTCACATTAACTCATGACTTTAGCATTATATTTATACGTGTGTCGGTGTACAAAACTATGGACCTATTCATAATTTTATTCTAGATATTCAGGTTGTGCGATTCTGCGAACTTTAGAATATACTCGTATTTGTGCTTTATCTAGCTTTACGAAGTTATTATATAGTAAGTTGCGTGGGTGAGGAAATAAATTGAATCCGAAACCGAGCCACATGCTGCATTAAATTACTTCTGATGATTCATTGCTTGCTATTGCTAGATAGATATATAACAGTAGTTTTTAGATGTGCTAAATTGAATTTTATCTTTCGAATGGCATTTTTGCATGTCGGTTTACAACCTCCTATTTTATATACATACAATTTAGAAACTACAATTAACATATTTATATTAAAATATGATTTCATTTTAATATTTCATAACCTCTCAAAGCGTCATTTATATCAGCATTGTTGGGGAAGATTGCGAAACTTAATTCAAAACAGTACTTGTAGGTGGTATATACAAGGAACACGTGAACTTATATTATTCAAATAGTTTTGCAAGACTTTGAGAAACAACAAGAAAGCAGAACAATATCAAAACGAATGAAATGTAATATATATCTGGTTTCGGTGCTCGGCAAAAGCTTTTCAACTTTTCATTTCAACTTATGCTTGGCATGATATAACTATGGTTTAAGTAGTTTTTGAAGTGAACATTGCAAATATTCTTATTCTTTAATAAGTATGCAGAAAGGTCATATGGACAAATCTTGGAAATAGAAACTTGCGAATTCAAAACTCAATACAACACATTCACGTGACTGCAATATTACAATTATTTCTAATTTAACTTAGATTAAATTTGTTCATAACTAGTAGAAAATAATACAAAACATGTATTTTTTAAATGTAGCAAGGTACACAATTAATTATTAAAAATTACGGGTAAATATAATTATTAATATTTACCAAAGGTGGGAATATTATTATTATTGGCCAGTTATATCAACCATAACATACCTATAATTCTTGACGTTACTGTTCAAACCGTAGAATCGCTGAAATACAGCTCAGAATTTCATTACTTTATCTGTCTGACATGTAGTGATGATGTCGAGTAAAATGCATAAAATATTAACGGTGTAGTCGTTGATTTTCAACCTGACATATGTGTTGCAATAACGGGTAAAAAATTCATTTTACACGTACCCTACGTAGTAATGTGATAGATGATTTGTTGTGCCACTATATTATCTATTTCAAAATTATTTCTATGTTCGCATAGCAGGTATATCATAAAGCAAGTTTAAAACTTTATTAAAATGTATGATCATGAACCAGAGGTTAAACTTTATGCATATTTGTTTGGTACTAATCACTGTTCTAGGCTGACATAATCTAAATTAATTTTTATTACTCTACCTTTGTTGTACGTTTTGTTGTTTTAAAGACCTCAAACTCGAATTTATGTTTATTTTAGATCGATACTAGAGTTTAATGGTACGGATGTAATTTTGATTTATATTTAATATGGTAGTTTAATTTAATTTTGATACAGACATGAATTCGGATTGATTTAACAAGAAATGACTTATAAAGTCATAAATAAAATAAGAGTGAAATATACTATTAATGCAGGCAAGTCTTCGTCGTTCGTCAGTCTGGCGGAAAATAAATATTGTAATATTACCTTTTTCGAAGAAGAAATTTAAAAACTATTAATTATAATAATAATATGCCATAATAATCAAAAATAATTACTATTACATTTTATATATACATCAGTATATTATACTTATTTTCATGTGGAAAATATTTAAATGCAATAATAAAACGATAGTAAATAATATAATTAAATGGATGTTGATTTTATAGCTTGTCAGTAATTTGGCTTTCCGGTCATTATTTCACTTCTGAAACAATTGCAATGCGAGTACTGTATACGCGAAGCTTTCGAACTTTGTTTTCATAGTTTACGTGGCAGATGTTATTTTGAAATTCCTGCTCCATGGTAATAGGGCAGGCGTCACGCTCAGATAATAACATTTTCTTATCTCTGCCATTGGTACTGTACAAATGTACGAGCAGATTTTACGCACCAACCATCTTTCATCTTTGTCAAACTAACGCCATACACCGCATCTCTTTGCTCTTTTAATTAAAATGAAAAGAGCGACGCTTTTGTTTGAAAAGTTATCGTTTTGTTTGTTTAGAACAAAGTAGAACTCTTCTCAAGTTCGTGATACGATTGAACATGAAATTTCTTGGATAATGCTGGAAAAATCACTGTTGAAAGTTAATGGGTAATACGAGTTTGTTTTTGATTTATGTTTAGTGCTTTTATTTTATAATTACTTATAAAGGTGCATTCCAGAATAAAATATTATTTGGAAATATCACAGGGTAGAAAATTATAATCATAAAGCGAAGTAAAGAAAATGTGATGTTACGATAATAGGAGAAGCCTCATTATCATCTGCCTACTACACCACAAAACACTTTAACTACGACAAAAAAAAAAAAAAAAAAAAACCCCCAATACAATATATACGTGATAATATTGTTTCATCATCGAACTAAATTTTTATTATTACATGCGGTGGTTATTGGAACTGTGCCAGCAAAACAATATCCAAACACGAAAATAACAGAAGAGAGAAAAAATGAACAGATACGAGTAAAATGGAGCTTTCTACGCAGTCAATGCCGTATCGTGTCGTCGTTCGTTACATAAAATAAAACAATGGGGAAATGCATTTTCGAAAAACATTTCCAATTTTACTGTATATTAAACACGATATTTCTATTCTCTCATATCACCGCGTTACGAGTTTAACAAACAGGGCTTTAAAAGCTGATTTCACAAACTAAATACCGCATTTAATTGAAATTTACTTTATATAGTAATGTATCTGTATAATAGCAAAATTCAGTAAATGGTTTTGCAAAATACCATTACAATATGGTTAATTATACTTTAAAATGTACGGTGCAAGTGTTTTTGAGCGTTTGTCAAATTAACCCTCTCATTGGACAGGTTTGTTTTATAACAAATAAAGCTAGCGTTCACAGTAATCAAATTTATAATTAAATGTGCTTTTTATATAATAAATAAAAATAAAATCTTCCACTGAATAGACCTACGCTTGTATATTTGATATATTAAATTGTATATTGCCGACCGATAATCAGTTTCTGAAAATTTCAAAGGCATTTTAAATTACCACATTTTCCCGTTTTACTCCAATAGGGATAAAACAGATCTAACACGTTTAGTATGCTTGCTTAGTTAATTTACTTGTTGGGGCAGATTTCACTAGATGCACGCAGATATCTGGTGAACTATGAAATCACAAATAGTTGTGTAAACTAAAGCGAACTATTTGTGTTCTCGTGCAGAGTCACAGTGAGAACAATAATCACATAATTATACTCGTGGCAAAGTCCTCTTCGCATATAGATAGGACAATGGACGTCAACTTCGAGTTGTAGTTGGGCCAAAAGATCTGGCACGATGACGAAGACAGCGACTCCATGTCCATGTTATTCACGGTTATGAATGCGTATTTTGGTATGCAAACATTGTGTTAGAGGAATGTGGCATTCTCGCTTCTATATACGGACATTGTTATACTCTAACAAATAACATTATACAGGCAAACTAGAGATATAGGTACCTACTATTAGTTTTGATGGAATTTTCAAACGAGAAACGAGGTTAATGTTATTGAAATGAATTGTTGGTTCTTTATATATGCACATCATAAATAAATATTATTCATATGTAAATATCAACGCAGCTTCCACGATACGTAAGTGGTAATATTAGAAATGACAGAGTAAATGCTATATTGCAATATTGAATGTTAAAAAGTGCTTAAATCAATTATAAGAGATGTCAAGTACAAGATTATTGAAGTAATAGTACTCGATGTAATTGTTGTGCTTAACTCTGTACATTATACGAATGTATACAAGGGATTATTGTAATCAAGAAAATTTTGAAAAAACAATATATATGAAGGCGTAAGCTAAGTTATAATACAAATATTATGGTACAAAAAGAAAATCTATAAATGTGTGAAAGTTTATCATAACAAAAAGTTGAATATTCTCATAAAACCAATTACTTAGGATTAAAGTTTCAATATGATAGATAAATCTCATGTTCAGCGAGGGCAATTTACACATGTCCGCCATTGGGATGTCGGTCGCCTCGTTTAGAGGTTAACGTTCCGCTCTGAACTGCGTTAGTTTTTTCAAAGTTTTCCTTCTGAAGTAATCGCATTTACATTGAGTCGCGTCGTATGACTATGTTTTTCTTCCACACTTTTCCCTTCTTTTATTTTTCTCGAAGATCGGGAATTCTATTGTAATGTAAAATGTATTTCTTTTATGTATTTTCTCTGGATTAAGTATTGTTACTGATTTATAGCGGAATATGATAGTTTGTTTGCCATGGCCGCACTGTTATTTCGGTTCAAGTTTAACTTTCGAATCGTAAACAAACAGTTTGTGTATCTAAACTTGACACACACAACATTTCAAGAAAGCAGATTATTTTTACGTAATAAATAAATATATTATTTTATTTCATGGTAATGTTGGGATGAATTTAATACACAATACATTACATATATTACATTCATATATATGCAAATCTAAATATAATACATTCATGTAAAGAGTACCGCAGTCTAAAATGAAAAATGGTAATCATGAAAATTTAACGGAAAACATATTTTACCACTAAGGTGGTACTGAAAATATCTATTGATTTCTGACTTATTATAGGAATTATAAAACTAATTGTTACAAAATGCTTGTTTTTGCTAGTAATTACTTTGTAAAATGAAACTGAAAGTTGGACGTTGGCCGATTTCACCACTTCCGCAATAGAACAACGCATGTGTACGGGTAATCAAATAGACATTTCCGGTTTCTGTTCCACGTGATTGATTATCCTTTTATGAAGAGTGAACCATACATAGAATGTTCAACGAGCAAAAATCTCTCTCGTGAGATTTCCAGCTTTTGCGCGAGAACAATTATGGGAATATTAAATAATGATATATTATCCGTTTGTTCTCTCGTTTTTCATCTACGTTTCGGATTTATTACATTTATTTTTTGCCCATTCTTTATGAGAACAAATCAGTTTTTAATCTGTTAAATACTGACTTACAATGATTTGTGTTGTGTTCGCTAAAACAGATTTATAGTATTTTTTTCACGATACATACGAATTTTAGTAATGGAGGTATTTTTAGCTTCTTTTTGAGAACCCAGAGGTCATTAAAAACAAACTTAGGTACTGCTACCTCTGCCTTCAGCTCGCCCTAAAAGTTATCAGGCGAGCTGAAGGCATAGGTGCTGTATCTATACGTGTTTATTCAAGTTTTTATATTTTTGTCGTATTTCAAATAGACAGGCATCTTATTTACCACAAAACAAGACAAAAGAAAGAGGAAAACGGCAACAAAAGAAAAGAAAAAACTACTCTAGTGAAAGGTTTTTGTCAGTTTGTCCAACTTTAAACTTAATTAAAGTCGACGCCTGTGTTGAGAAAATAGAGATGTTCTTTTCAGTATGCGGGTTGATCTACGTGCCATAGCGCATGCGCTACTCTTATATTTTCAATGTTGATTTCTTCAGCAGAATATCCAAGAAATGACAATCACTTTCCCTTTCCGTTCCTGCCACGGAAATGGTTCGCGTGTTTTGCTGAATTCGTTGCTGCTTATTGCTATGTCGTTGATCGTTGTTCATCGTGTCTGCTTTACATATCCGTCTTTTTATTTATTTTTGTTAATTTTCGTACCCTACCGAAATTTGTATTGATGGTTATCGTTCGATTGTCACTATTATTATGTCACAAACCATTCCAAATTTCGATTGCGTGACATTCTATTTGACAGTTTAAATCAAATCCTGTGCCGTTTTATTGATCCTACATGTGCAACTATCGCACGTAATATTACGTTTGTTTTCGTGTTTTCGTGTATTAACGTGATTCGTATTAATCAGGGATTATAGCTAATTAATGTTGACCCATTCCTTGCATCAATAATGCTTGTTAATTTTTATTTTTATAACTAAATTAGTGAACCTATCAGCTATCAGTAATAACTTAATGCCTATTTACAATGTTCTATTATACCGCAAAATCGTTTTAAAGTAGACGAATTGTGTATATTTTTAGCAGTAAAGATTTTGCTATAAACTATAACCAGAAATAGATGTAGGCACTTCTTAAATTACACCAAAACGGCGTATTAAATGGTTGGAGGGAACAATTTATTGTATCATTTATTTCGCAGTTTCAAAAGCCAGGCCCCATTTTGTAGCGAAACCGCAAGCGATGCCAATGTCTTTAAATGAGGCTGAACTTGGCGAACAACACCGCTGCGTACATTGTCCTGAATTTATGAATTTAAGTGTTGTTTTGTGGTCGCTTAAATATGGGTTAGAGGCCCAAAGGTAGACATAAGAGAAGTTGGATGGTAGTCGTAGCTTAAACTTGAATAAACGTTACACTCCGCCTATAAATTAAAACTTCCAAAAGTATAATTTAATGCATAATTTACGGAAGTAGAGAATAAGTATATAACCGCATTTGTATATCTTCAATTGATAAATACATTTAAATTCTTAAAGATTCGATGACATAGTTATTTCATTTATCGTCTGCAAGCGGAGACGCGGCATTTGCCAATTTCGTGCAACAATATATATTACGTAGTGTCAACGATTGAACTCCTTCGGATATGGGGAGGGTAGGGAGAGAAGGGGGTGAGGACTAGTTGCAAGGGATATTTCTCGATGAAACTTCAATTTCCACAAATTATCCCAACGGGTTTGGTTCGATGTTCCCCTCTTATACCGCACCACCGCAATAGATTCCTATAGTGTTTGAATCGATTTTAACACTCAACCTTCCCAACAACCCTTGAATTCGAAATCGGTTCTAATTGCTTCCTTATTTTTCTTATCTTAAAGCGTAATTATTGGGCTCAGACCAAAAAAAAAAAATATATATATGAATTAAGAAGCTGTGTGAAATGTAATCAAATTGCAGAGTTTGTCCAAGAATTTAAACATTTTGCAAAAACTTACTACATTACGTTTCCAATATACGGAACAACTTCCATTCTGACACTGTTATAAAAACTGAATAGTAAATGTAATAAAATATTTTATTATTGTATACAATGGTACTACGGACATTTCTCAACAACGCCCCAGAGGTTGCCGTTCAGAAAATGAATACAAAAAGGAGCTCATAAAACATAATAGGGGATCAAGTATAAAAGAACGCGGAAAGCAGCAGTAAAAATGGTCGAATGACAATTGTAAAATTTGCTAATCATCCAGAAGACAACGGCTAATATTTTTTCTTCCTATTTCTATTTTATGACTGAAGACATGGGGGTACAGACTACTTTTTCCTTAAATTCACAATGTTCTAAACTTTATATGCTCCTAGTGAAATAATATCAAAATTCATAAGCCGTAAGTCGTAATGTAACAAAAATGCTGTCCATAAATATACCAATTATTTTGAAGCCACATATTAAATAAAACAATCACGTCCTCCGAGGCTTTATTACCTAAAGCAGGAGTAAGAAATTTTTGCATAATATATCTCTTTAGAATCTAGATTAGGAAAGGTTGCACGTCGGGCAAAAATCCTATCAATCTTCCTGTGGAGTTTGAACTCATCGACCAACATTGTCAGTGTCTTGTTCAGGGGTATTCGGCCAATTTCCACCGGTTATAAATCTGGTGAATCGATGCATTTTGCAGATTGCCTTTGTCACCGTTGAACTGTTTCTGGCTCGTCGTACGATATTACTAGATTGATATTCATACATTAGTTCAGAATAAATCCTTAAGAAATTTTCGGAAAAAAAATCGCATAATTATTTTTGAGTTTGACATATATTTAGATTAATTTGACTACGCTGATTACAAAAATGCTAATTAAAGTGGTGAAAAACCGTTAGAAATTGCTGTTAGCGCGATTTGAAGTTGAGAAAATGCAAATTTCCATATAACTCGAGAACGGTGCATCGAATCGAGCCGCCGTTAACAGATTTGAGTTCCCCGATATTTAATTACTCTAGAAACTTATTTTCAGCCGGTTTGAAAAGAAAAAAAAATTTGGACACATTTCATGGAATTCTTTTAACTTGAAATTTTTATCAAACTTTGCGAATTTTTTCCGACCAAACCATAAAAGATAGAGAGTTGAAATTTGGACAGTCAAACAACCTATATTTGGTGTATATTGTCAAATTTTTTCAACTTAATTAAAATAATATTACGACCTCCACAGCAAACCGCGGGAAAAAACAGTGAAAATCGTCGATTTTCGTGAAAACGGTAAGGGGTACCCCTTGCCATTTTTTCGGAAAAAAAATCGCATAATTATTTTTGAGTTTGACATATATTTAGATTAATTTGACTACGCTGATTACAAAAATGCTAATTAAAGTGGTGAAAAACCGTTAGAAATTGCTGTTAGCGCGATTTGAAGTTGATAAAATGCAAATTTCCATATAACTCGAGAACGGTGCATCGAATCGAGCCGCCGTTAACAGATTTGAGTTCCCCGATATTTAATTACTCTAGAAACTTATTTTCAGCCGGTTTGAAAAGAAAAAAAAATTTGGACACATTTCATGGAATTCTTTTAACTTGAAATTTTTATCAAACTTTGCGATTTTTTTCCGACCAAACCATAAAAGATAGAGAGTTGAAATTTGGACAGTCAAACAACCTATATTTGGTGTATATTGTCAAATTTTTTCAACTTAATTAAAATAATATTACGACCTCCACAGCAAACCGCGGGAAAAAACAGTGAAAATCGTCGATTTTCGTAAAAACGATAAGGGGTACCCCTTGCCATTTTTTCGGCAAAAAAATCGCATAATTATTTTTGAGTTTGACATATATTTAGATTAATTTGACTACGCTGATTACAAAAATGCTAATTAAAGTGGTGAAAAACCGTTAGAAATTGCTGTTAGCGCGATTTGAAGTTGATAAAATGCAAATTTCCATATAACTCGAGAACGGTGCATCGAATCGAGCCGCCGTTAACAGATTTGAGTTCCCCGATATTTAATTACTCTAGAAACTTATTTTCAGCTTGTTTGAAAAGAAACAGAAATTGCTCACATTTCATGGAATTTTTTTAACTTGAAAATTTTTTAAAACTTTTAACAGTCAAACAAAGCCTATATATTATCGGTTGATTATCTTGTATCTCGTGCAAAAGTTATTTATATTAGTACGAATAAGGGTTGTTAATTTAAATAGACTGTGTGGCTTAGCAGTAATTTCAGGGGACTGCATTTTATAGTATTAAAATAGTTCGTTCATATTTTAAGAATATACGAAAATTGCAACATGCTTGTTTCTATTTCGAAATTCATGCAAGTTTACTTACAAATAATAATTCTTTGAAAAGTATTTTATTATGCTATAGCTTCATTTTTGAACGAGAAGAGCCTCGTTTAAAATACAATAGACCTATCAAATTTTCTCGAGAGTTTTATTGTTTCAGCTTCTAGTGGTCCCTATTCGACTATATTCAATCTATTATGTTGGTCGTATTCGCTTCGGCTCTGGGTACGTTGCCAAACAAAATAACATAACCATTGGTTGTAACTGCACTTTCGACTTTCATCTGCGCAGTTTGTATCAAAGATAAGTTTTAATTAATTTAACAAAATCAATATTTTAATTATTTTTGCTATATAAGAAGTATACTGTGCATGTTTAATGGAAAAAAATGAATCTTGTTAAAGTTATGCAACATCAATTTTAGATAGTGCTTTATGATTACCATCATTTGAAACTTGGTTTCCTTTTTCGGTGATTAAAAATATTTCAATTTTTAGCTCATGTTTTAGTATACTCAAAAGAGTATATAGTGTTCGGTTAATATCTTTCGCTGTGCAAAATAACTGTCATTTTCGAAATGTTTCTGTGCATATAAATATATTATATATATATATCACCACACATTACACTGTTAGGGAATGGTTGCAATTCGTAGAAGAATTGCAGTTGTAAAAAATTCAATATTTATCCAGACAGACAAATACGATGCCATTACGTTATTTTTTTGTAGCACAAAACGTATCATCGTAAAATATGTTTTCGTTACTTGGGATATTGTCTAAGTTCAATTTCTTTTCGGCTGCCATTAATGTATACATTCATATGTTTATTTAAACTGAAAACTGAAGCAGAAAAAATGAGCTATAGTGTTCGATCGTGTGCCGGTAACATTTACGGATAAAAAAAAGTTTTACCAAATTGATAGTCAATATTGAATATCTTCACAAATAAGAACACAGAATTGCATTAAAGTCTAATACAATTATCTGTTCGTCATTGTGAAAATATTCAATATTGACTATCAATTTGGCACAAAATTCAATATTTACGTAAAATTTCAAATTTATGTACACGACAGCCTTAACTGGGCAAGAAGCGAGATGATATACACGTAATTTAACATATTATTGAATGAATAAGTCCCCAAGTAAAAGAATAACCAGTATTGTAATAATAAAATGTCAACCAAAACCGTTATTATAAATTTAATTGTATATAAGAACATTGGATGTGTTTTAAAAATCTATCTGTAAAGCTGTAATCCAACAAATGATACATCACAGTGTGGCATTTTATTTGTGTTTTGTGGCAATGTTCGTGATGTAATTACAAATGGCTTTTTAATTAATTGTCCAGCGGGGTTTCCACGACAGCTGTTTTTCCTCATTTCTCTTCTCCTCACCGTAGTAACATCCCCAACTCTCCAGCTCGTGATTGTACAATGCAGTCAAACCAATAATAGACGGTAATCAATGTCATACCTACACCGATTTTATGTACCGTTTCATTGCACAAAGTTAAATTGGAAATAATTAATGACTAGGCTGATTGATAAATTCGAGCATATAATTTCGTTTCATGAATATTGAAGCTGTTCATATTACTAGTACTATTTGAAATTTAGATTTTAAATAATTAATTGAAGGATTTAGAATCCAGTAGAAAAGGATGAAAGGTATGACGTACATTAATTAATTAATTATTATTACATATTTATGAATGTATAGAAATACGGAACATGGAATGGTAAACCCAAGCCCAATAAACCGTAATTACCAGATTGTCTTACGCGCATAGCTACAAGTCCAAAGAAACGAACCTGACCTATGCGAGATGTGCAGCACTTCCAACACAATAAAACACGTAATCACAGATTGTGCTAAATACACAGCGGAGAGAAATCAACACCGAATACCAAACGAACTACACGAAACACTTTGAAACAATCCCCAAACAATCACAGACGTAATGAATTTCTTAAATGACACTGATCTTATAAAACAAATATAAACTTATAATATATTTACACGCATATATACACAAACTGAAAAATAATTATTTTTAATTATTATGGCCTATGGGTTCACAATTTGAAATAAATGTGAAAAAAATGTAATTTTTTGATATTGCCGTAATAAAAAACAAGTAGCGAGCATAATAATATAGGGAACTGTGATGCAATTTTATTTTAGTTTTTAGATGCTCGCCACAAGAAAGAAGTTCTATCCTCTTTAAATCTATTGCACAGAGTGTGTGTGTGTGTGTGTGTGTACAATGCCGTTTATCTTGGTTGCTCTCATCACGGTCTTGGGAAGCTCGGAAGCGGGGTTAAAGTACAGTTCTAGTCGGTCGGTCGGGTTGCTTCGATGTTGTCCAATTGCTCACGTTGATAAGATCCGGGGAGATTATCCGGATTCCCGGACTATACTGAGAATCACAGGTTACACACTTGGAGATATGCTTCTATGCTCTCGCTTCGCATATGCATTTTATTAAAATAAGGCCAGAAACTTCAATATTTATTGCAGTATCAAGAATGGTCTTGAAATACAGATTTCATGTTGAAGAAATTTAGTATTTTTTAGTAGATATTTCAACTGATGTCTTATAAATGTTAATTTGAATTATACATACGAATTTAATTTAATGATTAATATAATATATCCTGAGAAATAAAACCTCATATTATTTAATGGAATATTCCAACCGGAAGTGCTTGTTCATTCGTGTCATATTTTGCATATCTCGACACCAGTTTGAGAAAAACAGAATTTTATAAATGTTTCTAGTAGCCAAGTCCTTGTTCCATGGCAATTGTAGAATTAATTGAAAATACTATACATATAATGTGAAAACTACGTATAGGGAAGTGAAATAGAATTATTCACTGTTGTGAATTTATATAATTCACGTAACCGTTGTGCTAAAGTAGAAAGCTATTTTAGCACAACGGTTTAATGAAATGCGCATAAAAGCATTGTTACGTTATCGGATTCTAGCGCTTTGTTAAAATATGCCAAAGCATATGTTCAAAGTAATCTTCATTTCATTTTTCGTGCAATTGTAATTTTTACTCATTATAAGCTTTTATGAAAAGTAGTTCAGACTACTCGGAACGTAAATGCAATCATGGATGGATCTCATCATGTTCGTAAAGTCTAAAGTGAATCCGATAAGTCCTACTACTCTCTCGAGTAGAACTTATTTTGTAACACATTGAACCGAAAACGATAAATATCTAATGTTTTGTATAAAAAATCAGTGCTACATTTAGTAAAATTATTGCTTCAAGAGCCTCCCATAATCACCTCTAAAAACTCCCATAATTTGTCAATACGACCCTGGGCGTTACGACTCGTGACTGAACCCGTTACACCTTTATATTTACGGCGATGATGGCGTAACGAGCATGGTCTTCATTCCCTCATACAACCACTCACCACCATCCACCCTGCGTAATCGATCGATTCGTTGTTTCCTTCCAACGTGAACTAAGATGTTGTTTTCTCAGATATGCTGTTTTTATGGCTTCAAGAACCGTTGCTAGCTTGCTTTCATGCCGTCATGTTAATTCAGAACAAACATCGTTTTCGGAACGAGCTTCCCTTCCTTCCTTTCATCCCTTACCGCAAGCGAAACGTGAACGGGTAATTATGATATGTGTGGCTTATTTAGATAATAAATTCAAGTTTGTTTCCTTCCTGCTAGAGTTTTTTAAAATGAGTTATTTAATCCATTTATATTTTCTTGGACGAAGTCTAAAAGGTAAAATTTGATCTATGGAAATGTCCGAACTCCAGATTTTAGCGGATATACACGTTTTGTTATTGGGAATTTTAAATATTTGAAATATGCAACGGTTTTAAAAATTTTAATTACGCGCTCGAATATCTATAATCAATGGGGTTCAATACGTAAAGGATTAGTATATCAAAGAATAAACTGTATTGCACATGTGTAAAGTACAGTCACGCGCACCATGAAATTTCGTGTGGAGTGTCTGCATCGAGTGTAACAAGAGTTTGGCCCGATGATCTTCCTCGTACTGTAATTGAGCTCGATCGAAACTTCGGAAGTTATTAACTACAATCATTTTGCATTCGTCATCCACGAACATTTCGAAACCAAAGCACACTACGAAACTTTACCCCTATTCTATCGAATACCACAAATTTATTTCAAAATTCAAATATATTCATAGCGAAGATACACGACTTACATACATCTTGAAGTCTCACGATTCGATAATTTAAAATGTCTCAACATAACTTTATCTAGAATAAATATAACTTTTTATTACGATAATATAAATCTAAATATTTGCAGCAAAATTGGGCCTTTTAAAACGGGCATTTCCAATAAAAAGTCGAGGTTAATACATTATATTATACATTACGTACAAGAAAGTAAAAATGGCCGAGAAAATTGGATGCAAAACTTAAATTGAACCTATAATTGAATTAGTACATTAGTACCGATTTACAATAGCAGCAACCGCCCTCACACAACAAACACAATTTGAAATTGAAAACAAACCAAAGTCATGAGCTAATGAAATTCGCGTCACCCAGCCCTTTTAATTAGAAAATAAATGACATTTCAAAATGCACCAATTTATCAACAACATGCCAATTGAATTTACATTCCACGGAATGAATTCATTCATTATTCTAGAATAATAAACAGTTATATGGGCCAAAAGCCTCATATAATATATATATATGTATAGAAATAAATAATTATATCGCTATTATGCGGGATATAGAGGAGTACATATTATATGTACATTCCTTTAGACTCTAGAGGATAAAATTAATTAAATTTGCCATTACTGGGCAGATATACCACCGGTCAATTAACTTTTCATCTATTCATGCCTGAATATCCAACTCTTTCGCGGAATACATACGAGTACAGTGATTTAGTCACATGGAGAAACCAACTCTGCCATCGTGGTGTGTGCTTTGTCGTGAGAAACTATCGACCATCGTTTATTCTATAAATCATACCTCATTTTTATTTCTTATAAAATTCTACAAATACAATAAATTTAGTATGTAATAATTTTGCCAATTTGTATTTATGGACACATTGACCTTTTCAAAAATAAACTTTTTGTTTTCCCAACCTTACTAACCTATTTCGCGAATTCTAAATATATACATTCAAATTATCGAAGTGTCAATAATGTCAAGGTAGATTTGATTGTGAAAGATCAGCAAATGTGTGACAAAAGTATTTATATTTGACACATAAATGTATACTGCGTTGCGTGTCAAGGGTATTCGCAATATTATATCGGTCGCCTAAGTGCCAAAAATAATTGGGAATAGTGACAAACCCGACTATTATTAGCTACGGTGTCTTCAAATGCATATCTTGTCAATTTGCTAAATATAACACGTTTTCACTGTGTGTTTTATAATATAATACAACAATTAATAAATTATAATTGGAATAATATATTTTATTTTTTGCTATATATATTATATAATATTGTTTATTGCATTTTAAAAACCGGATTATAATAATCAAGATCGGATATTAACCAAGATTCAGTTTCAAACAAAACAATATCAAATGAATTGACAGAAACCATTATTTATTTCGCTTAATAAATAATATTGTCAAATGTGTAGTAATCTAATACAGTTTAAATAATTAGGAAACCAAACTTTCCCTATCTGGTACTCACAGATTAACCCGTAAATTAACATTCATCACACCCTAATAGCATTATCCTAAAGCACTTAATCTAAATCTCTATTCCAACAATGTCCAATATGTAATACCAAATGTATTAGACAAATTAATACCGTAAATAACTGTTAGTATAAATTTTTCAACATGGCTAATTCCCAAATAATACCTCTATGCAGTAGTTAGGGAAGTAAATATAATATCTCACAGCGGTGGTCTACGTTAAGACCTTTACACATTTGTAAACTGTATATGTTAGTGCCATGTTGATTTATCCTGAAATGTTCGCAAAACCTCTGGTGGATCCGCCTCATTTATTTCTCTTGCTCTCCACAGACACACACTTTCTCGCTCTGGATGAGATCAAGTATCCGGTGTCCGACAATGTAGGGGTTACAACCTTTTCCCCTTGCTCAATTACGAGTTCTGTTAATGTAGGATATTGTATATTTTCGGCAAGCCTTAATCTGAAAATGCTTGTATTTTTGAAAGAAATATATAAACCACTAGAACAGTAGCACTTATGGCAAAAATAGTTTTCTTCATAATGAAAGAAGATTAATAAATCGCACAACTTCTGTCGTGAAACCTGTTACAAAAAATCTTAAATATCTTATTCATGTTGCCATATTATATATGTATGTAAATTATATTTAATAAATCATATAAAGATTTTAAAGAAGATTTTCTCAAAATGTGTATTTCCGACATTTTTCATGAACGTGTTATTTCTGTTTAAACTTTGTCCAACAGCGTAAAAGATATGAAAAATTAGCATAAATGAGTAAACGTATATCAAAAGCCATCACAAGGGGCCAACGTGCGAAATTTATGCTTGCGTGTGGTGTGGAGGGATTCCAGCACATCGTAAAGCTAGTCCTTTGCCTTTTACGGGTGGGTCTGCTGTGTTTGCTCCATTCCTTCATTCGTATTCTACCTTCAGATTCTACTTGTTGTTCCCTGGCATTTCATTATGATATATCTTATTCACGAGACATCTTGTATTATCATCATTGGGAACTCATTCCTTTCAACAGATTTCTTGGCAAAATAATGACTTCTAAAGTTTTTATTATGTGATCTTCTGAAATATATTATGTTTTCTCCCTACGTAGTAAAACTTTTCCTTGATAAAAACTTCTATTCGCGTACCTCTAATGGCACCGCAGAATACATGTTTAAGATAGGTAAGATTTGCATTTAGAGATTTATATCTAACCTAGTTTGAAATTATTACAAAGAAACCGTTTAAAATGTTTTATTAATGCATTTATTAAATAATAATATTTGTGTTTACGTGGTAAAGAATTAGGAGGGTTCTGTACATGCCTATCATATATTTACACAATATATTTAATATAGGATAGCTACACGATAACTTGAAACACCATAAAATCGGTAATTTTGCAAATTTTAATTTAATTAAAAAATCTTCACGTGCCAAAACCAAACTTACTCTGAACTTGTATGTATTTAATCAACGCATATATTCAAGTTTTGATTACACGCTGATGTGATGTATGTCGCGTCTATAAGTGAGATAGAAAATGGCATGGAAGTGTTGACGGAATTTAAATATTCATAACTTTGTGTCTGTAGCAAGGAGAGAACATTGGTTTGGTAATTTTGATTAAATATGTGAACAGGCGTGCTTTACCTGGCCTTGTGTTTAAGGCTCAACCATGTGCAAAGCCACAAAGCGCATGATTGCACACACACACACACACACACACACGCATCACTAGCACTATCACACACACACAAATACAATCACATACTCGACATCACAAATTTACATGCTCACAAACTATACACAGACATCCAACGTCACACATACGAACACATTCGTTCGAATCGAGTTTGCTGGATGAAATCGTGCGAGCGAGATAGTTTCCGTTTCCGTATATAATACGACATTTTTGTATTTCGTGTCACTTGCTGTAGGAGCTTTTTCTTTTCCACCCACGTTCATCTCTGTGAATGCGTGTGTGAGCGAGAGAATAAATAAATGTATTTCGTAATTCGCTTTTAATATCTGTGTTTTAACGTATTAATAAATTAATTCTCAATCATATACCTCCATTTATTTTAAAACTGAGTATGATATACTCAAAAAGCAAAAG
Organism: Leistus spinibarbis; assembly: GCA_933228885.1. Lineage (NCBI taxonomy): Eukaryota > Metazoa > Arthropoda > Insecta > Coleoptera > Carabidae > Leistus > Leistus spinibarbis. The sequence goes on from OW121807.1 coordinate 6,666,351, forward strand.
CTTAAAGCTTTTTTTATTATGATATAATGCAAACAGATTAACAATTGTACCCGAGTGTACAAATTAAATTAAAACATCACAACAAAAAATGCAAATCCGCGCTAATTCGTGGACGCGACTTCTATCGTAGAATTTACGATGCACAAAATGTGGTGATGTGATTGTCCACACTTTCAGCTAACAACGAATACTGGTGTCGAGAGTAGAGAACAAAACAGAACAGAACAGAGCAGAGGGAGTGCCTACATATATGTATGACTTAATAATTCATTCGGTGTAGTGTACAATTCACACGACTGCGTGCAATTAGCATATGTATGTATGTATGTTAATGACATCGTACGGAACGGAACACGTGTTTAATCGGTCGAACTGATATACACGTCTATCGTATACACGCATGCCATCACTAACAGCCACCGCGGTTCATGATACTGATGGACAATACAATTTAAAGGACTGCGTCTGTGATTGTACATAATAATTAAATTCTAATAATACAATCATTTCAATAGCAAATGAATTGGAAAGATATTTGCTTGTTGACATATTTGCTAGAATCTCAGAGTGGGTTGAACAAGGATTGTTTATCTTCGGTTGTACTCGGCTAATTTGTGGCCGGATATCACAGTATAGATTGCTGCCAGTTCCAATAACTCGTGAAGATATTGTTAAAATTATCATTTACTTATTCCATTCATCCTCGTACTTTCATAAAAAATTATGTTTAAATTAAATATTTGTGTATGTCTGGAAAGAATACCTCCTATTTTGTAAAGGATACAACCTAGTTACTTCAGCTATTGATATTGATTCATGGTAATCGTTGCATGCATTTAAATGACAATGAAGAAATCGCCAGCGATGTATAACAAAGTATTATGCTGGCTACAACAGAATTTTAGGAGTTGAAATAACTACATGTCGACGAATTACGCTATAGTTTTTCTAAGAACATAAAATTGCAAGTTCAATTTGAGATCACACGAGTTTGTTTTTCGCTTTTGTAAGGCGACAATATTCTTTGTATTCTTCTAGTTGACGCTTGACTTAGCTTCATACAGTTGTTTCCTTTGTCGCAGGAACTTTTGATGTTAATGTTTTCTATCTCGAATATCCGACCAATAAATTCATTAATACAATCGTTGTCTTCAAATAACAATTATTTCGGTAATTCAACAGAGTTATCGCTTGATTTTTTTTTTTACTTTCTAATACGCAGTAATACGTAAGTCTTGTAATCATGAAAATTTCAAAATCTAGATTTCTACAGAATTACCTCCCTTAATAGACCATTATATTTAATGATTCATAAGATTAACCTTCAACGGGTTTGGCATACTCAGTTTTCTTTTAGATATAGTCAAAATTTGTATTTATGTTAAAATCTACTACGTATTTTATACATTTGTATAATATATATAATATAAAATTAAAAGTGGTCCAAACTACATTTCTATGCTATTCAATCTATTCATTTTTATAAGAATGGCTTATACTTAGTACGTATATTGAACAAAAGATATGCTGGCTGAGAATAAAGGTGCTTTTCATGAGGAGGTGCACAAAAAATAAAACAATATTTCTGCTGAATAACGATTCGGGCCATTAGGCATTGAAGCACACGGAATTGAGATTTTATCCATGACGGTGTATTTCGTTGCTGAAGGATTTGTACAGTTGGACGATATCCAAGTTTTCGGGCTTTGTCATCTTACCCTTTCGACCGAAACTCATCGTTATGTCCAATGAAATCTACGTTTAAACGGGAAAAGGGAATTTGTATATGAAGCTGATGAATTTTGTGTTCCAAGATTGCACAAATAAAGAGATATGGTATTAGATTTGTTGAAATTGGAGTGCTTTAACAATGAATTCGTTTTACAAATATAACATTTGCATTTACTTCTTATAAGGTGAGCTGAATGTATCTATGCTTGTTTGAAGAAATAATTTGTGTGGTGTCAGATTTAATTTACTAAAGAATTTGCAAAAACATGCTTGACCTTGAATAAATAAATTACCTGCAACAGTTTAATCGAATAATGTTTAATTGAATATTGCGAATTCCACTACAATTATATGGTGAATTCACATGTGTAATAATTGGCAGACGAATTCAAACGTAACCAATCGCAGTACAGGGTTTAGTATTTCGGTTGTATATCCTGTGCTATGATTAGTTACGCTCAATCTGTCTGCTCGTCTGCCAAAATTACATACACATATGAATCAACCAGTGTTTATAATAATTGCACACTGATCTTTACGAGGAGATTGGCAAAACTTTATACAAGATGAAACACATAATTAAATATTGAAAATTCGATTTTATTTCTCCTAAAATCCCAAATTCATGACATCATTTTGTCCCTGGTCACGAGGTACAATTGGGTAATAATTTAGCAAATTAAATAAGGGGCTTAATATGTACATACATATATTATAAATTATTGCCCTACTTGGGCACGTGGTACAGGAGTAATAAATAAGCGAATTAAAACACAAGGTAGGTAGTTTCTCATACGCGAGCTGGAAGCATTGTTTATACATTGACACATAAAACACAGTATGTTCTTTTTTGATTTTTGATGATGCACTTGCTCTACTACAATTTGAATGTCAGCCAAGTCAGAATGTCGTAATTGAAATGAAGCCGTGTGGCAATTAATAAAACTAATATGTCCGTAGTTGATAATTAATGCTAATTTTGATTGATTAATAAGCACATCAGGTGTCAGTAGGGTTTCTTAGTGTCACAATGTAATTAATTTCCCACGTAACATCATAATGTAATGGTAGTAAGCGTACCTATATATATGATGCAGCAAGACACCTGAGTCTGCCTGACGTGTAATTTAGCTGTATTATAGAACATTAAATATTCAATTTGTTGGCATTATGCGCCCCGTAGACTTTTCACCAATAAATTTTCATACTGCCAGTGATTTATTTTCTCACCCTGTTGCATACACATAGAATAAAGCTTTGTTTAAGGGTACAGAAACAAGATTTGGTACGGGTAAAACGCACCAATGCGTAGAGCTCACCTTTAGGTAAGATATGCGTTGCGAGCAGTGCTTCTTAATTATATTGAAATGTACATATTCTTGACAGACTATGAGTAGTTTTAAAGGAGAATAGGTACAACAGGCGAGCTGAGATAGATGTATTTGTTGTCGGGATCGCGCAGGTTACTCCTGCAGGTATGCTCCTGCTGGCTGGATGAGCGCGTGCTGCGTCACACACAATTTCTGCCAGTTGCCTGGATACACACGGCCTCTGTCCCTCTCTGCCCCGCCCCGCCTATGTTAGCGCCCCTGAGCCCGGCACTGTGTCTGATCGATAAAGCAGGGGGTGCCGCGCAACGACCACCACCGACAGAGCGAGACACACTTTGAGAAATGAGGGATGCAAAGACAGACAGACAGACACACGCACCTGAAGGATTCAATGTGACTGACTATTAACGAATTCAGGGTGACAGGATCTTCAGATACCATATTTCATTTTAGTTTGGTTTTTCGTTTTGCATAAGAGAGATTATCAGAATTGAGTCTATTTAAATCTAGTATTTAATTTAATTTACGAACTTGGACGAATTCTAAGTTGGTATTGTAATCATGCAAATTTGCTAATTCAATATTTAAAACGGAAATGCATATTTTGAGCTTTTCTGAATTGATATGAATGTTCTACAGCAAAAACGGTTAAAGATACAATTATTCATCTTTTATTTCAAAGTTTGCGGCTCGATACGATGCACCGTTTTCGAGTTATATGGAAATTTGCATTCTATCAACTTCAAATCGCGCTAACAGCAAATTCTAACGGTTTCTCGACAATTTAATTAGCATTTTTGGAATCAGCGTAGTCAAATTAATCTAAATATATGTCAAACTCAAAAATATTTATGCGATTTTTTTGCCGAAAATTTCGTAAGGGGTACCCCTTGCCGTTTTTGCGAAAATCGACGATTTTCACTGTTTTTTCACCCGGTTTGCTGTGAAGGTCGTAATATTATCTCAATCAAGTTGAAAAAATTTGACAATATACACCAAATATAGGTTGTTTGACTGTCCAAATTTCAACTTTCTATCATTTATAATTTGCTTGGAAAAAATTCGCAAAGTTTGATAAAAATTTCAAGTTAAAAAATTCCGTGAAATGTGTCCAAAATTTTTTTTCTTTTCAAACAGACTGAAAGTAAGTTTCTAGAGTAATTAAATATTGGGGAACTCAAATCTGTTAACGGCGGCTCGATACGATGCACCGTTTTCGAGTTATATGCAAATTTGCATTTTATCAACTTCAAATCGCGCTAACAGCAAATTCTAACAGTTTTTCGACTAACATCCAGGTATATGTATATTTTTGGATTTAGAGCGACGAGACAATCATTTTCTTTAAGGAAATTCTTTGATCCGAGAATGCTACAGACACACGACCGATTGCTTTAGCTTCTTCGGTACTTCGTACGGCGGGCTAAAACATATTTACCAAATGGTTTCGAATAATTGCGAGACGAATAAAACGAATGTCTAAATTTAAAACAAGTACGAAACAACCTTATTAAAGTTTTATTGAAATATCCGAATTCGCTTTCACAACAAAGCAATATGAAATATGATATATTGTATCTGAAAATATCAATACATGTTCTTTATTCATATATATATATACACTGCCCGACCAAATTGACACTTGTTGCTAGTTTTCTAATGTGTTGATACAGTTACTAAAAAAAAAAGCAGGAGTGGCCTTTATTGGAATTTTTTTTTTATTCACTATCTATATTAATAATGATATATTTTGTTTTAAATTCACTCTAGGATATCTGTGAAATATCAATATAAAAGGTTAACATTCTTTGTTTTAATTTAGTTGTTAAGTAAAATTAAATGATAGCATTTGTTTATTCTACCGGCCCGACTTAGGGCAGTTATGTAGTGTAAACAAATAAATATTGTCCATACAATTCAAATAAATGTGAGCATTTGCCGTTTAAAATAAGCTGCCAGTTATTTAGAAACAAAACAGAATCGATGACAGAAAGATAAGAAATAAAGTTATGTTCACCGGCACCGCATCTGGAGTAAACGTGCCGTTTCGAATAGTCGACTCAAAAGTGTGTGTGTGTGTGTGTGTGCGCCTCCCACATATTCCCTTTAGGGACAATCGTGATCTAGGGCCATGCCACTACACATCCACCCGGATAGAATAATATTCTGTGTACGCGTGGAATTTCGAACGTTGTGAACGCACGCGCACTCCAATAAATATGTCTAAATCGTCCGCTCATCCATCGTTAAATAACAGTTAAATGTGGTAATCAAATAAACTGAGTTTTGAATCATTTACAACCTAGGCATACATAATAATAATAATAATACAGTTAATATTTAGAAGCTTTTAACACTAAAGGGTTAATATGGAAATGTAACAAATGGTTATATTTCAGTTAAAATATGAATAGAATTATTTATGGCAAACATTGTTTGTGATAACAGACATGTCTCGTTGCTGCAACTGAAACACAATCTTCATTAAATATTTGTACTCGTTTCAGCGACCCACCTACTTCGTTGCCTTATCTATGTAAGTCTGTGTGGAACGTGCCACATGCCACACCATACCGGACTATAAAAACAAAACGAATTCATATTTCCGTATTGCACTTGTACGACATTTGTAAAAAGAAAACGTAGAAAACGTATCTACTTTCCTTGTTGGGCGATGCGTGAAGAAGGGTCTATAAGCTAAAGCTCATTTGGCCCTTGCACTATAAGGTTCTAATTAAATTCGTTAAGAAGAGGATAACATAGGAGGCCTTTGTTTTGTCGGGCATCTTCAAGCAACTAATAGTTCCTCTTTGTGCTCATGGGTGTGATGCCTATCAACCTTAATTTAACTTTGTCTTTGTAATTTGCTTAAGCCTGTACGTGGTCACTCGCTAGAATAACATATATTTCCCGAACACAGGAGTTCTCTAGTTGTTTATTTTATGACCGATTGGGTCATCATTTGATACCTAATGATGCATTAACAGCGGAAATAAGCTTTTATAAAACAATTCACATGGTTGAAGATACATTATTAACGACAAATGAGAAAAGTAATATACAAGGAAGGTTAACACGTGTATTTCCGTTGAAATTCGATTTTAAAACTTACTTATTACTGCGTATAAGAAAGTACAAAGAGACATAAACGTTTTTATAGAAAGTACCAACTCGGTGATGGAATTTGTTTGTTCGGGAATGAAGATAAGGCGACATTATAGAGTCGGAGTGGAGTTGTGAGTCAGCGTTAGGGGATTACTGTGTTCTTTGGCATGCGTTGTTCTTTTAAGAAGTTGTCACAATAAATCGGGACCAGATTTCATCGACAAATGGACCCACTGTACAGTAATATATATATTTTCCGCTGTATCTAAGATTTGGTAACATTACTTAATGTTTAATATACTATTTTGCCGTTACAATAATATGTCATAAATAAATATGCCATATTGTAAATATTGCATGGTACTAGACGGCTCGTTTTTCAAAATAGCTTATTGAAGCTTAATATGTCAGATATTTACCGATGCTAGACAAAGAAAGGGATATAAACAGGTGTAGCCCCATAATTAAATACGTATATACAAACAAAACAGCCCAACTTTTAAATACGAGTTACTTCTTTATTACAATAATATATAAACCAAACCAATTTTCCTTTTACTCGTCTTTACTGATGACAATATTCCATTGACAGTAGTTCAGCTTTAAGAGAAACACATCAATCTTTAATCAAATATCAAAGGGCAAATGGCATCACGTTAATTATTCCCGAATTAAATACACGGTATAAACATGAACATTAGAAAATTATTAATAAAATATGGTTTAGATACTTTGAATTTAATACTCGCAATGTAAGGATAAGTGTGGTAAAGGGTGCTCAAAAGCGTCAAAGGACACGTATGTTCCGTATCGCGCATTTTAATTTTGCCAATTTCTCTCAATTCGCTCGTTCGTGTGCATTGCCCAAAGTGGGTCAGTTCTGGAAAAAGTGGAAACCAATTATTTGTTATGGAGAGGACTACTTCATCGTTTGGGCGTTTCTTTTTTTGCGCAGAAGTAATTAAAAAAAATTTAATCATCTTTTGTCCTGTCCTCTTTGTTTCACACTGAAATGAACTTTTTTGCGGATATAACCATTGGACGGGTGTAGTAGTTGTGAATGTTAGTTTTACATTTGGGGTTGGCGTTAATTCAATATGAATGTTGAAGTTATAATAATACGAGACTGTGGAACTCTTTGTCATAGAAACTACAAACTAAAATGTAGCGTTTCGTGCCACGTCTTAGGCTCACACAATTTATAGTCCCGATTCGTGCCACTATCTAACCGACTACCGAAGCAGTGTACTTTCAAGGATTTTAGTATTCATTGTTAAAATAATGATTATATGTGTACCAAAACACAGGATGTAATTCGATAAAGCTTCAGAACGAGACTCACTTGACATACCATAGCTGAACATCATCTATCAATATTACCGCAAGCTGTTTGCGCGCACTTTTTTGTGTTCATTTCTTATCCGTAGCAGTAATTATTTTTCAGCAAGTGACAGTTTGACGACAGCACCCGGATATGAACAGAGTTCCCTCAGGTGACATCTAATATTCTATGCAGCTCGACACGGTAAATTACGCAATGTGGCATTAATTCACTAGGTACGTATTACGATGGTGAACTTGACCGAGAAAAGATCGTTGCTCTTCTGTATTCTTTATGTATGTTTTCAACGGGAAACATCGGGAACAAATTGATGGGCCAGGTGTTGGTAATGTTTTCTTTTAGGATTCTTATCTTCTGTAGGAAGGTTTAAATGGCGATTGAAAAACAATGGGTTCTCGATCAAGTGATATGTTATTGATTGACTTGTTTACTCCGAGGGTATTTGTCTGTGACTCAATAGTTGTTCAATTAGGATGAAATGGATTGACGTGTTGAAAATTTGCTACGCTCTACATTGAACTTTTAATCAAAGAATATGTATACCTATATATTTAATGGTATTACAAAAGGAGTGGAAGTGGATATCCGACAAGATATATTTGTATTATTATCTAATATTGATTCATTGAAAATAACGTATTTGAGTCAAAGATATAATAGCAAATTTTCTCTTGTCATTTTTCAGTATTTCCAAAATGGATGCACAATATTAGTTAGTTATATTTCCCAAGTTCAAAAAGGAATTATTATTATAGGTATATATTATTTTTATAAACAATAGTTTAAGAAAACGGTTATATAAAACGGCACACTAGACAATTTGCCGCTTTTCATCTGTTGTCTTGGCTATTATGCACAGAACACACATTCTTGAGATGTCACATAATAAAACATAATTAACAGTAGCAAAAGGAACAAATTATCACGCTATGAAACACACAAATCATGTGGCTCACTCCTACGCATTTGCATCTCCGCATAGTGCTATCTTGGTTGCACAGCTGTGCCTCATTACACGTAATTCTCATTTATTTTACGGAAATGGCGACTTTTGCTGCCTGTTAAAATGCCTCAACGTTAAACGGGCAACAAAAGATAATATTATACATATATTTATATATATTAATAATTAGAAATAAACAATGATGAAATATGATTGAAAAATAAATAAAATAATCTGTCTCAATCAGATATCGTTTGCTATAGAATAACGTAATGAAATAATTTTTAATTAACAGGTTGGCAAAACTATGACCGCTCTCGTCTAACCACAAAAAGCGATATCAGATACTTTGAGCGAGCGGTCAACGTTGACGTGGCAATTCGCCAATAACCAGTCTCAACACTCGTTTAAAAGTTGGCTAGAGTAACATTGACTTTCGGGCAATCGCAATATTTTGTATCCTTTGCCGCATCGTTCGAGCTCGTTTATTCGCAACTTTTCTCGCGTTTTCGCTGTCGCATCCCCCAGTAGCGGAGTAGAAAGCTGCTGAAGGACATGGCCTTTTGTTCCGCTCGCTGTAGAAGCAGGTCTTAGAGGTGGATATATGAACAGATTTCCACCCTCCTTGTGATGTGTTCCTATTCATTTCGAGTTGCGTCGGCACAGCATTCTTTCTTTCTTTATTTACTTAGTGCGAAGCTGTCAGAGGCGGAGGTTTGAATTGAACTTGTACTTTGTAGAAGGAGGATGAAAAAGCTCATATCAAGCCCGCTGGTTCATATTGTATCATTTGCGGATTTTCAACAGGGAAATGGTTTATTGTAGGATTCGCAGCTATAGCCTACACATCTGAAAGATTCTCTTTTAAGAACTTCAACCTTCCTCTTTCTGATTTGCTCAAATATGAACTGGTAACACGAACAAATAGTTACTAATAATATACGAAAGTGGCACTGTAATGTATATTTGCATTGGCGCTAGACTCGTTTATATCTTATTCTCTGTCTAGCAACGGTAAATTTCTAATAATTTCTGACTTATTAAGATTTGTATACATAATATTGCAAGACAATTGTGTACCCTATTACCAATTCCTAAACTTATTTATGTGATTTCCTGCGATAAATTACAAATATATCTTATTTAAAAACTACAGTTATGAAAGCGCCCCAGCATCACTAATCCACGTGAAATCGTCGAGCCTAGTTTATGTGTATATTTTATGACCCTTGAATTTTTCGCTTGATCGAACATTCAAACATATCTTCCAAGTTATAAAAAAATATAGTTGTTGACTGCTATAAAAAAACATAGGCGACCGACAGTAATATAATACATCACTAACGCGTACAATTCATACAACACAAGGATAAGTAGCAAATAAATCGCCGTAGTCTTAAGGCCAACAATTTGTATTCCGAAAGCTTCTTCGCGTAGACTTTGAAAATGTTGCACGATTTTTCTACGTAATTTCTGTCCAAACACTTATGGATTTTGGACCTGGGCCAAACTACCAAAATGACACACATGCGTCCACGCCCTGCGAACTTGCCTGCGAATCGAACCATTGTTTTTTCAAATAAACGTCCACAATGATATTACATTGTATTAATGAAATATTACTTTTTACGATAACCGAAATTTCTATTGAGAAATTATAAGGGCTTTACGGTGGTGACCTGAGATATGAACTATATACTATTATCTGCTTGAACTCGTATTTGCGTTTCCATTCGCTTTGTGAGTCAGCATCTTCTAGATTTTGTCTCCCGTCTTTTTATTCAATTTGATTTTTATCCGTTTCTGATTCGTTTGTCTATTTAAATTTCCTTCGATCCCTTTTATTTTGCCAGTCCAACCGTCTGGGTTGAGATTCATAAGCAAAAGCACTATTTTTAGCTCGTCGTACGATAGTACAAGACAGCTATAGTGTTTGGTCGTGTGTCGGATCAAAAATAAATTCTCAACAAAAAGGAAACATACCAAAATATTCAACAAATAATTATTTTTATTATTATTATGGTCTATTCATGGGTTCACAATAGCAACGGTTAATATTTATTAGTTTCAGACTTACAATAAGATTTATATAAATTATCTGGTAAAGCAAAAGCCAAGAACCATACAATATCTACAATATGGCGTATATTTTAATCCTAGAATGCTACAGACCGATTAATTTAGCTCTTCTGTACTTTGTATTTTCTTAAAAAAATATGGCACTGAATTATAGTAGAATATAATCAGAAGAATAATCATACTAGATGTAATCGTTTTATATTCCAAAAATTGGATAGGCAAGAGAACGTGTGTGATGCTATATCACGTGAAATTGCATATAAAATAAAATTTTATTAGATTTGAGAAAGTAGAAATGAATTTTTACTGCTAGCTCCGTTACCTAGATCTACTATATTATGATAAGTTTTTGTCGAGGGTACGGTACGCGTAATGTTGTTATAGAAAGACACACAGAGAGAGAGAGATAGAGTGTAATAAAAAAAGTTGCTTGTTTATATTTTGTCCTTCCGTCTGGACTCCACCGATATACTTGTAAGGAAAACTTTACAAGTTTTATCAGAGTTCGACACAAAAGCATAGAGCGGTTGCATCAGATATCACATAAACAAACGTGGTCGTCGTCGTCGTCCAGATATCCATGACTTTCTTATTTGTTATGTCTGTGGCGGGGAATATGAATAAAGTAGCATTTGTTGCTCTTACTACTTCGTGGAATACGTACACATACAAATCTATGTTTTTATTTGCGTTGGTCAATTGCGAATATAGAATATGTACCAGCATTATTCCAATTTTAAAATATCCACTTTAGGAACTAATTTAAGTGAAATAAATGTACAGCCGGTGTTGCCCAAATGACTCATGTCACAGGCAACGCTGCTGCCACTACCAGGTGTATTCATTCTATAGAGCGCCTAGAAACCAGGATGAGGATGCGGTCCAGTAAATGAAAAATTGTGTTATATGAAGAGTAACGGAGTTACAGGCGCGGCTACTTTATACTGAACTCGTTGGTTGCGACCTAAGTAATGTTTTAGCGCTGTTTTTGTTTCCCTATACGTCAACTTTGATAAAAGTTTGTGATGAGCAAGCGGGTATATACTGTTTACTACTCGTACTATGAAATGTACGCATGCGCAGAATTCATGAAATACGCAAACAATAATCAAACATTCATACAAAAGGGCACTCCAGATTAGATAGAATACATAGTAATACATATATGGGTACAAAGATCATTTATTATTAATTGTTTTAGAAATAAGTTTCCTTATACCATAGTAAATGTTTGGAGCTTAAATAAAATAAATAAATAAAAAATAGTTTGGTTTGTTTTTACAGTCGTATTAATGATTTAAATTAAATTAATAACTACCATTTGTATTATCAGGCGAATCTGTAAATAAATTGCCTTGATTTCAATTATTTAAGAGTGACAAAAGAACATTGGAGGCTGGAAGAAGGGAGCAAGACTAGCCGGGATATCCCTTTCCATTGACTTGCCATTCTAGAAAACTCATACAACTTTAACAGACACCAAAGCGATTATTTCGGTTAGTTTGAAAAGTTTAAATTAGAAAGTTGCCCTATAGCAAAAGCACAAGCCCAACTTCGCCTACGTCTTTACTTTAAGAATTATAACATTGTTACTTACCCACAGACTACAACCAACATATTTCCAGCTAGTGTTGAAAATTGTTTCAAGTTTCAATTACAAATTATAAATTTGTCAAATTATTTCTACAGCAAACATGTAGTTTAAGAATCGGAACATTTATACGTTTAACGTTCTTCTATGATATATAATTATAGAAAAGAAATTTCCAGTGTTTCAAAACTAATTGAGGCACTTATACATGTGCAAAGGAAAAGCACAAACTATTACCCTGGCTAATTAGACGTAAGACGCGTTCTATACAAGGCGAATGGTGAAACGTTCAAATTTATCGTACTGTAAAAGTAACGCTAGTCGCTCGCTCGGTCGCTAGTAGTCGCCGTATTTTTATGTCGCGCTCGGTGAACGGAATTAGACCACCCTACTTTATCAGCACTAGGGGTTTCTTTCGTTTTGTATTATTTTAAATTAAAATTACAATCAGGGCTTACGGATTTAATTAAAAGTAATACCTATCCGCAAAAAATAGTACTGTATACTTTTTCCTATTTAAACGATGTTTCAGTAAATGTTATTGGTAGAGTGGGAAATATTTTGATCCAAAAATGGTATAGGCCTGAACTCCGCCTACACCCTTTGTGCCAGTATCTTTGTAACACAAAAGACGACTAGCTATGATTAAGTAAGTGACAGAACGCTTCGGCTGACTATTGGTTAAGATGGACGTGTCTAAAGAGTTGCTGGGATTGCTAAAAGAACAAAGTTACGCGACACATTAAATCACCAATTAAATGGGTTCCACTTCCCGAGAAAAGGTTTGAAAAGGTTTTCGATATTGTGTAACTGTCATCGACCGCTTTACACGACAGCCTGAAGAAATACTATTGGTTCAAATAGAAACTGAAACAGTCGCAAAAGCATTTCTAAGTTGCTTGATGTCAAAATTTGGTGTCGCATTTTTCATAACCACTGATCAAAGAGAACAAACTTTTACAGATGATTAAAAGTTGGGATACGAGTGACCAATAAAGGAAGATGAACAGAGATACGTTACCTGTTGTACTACTTGGCATTATATCGGCTTACAAGGAGAACCTGAAAGCATCAACAGCTGAACTGAGAAAAAAGAGTGAAAATAAAACAAACTCCCACATATCATCTTTATTGAGATTTATAACTTAACTCTCCGCACAAAAATTATAGCTGCACCGTTAATATAAAACTATAAAAATTAACTATATTATTATCATTTCTATGATAAATGGACTGAATATGATATGCACACATGGTGCCCACGGGTTAACCTTGTTCAAAAGATTTGAATAATCTTGAATGTGAGGAATTGGATATCTGTCAGGTAAAGTTAGGACGATAATCGCAACACGAACACCAGTTTTTCAAACTAAATGAACACTGGGCCCACTATTTTTTGTTGCCCTACAAATTCCCTGTTGAAGTATTTATTCAAATTCCGCCACAGCAATTTTTAGCTATTCTGGAAATAGAAATCAAGCTGTGGCGGATAATGGCGGTTCTATTGTTGGTTTTTGGTGCGTCACGTAATATTGTGAAATCATCGATCATAGATATAAGAATTAACATTTCCACTAATAATATATTTAAATATTTCACATATTTGACATATAATAGCTATTTATGCAACTAGTATCGAAATAGGTGTCATTCAAGGAATCAATATTTAATTTGCTTTCTAAAGCAATGTTGGCACTATACAATTATCAATGAAATAACCAATCAAATATATCCACAATGTAAATACCAAAATAGGAATTCAATTATCACGTTCAAAATTTAAATAAATCTACATCAAAACTCATCATGTAAAACAGACTTTATCCCTAAAGCTGGTTGCAGTATCTTATTTAATGATGCTATAAAACTATTTTCTGTAGTCACAATATAAGTAACACATAATAAAACATACGTATATTACATCTCAACGACATCTCAGAGAAGTCACATTGTAGAAAATGTTTAGTGGGTACATTTCGCAATAATACAATTTAATATTTACAATCCTCCATCATTCAACAACTTACCAAAGTTAAGAATGCAATAATTTGGCATAGATGCATAAAGAAACGTACACTTTTTGAATAAATGTAACTTATAAAATGTTCTCATCTGGTCTGAATCCAACTTTACGTGTCCAGCCATAAATAACCTTGTTGATTTTTATGTAAATGCAGGTACATCTATCTTTATGTAAATTTCCTTAAAAGTTGAAAACTAGTCAAAGAAAAACGCATTTCCGTACATATTCGCTGACGTTGCATTTTTTGAATATGCTAACTATTACTGCATCGCATCGCCAAGGTAACTAGTACAAGAATTCTGGCCAACCGCCATCATTCGAAATAAAACGTACAATACAAATGAAAGAATACGCATAATTAACCTATATTTTACTAGTCTCACAATGCATTGCGATTTAGGTGCAAGAATAAAACAAATTTAAAGAAAATTTGTGATATATTAGTCGCTCTTGATAAGTAAATTACAAAAATGGAAACGAGCCATTAGATATACAGATGTTTTATTAACTTTATAGAAACAGCGTAGCCAAATTAATCTATATAAAAAACGGCAAATGCTTAAATATTTTTAAGTTTGACATATATTTAGATTAATTTGACTACGCTGATTCCAAAAATGCTAATTAAATTGTCGAGAAACCGTTAGAATTTGGTGATAGCGCGATTTGAAGTTGTTAAAATGCAAATTTCCATATAACTCGAAAACGGTGCATTGTATCAAGCCGCCGTTAACAGATTTGAGTTCCCCGATATTTAATTACTCTAGAAACTTATTTTCAGCCGGTTTGAAAAGAAAAAAAATTTTGGACACATTTCATGGAATTTTTTTAACTTTAAATTTTTATCAAACTTTGCGAATTTTTTCCGACCAAACCATAAAAGATAGAGAGTTGAAATTTGAACAGTCAAACAACTTATATTTGGTGTATATTGTCAAATTTTTACAACTTCATTGGAATAATATTACGACCTCCACAGCAAACCGCGAGAAAATACAGTGAAAATCGTCGATTTTCGCAAAAACGGCAAGGGGTACCCCTTACGAAATTTTCGGCAAAAAAATCGCATAAATATTTTTGAGTTTGACTTGTATTTAGATTAATTTGACTACGCTGATTTCAAAAATGCTAATTAAATTGTCGAAAAACCGTTAGAATTTGAGTAAGCGCGATTTGAAGTTCAAATTTCCATATAACTCGAAAACGGTGCATCGTATCGAGCCGCCGTTAACAGATTTGAGTTCCCCGATATTTATTTACTCTAGAAATTTACTTTCAGTCTGTTTGAAAAGAAAAAATTTTTTGGACACGTTTCACGGATTTTTTCTAACTTGAAATTTTTTTCAAACTTTGCAATTTTTTTTCGACCAAACCATAAATGATAGAAAGTTGAAATTTGAACAGTCAAACAACCTTTATTTGGTGCATATTGTCAAATTTTTTCAACTTGATTAGGATAATATTACGAGCTTCACAGTAAAAACAGTGAAAATCGTCGATTTTTTCCCAAAAAATCGCATAAAAATGTTCGAATTTAACATATATTTAGATAAATTAATTTAAAAGTAAACACTAACTACCGCGGTATAACAAAACATAAACAAATTCAGTACCCTTATAAATATTAAAGTTAAAATTTCCAACATATTAACAACTTACCATTTTGTTGAGAAGCAGAAACGAAGGTCAGACACGAAAATCGATAAAAACAAACACTCACACACACACGACAACATCTCACTACATTTAAATATACAATAATAAAACTTACTAACAAATTATAATCCCTGCATAGTTTCGATGAGACTTGTTTCGACAATCCAATTAACAAGGCGTGTAAACAACGGCCTTGAGTTGAATTTTGTCCAGGAAAACGATATTCACATTGTGTATATATAAAGAGTAGGTTGTACAAGTTGGTGTGCAAACATGAATGCTTACAGTTGAAAAGAATTGACAATATAAACATAATTTAGTCTGTTTGATATTAATGGTTTGGTATTAAATAAATTCTAAATTGTACCGAGCATTTTCAAATATCTGACAAGTAACGGACATATGTACCGAGCGTCGCCACGGCGTGCGCAGAGACCGCAAAATCGTAGAACGGTCACTGGTTGAAAGTTGAAACATCAGTCTGACCGAACTCAAGTCGACCGACGTTGTGTTACGAAAGACAAGCTGTTATATTTTAGTGTAAATCGTTAATAAAACTATTGCAATCACGAAGTAACTGTAGCATATCGGTTAATAATCGTTCGCGTAAACTGTTAAACTTAAAATGTGTGCATCAATCGCGAAATTGAAGTTAAAATGATGATATACAAAATATCACCCGGTGAACCACTATGGCATCATGCATCAATGGCGAATTGTGTATCTTGGTAAATTTTCTCTCAATTATTATTCATTTCATTTCATTTGAACAGTGTTGTTTTTGTATATTTATTTGTTTTTATATAATATTGCATTCATATTTAATGTGTTCCCTTCCCCCCTGTGTCTATGTTTTAATTCTGTGTACATACAAATATATATATCTGTAATGCATTGCATTTGGTTTGGCGGGAACTGATACCACGTTCGCGGGTGAAATAACTACTGCGGCGGCGCGGCGCTGCTTGCCTTTAACCAGCGGCTCTAAATAGTTTGTTTTACTTATTATTAAGATTTGATATAAATAAACAATTATTATTTTTAATTAGTTATGATATAATAAAATACCAGAAACGAAAATATAGGAGTTTTAATTATTTTCAGTGGATTTAAATAGTGGAAACTTTTTTATTCTTCATTTTATTTATGTTAGTAAATATACTTTACTTTTTAAATTTAACATCTGGACTAGACCCAATCATTTATTACCAGTGCTTCTAAATAGTAGTGTTTTTTTTTTTTACTATTTCAGATAATATATATTATATTTTACATTATATTATATATACAGAATTGTGTAGAAAAAAATTAGAATTTTTAATATGTGTGCCTTAGAGCAAATAGGTGACATGTACTAGATAATTTTGAATATTTACGATTTTTATTCTATGAAATATTTAAAAATATGTTTGTATTGGGTTCCTCGTTCGCGGGTAAAATATATCACCTGTTTCTAGTGCTATTGAAATATATACCAGTGGTTCTAAATAGTTGGTTTTGTTTTCATTTAATCAAGGTAAGATTTGATATAATTAAGCTTTTTTTTTTAATTAGTTATGAAATATAGGAGTTGTAAAATTATTTTTAATGGATTTTAATAGTGGTATCTTTTTTATTGTTAATTTTATTTATGTTAGTGGATATATTTAATTATTTTAATTTAATCTTAAATTAAATAAATATGCAGCTTGCCTGCTCTTCCATACATATTTACAAGGCGCTTAAGTAATCGGTTATAAAGCGAAACGTTATAAAATGAATTTACGACAAATTAAATAATTCATTTACAATTTTCATATATTTAAAAAATAGCTAAAATGCGGGAAAAATTATATTTATTGGTTTTGAAATATGAGTAATTTTTCTGTTAAATTAGTTTTGCATAGTTTTTTCATGTAATTTGATAAGAAATGAGAATATGTATCGATGTTTTTCGGTTAGATCAGAGTGAGCTTAGGAATACGTAGTCAGACGTGTCGACCAATCAGCGTGCGGCATCATCAGGTGATCATTTCATTCCTTATGGTGCAGTCGCATCGTGAAACGCTCCCACATTTTTATTGAAAATCGTTAATAAATCTATTAGAATCGCTAAATAACTATCGCAAATCGATGAATAATGTTACACGTAAACTTTTGAGCATAAAATTAGGGCGCCAGCCGCGAAATTAATGTTAAAATGCTGATATGAAACTTTCAACCTTTGTGTAAAAAAAAACATGAATGCTGACTTGCATATTTCGGTAAGCGTTCATTCTCATATACAAATTTCGCGTAATTTTAAACACTTTTCTTCTTGTTTAACTAACAATATATATATATGTTTTTTATACAATAACTAATCGATTTTTATTTTTATTGTTGCAGGATTCATCTGGAGTGGCCTACGCGTTGCTGCGGAGACTTTCCTGGAATTCATAAATATGGTATGTGGTTTTTCTCTCAATTATTATTAATTTAATTTTCTTTGAACTGTGTTGTTGAATATTTATTTATTTCTATATAATATTACATTTATATTTGATGTGTTCCTCTCCCCCACTGCCCCCCTCCCCTATGTTAATAATTGTGTGTACACATTATATGTGTGTATGAGTTGTGGGGACTTTACGTTCAGGCTTGGCGCGAACTGATGCATCGTTCGCGGCTAAAATTACTGAATGTTCCCGATCGAATATAGTTATAGATATATTTATATATTTTTATAAGCGGTTCTTTAACAGTTGGTTTTGTTTTATTTTAATTTAGATAAGATTTTATTTATTTAAAACATTTATTTTATTAATTACGTTCTTTTTTATTCTGCATTTTATTTATGTTAGTGAATTTATTTGATATATTTAATTTTTTTCATTCAATTTTAAATTAAATTAATTTATTTCCAGTGATTCTAAATAGTGGGATATTTTTTTGTACCACTTTAGCTTATATATATATTTACAAGGCGCTTAAGTAATCGGTTTAAATTTAGCGAAGCAGTATTTAGATTTATTTAAGCAATATTTCGGTTGTTTAAATATTGGTTCTTTAGAGCAAAATGGTGACATGTCCTGGATAATTTTGAATATTTTCGATATTTTAATTTATAAAATATTTACAAATTTGTTTCTTCATTATTTCAAAATAATAAAATACTTTTACATTTTAAATTATATTTTGATTATATTTACGATCGATTTATTACATACTAACTTGAAATAATAATTTACAACAGTAGTACCCAATAAATGGTTCTATACTACTAACTTAAATTAATAATAAATTTTAAATTTTCTTTTATTATAAATAATAATAATTTACGTTCGATATTATTTCATGTATAAATTAAATTTAAATTCTAATTTGATATAATAATATTACAACACTGGTATTAGATAAATTCTATACTACTAACTTAATTTAATAAAAAAAATTAAATGCTTCTTTTAAAATAATTAATAGTAATCGATATTATGTCATGTATAAATTAAATTTAAATTCTAATTTGATATAATAATATTATAGCAGGGGTACTAAATAAATGGTTCTATACTAGTAACATAAATTAATAATAAATTTTATTTGCTCTTTCATTATAAATAATAATATTACACTATATTTAAACGAAAATTCAGAAATATATATTAATTTATATATTTATTTAATTCAGACACTCAAATTTATGGACTTCCGGATACAAAAATGCCATGAAACAATTAAATGCTCAAAAAACAAAGCTCAAAGGTTGCTTCAGAATTGCAAATATGAGTTATATTAATAATAAAGACATAAAGTCCTAGCGGGCTACTATCATACAATTCAAACTAGAATCGAATTTGTATCGTATTAAAAATATCTCAAATTTAAAGTAAATGTCATAGTATTAGATTCTTTAATGTCCCCAATTCTTTGCTACAAGGACCTGTACCTGCACGTAGGTAGTTCCCCGTTCGCAGACTGGGCTCCGTCTGGGCTATAAAATGCTTGGCGGTGGTACCGGGGACGGGCCAAAACCTAGTGTTTAAAGGTTGTTGTGCGATTGAACCAAAGGTTGGGTAGTTACGGTAAGGTCTTAAATACTATTACAATTCGATTCGCACATATATATAACTACAGTAATTGTTGCAATTCTGAAAGTGGTTTTGCTTCATCGTACAAACAATTACGAACTCGAAAAAATCACAAATAACAATACGAACAAATCAAGACAACTCAACAGTATCCTGAAACAACTCAACAGTATCCTGAGACAACTCAACAGTATCCTGAGACAACTCAACAGTATCCTGAGACAACTCAACAGTATCCTGAGACAACTCAACAGTATCCTGAGACAACTCGACAGTATCCTGAGACAACTCATCAGTATCCTGAGACAACTCAACAGTATCCTGAGACAACTCATCAGTATCCTGAGACAACTCATCAGTATCCTGAGACAACTCAACAGTATCCTGTACTCCAGCATTCTGGATTCTTTCTGGATAAGGTCAATGGGTAAATCGTGAGTAATTTTTGAGTATCCCCATGCACCATCTCTGTGTGTCCAGCTTTGAAAAGATGTAGTACGGTTTTAGACTTTACTTTTGACTTTTCATGAACATTTCTCATATTCAATTATTTATAATATTATTTAAATGTTTGCACTTTCGAAATCACTTCGAAAAATATATAAAAAGATTTGATGTTGCAAGTGTAAAAGTTCACCCTTAATAAAAATCCTCTAATCCTTAAAACAAACAAATTCCCCAATAATAAATCAAGTAATTGTGTGTTAGTGCTTAAAATAAGCAAAAACCATTTATAGAAATGTCGGGGTCAAAGTCTCTAACTGATGTACATCGCAAAGGCGTCTTTTTTGCGCAGTTGTTAGTTGACTTTGCTGCATGTGGTTCGTTCGCCCGGCGGTTGAGTGCAACGGTTGAGCGCAGCGAGTCACGAAGTGCAGCTTAGCAACTTCCACTGCGCATTAAGGATTGCCCATGGCAGTGATTTGTGGTTATTCATATTTAAACGTAAAGTAAACATATTTCGATTTGCTTGAATTTGCATTTGCTGAACCCACTGGCCATTTAGGTATGGGTCTGCCAACAAAGCTGTGCTCGTTAAGGTTGTTTTGGGTAATGTGCCCATGGCAACCTTGCCTGCACAAAAATGTTGCCCAGAACTGTGCCTAATTCGAACCCTTTCTGTTTTCGCGCGTTTTCGGAGAGGGTTAAATACAGCTGGTAAAAAACATACGGAGCTAATCAACTGGTTAATAGTTGGTTCGAAAATGGTGCATGCCCAACCCCTAAGCTTGTTCGGAATTAAATTTTAATCTGTTATTTAGTTTGCTTCATATTTCTAAATGATTTAGCCAATTATATTTACTTAATTAATTATATCGAATTTGAGAATAACATTATAACAATATCAACAATCATAAATAATAATATTTCTTGCTCAATGTTCAATTAACTTAAAAATTAGAATATTTCTTACTCAATGTCCAATTAACGTAAAGTAATTGTAACTTCATTTCCTTTTTCGACATTTCTGGAACGCGCGCCCAGGTTCCAAGTATATGTCATTTTGTACAAGCTATTCTTCGAAGTCCTGGTTCGTCGAATGTATCGTTCATCATAAACTCAGTAAAAATAAAAACAAACAAACAAATAAAAAAACAAAAAAAAAACAGATATAGAGTAGGCAACAATAACAATGAATTGTCCATCAACTGCCACCGTTGGGACACCCGAGCAACTATGTTTGTGTCCCCGGCAAAAGCGCGCACAAGCGCTTTGATGGTAACACAAGCATGGAGACCTCGATGACTTCAAGACTTCCGTCGTTGGACTACCAGACTACAAGAACTTCAGCAGCGCACGACGAACATTAGATTCGCCCCGGGGCTTTCGTACGGAGTTCCTTCCGAACCCCTACACTAGGTGCATCTAGCTAGGGCTCTCGAGTTACGGTTCACCTCGATTTATTTTGCTGTGGGAGGGTTTGCATTATCGGTTGTGTGGGAGGGATCGGGTTTTGTGTTTAACCAAAAAACCGTATTAGTCTTAAAGCAAATAATCGACTGACCAGTTCTTACGAAAGGCGTAAAGCTTGGCCGGCTAATCACTATCCGCTCTCTGCGGACTTTATCCTATTTATAGCATATCAAGCCAAAGCGGTGGATTAGTGGTTGGTTAGCTGAGTGGCGGGCTGCCTGACATACTTGGCGGTGTTCAGCACTTGATTCTAGAAGACCAGGTTATAGTTGAAAAGTGTTGGCATCGTCTGGTACGATGGACTGTTCTAGACACGGTCACGTTGATTGGCCATGCCGTTGGTCGTAGAGTCTCGCTGGGGCCACCGCAGCAACGAGAAGGTGCCACCCCAACATTTACTAACTGTTCTTTCTACACTTTTCCAGCTAATTTAAGTACACTAACACTCTACTCCTAAGTCGTCCAGTCCTGGTTGCTGGGCGGCTGCCCTTAGGGCGACCCGTGGCCACGTGGTGCGCAAGTCCGGACTTGCCACTGCACCTAATCCGTTTTCTCCTTTCAGATATCAGAACAAAACGACGACATTTAAAGCAACAAAGGTTAGATTAGAAATAAGTAAATGGTAAATGGTAAACAGAAGTTGTGCTTGGACGCACAACTTCATATTAGCTGAGTCATTTTATTAGGCAGGATCCCACCGTTTGGGAAACTTAGGCGCGAAAAAGTGTAGTGAAGTGAAAAGATAAAAGGAAGTTATGCTTGGTCGTATAACTCTTTTTATTCTGTGCGGCGAATTTAGATGAGAAATCATCTTCAACGAAAAAGATAAGTGTGTGTGTTATAATTAATATTGTTATTGATAAACAAAATTTTTGCTTTTTGTTTGATCCTGATGAAATACCTGGATGGATAGTCCAAATATCCCAAATACAGTCAAGCCGGAACAAAATCACCGGCAAGGAGTTTTATTTCAGATTTAATTTTAAGTTCGAATATGAACACCGGATTTTTATTTCAGATCAGCAATGTACACATACTAATATTAATTTAGATTAAGGCCACCGGAGTTTTATTTCAGATTTAATTTTAAGTTCAAATATGGACAACGGATTTTTATTTCAGATCAGCAATGTACTAAATATAAGTTAGATTAAGGCCACCGGAGTTTTATTTCAGATTTAATTTCAAGTTCGAATATGGACCCCGGATTTTTATTTCAGATCAGCAATGTACTAAATATAAGTTAGATTAAGGCCAGCGAAGTTTTATTTCAGATTTAATTTTAAGTTCGAATATGGACCCTGGATTTTTATTTCAGATCAGCAATGTACTAAATATAAGTTAGATTAAGACCACCGGAGTTTTATTTCAGATTTAATTTTAAGTTCGAATATAGATCCCGGATTTTTATTTTAGATCAGCAATGTACACATACTAATTTTAATTTAGATTAAGGCCAGCGGAGTTTTATTTCAGATTTAATTTTAAGTTCGAATATGGACACCGGATTTTTATTTCAGATCAGCAATGTACTAAATATAAGTTAGATTAAGGCCACCGGAGTTTTATTTCAGATTTAATTTTAAGTTCGAATATGGATCCCGGATTTTTTTTTCAGATCAGCAATGTACAAATACTAATTTTAATTTAGATTAAGGCCACCGGAGTTTTATTTCAGATTTAATTTTAAGTTCGAATATGGACCCGGATTTTTATTTCAGATCAGCAATGTACTAAATATAAGTTAGATTAAGGCCACCGGAGTTTTATTTCAGATTTAATTTTAAGTTCGAATATGGATCCCGGATTTTTTTTTCAGATCAGCAATGTACACATACTAATTTTAATTTAGATTAAGGCCACCGGAGTTTTATTTCAGATTTAATTTTAAGTTCGAATATAGATCCCGGATTTTTATTTTAGATCAGCAATGTACACATACTAATTTTAATTTAGATTAAGGCCACCGGAGTTTTATTTCAGATTTAATTTTAAGTTCGAATATGGACACCGGATTTTTATTTCAGATCAGCAATGTACACATACTAATTTTAATTTAGATTAAGGCCACCGGAGTTTTATTTCAGATTTAATTTTAAGTTCGAATATGGACACCGGATTTTTATTTCAGATCAGCAATGTACTAAATATAAGTTAGATTAAGGCCACCGGAGTTTTATTTCAGATTTAATTTTAAGTTCGAATATGGATCCCGGATTTTTTTTTCAGATCAGCAATGTACACATACTAATTTTAATTTAGATTAAGGCCACCGGAGTTTTATTTCAGATTTAATTTTAAGTTCGAATATGGACCCCGGATTTTTATTTCAGATCAGCAATGTACTAAATATCAGTTAGATTAAGACCACCGGAGTTTTATTTCAGATTTAATTTTAAGTTCGAATATGGACCCTGGATTTTTATTTCAGATCAGCAATGTACTAAATATAAGTTAGATTAAGACCACCGGAGTTTTATTTCAGATTTAATTTTAAGTTCGAATATAGATCCCGGATTTTTATTTTAGATCAGCAATGTACACATACTAATTTTAATTTAGATTAAGGCCAGCGGAGTTTTATTTCAGATTTAATTTTAAGTTCGAATATGGACACCGGATTTTTATTTCAGATCAGCAATGTACTAAATATAAGTTAGATTAAGGCCACCGGAGTTTTATTTCAGATTTAATTTTAAGTTCGAATATGGATCCCGGATTTTTTTTTCAGATCAGCAATGTACACATACTAATTTTAATTTAGATTAAGGCCACCGGAGTTTTATTTCAGATTTAATTTTAAGTTCGAATATAGATCCCGGATTTTTATTTTAGATCAGCAATGTACACATACTAATTTTAATTTAGATTAAGGCCACCGGAGTTTTATTTCAGATTTAATTTTAAGTTCGAATATGGACACCGGATTTTTATTTCAGATCAGCAATGTACACATACTAATTTTAATTTAGATTAAGGCCACCGGAGTTTTATTTCAGATTTAATTTTAAGTTCGAATATGGACCCCGGATTTTTATTTCAGATCAGCAATGTACTAAATATCAGTTAGATTAAGACCACCGGAGTTTTATTTCAGATTTAATTTTAAGTTCGAATATGGACCCTGGATTTTTATTTCAGATCAGCAATGTACTAAATATAAGTTAGATTAAGACCACAGGAGTTTTATTTCAGATTTAATTTTAAGTTCGAATATAGATCCCGGATTTTTATTTTAGATCAGCAATGTACACATACTAATTTTAATTTAGATTAAGGCCAGCGGAGTTTTATTTCAGATTTAATTTTAAGTTCGAATATGGACACCGGATTTTTATTTCAGATCAGCAATGTACTAAATATAAGTTAGATTAAGGCCACCGGAGTTTTATTTCAGATTTAATTTTAAGTTCGAATATGGATCCCGGATTTTTTTTTCAGATCAGCAATGTACACATACTAATTTTAATTTAGATTAAGGCCACCGGAGTTTTATTTCAGATTTAATTTTAAGTTCGAATATAGATCCCGGATTTTTATTTTAGATCAGCAATGTACACATACTAATTTTAATTTAGATTAAGGCCACCGGAGTTTTATTTCAGATTTAATTTTAAGTTCGAATATGGACACCGGATTTTTATTTCAGATCAGCAATGTACACATACTAATTTTAATTTAGATTAAGGCCAGCGGAGTTTTATTTCAGATTTAATTTTAAGTTCGAATATGGACCCCGGATTTTTATTTCAGATCAGCAATGTACTAAATATAAGTTAGATTAAGGCCACCGGAGTTTTATTTCAGATTTAATTTTAAGTTCGAATATGGATCCGGGATTTTTATTTCAGATCAGCATTATACCAAATATAAATTAGTTTAAGGCCTCCGGAGTTTTATTTCAGATATAATTTTAAGTTCAAATATGGACCCTGGATTTTTATTTCAGATTTTTCCTATTTGCAGATATTAATTTTAAATTCGAATATAGATCCCGGATTTTTATTACAGATGAAGCAATTAAGAGAAATTATTAAGAATTCCTAATTTTTATTTCAACTGAAAATATAAATTTATATTATTTAAAAGTTAAAATTTAGTCTCTGCATTATTTTATGCTGTTATCAAATGCCAACACAAGATGAAACAAATGGCACAATACACACACATTTGCATCCCAAGACAAAAAGAACGAATTTCAGAAGACAAATGAAACAGAAACAAAGAAACGAAACACATAGAAGGAAATAGTTAATTAATTTTAAATAGTTTGATTCATTGTTCCGCAAATTAATATCACAACTAATTTGGTTATTATTTTTTATTTTAAATGCAATAATTATACAATGATTGTCGACTTTTGACTATTATTTCACAAACTTCAACACCAGAAAAAAAGAATACAAACAGCAGTAAGAAAAGAAGACATGAACAAGAAACTTAAATGCATATAATGACTTTTTCAAAATATTCCAAATTAAAAAAAGAAACGCAATCTTTACAATTTGTGGGGTCCATTTTGTTGTCCTGACTGATCTGCCCTCGTGCTCTGTGGTACGTAACACAGGACACATTCTCATTCTCTTCACTATCATTCTTGTGAAGCCCCCAAAGATTCCCTTCGTTGGACTGCGCACTCCAACGAAGTCCGTATGTTGTGTGTATGAATGTGTATGATTGTGATTATTTATTTCGATATTCTAAGGCCGGATCTTTCAGTCACAACCGAATATGACCAAACAAATGGTAATGATTGCTCATTAAATAAATAAATACATATATAATTTAATATTCAATACAAAGTATAGAGTCGACTTAAGGGATTCAGGGTGGGTGAGGGCCCCTGTCGCGTGAAACTGACCTTGACGTGGTGACAGGGCTTAAGCATCAATTCATATAAATTGATGCAACTAACAAGTTTCACAATAAATCACTTCTGCAAATCGGTCTATATTTCATGTAGTTTATTTTATAAGCATAGTATTAAATATAATTGCAAAAAACTTGATTCAAATACTCAGAACGTTTGGATTGATCATATCTGTAACTTTGCAACGAAAAATATAGGTATTAAATGTGGATATAAATTTTGTTTACATCTTACATCATACGTAAATACAAGTTCGAACAATACCTTTTTATTTCGACGCTTGTGATGACGATGCATTCTAATTATACTAGTAACATCCGTTTCTTAATTAGGATATTATAACCAGTGAGTGCAAGTCTTCGTTAAATCTTTATTTCAAAACATGTATTCACATTCCAGATAACAACAGTGAGAAAAGTCAGTGAAAAGTCAGTGTAGAGTCAGTGTTATAAAAATAATGAAACGATCGTTTAAAATATGTGAAGTGAGTGTTTTAAAGTCATAATTCGCGGGACTCTAAAAAGTGACATTATCGCCAGTCAAAAAGGACAACTAGAACTTCGGCTGTGGTGTACCCAACCAGCTCAATGTTGCCAAGTTGTCTAGAAGTCTGCCAAAAAAATGTTTCAGCAAAATTGCATACATTTATGCCAATATTGTTTGGGTATTCTTTGGGCAGGTTCTTGTGACTTGGGCACAAATTGCCCTGGTTGGTATAGGAGAGGAACAAATTTGGATGAGTCGTTTTTCAATCCTAATATCAGCGAACGAAAATTAAAATCGACTGCAATTCGAATGATTTTTGTTGTTATAACAAAAGAATTGACAGTCGTGCGGGTGTAACTTAACTTATTCTTTTCAAGTAAGTCTTTCTGTAGTCGATTGACTTTAGAACGACTTACGCCTTCCACAGCTGGGAAATATAAAGCATAATCACTTATTTCACCCTTTTGTCTTATTCTTTAAACATAGAGTTCAAATATACGACGCACCGTTTTCGAGTTATATGGAAATTTGCATTTTATCAACTTCAAATCGCGCTAACAGCAAATTTTAACGGTTTTTCGACAATTTAATTACCATTTTTGGAATCAGCGTAATCAAATTAATCTAAATATATGTCAAACTCAAAAATAATTATGCGATTTTTTTGCCGAAAATTTCGTAAGGGGTACCCCTTGCCGTTTTTGCGAAAATCGTCGATTTTCACTGTTTTTTCATGCGGTTTGCTGTGGAGGTCGTAATATTATTCTAATCAAGTCGAAAAAATTTGACAATATACACCAAATATAGGTTGTTTGACTGTCCAAATTTCAATTTTCTATCATTTATCGTTTGGTCGGAAAAAATTCGCAAATTTTGATAAAAATTTCAAGTTAAAAAATTCCGTGAAATGTGTCCAAAATTTTTTTTCTTTTCAAACAGACTGAAAATAAGTTTCTAGAGTAATTAAATATTGGGGAACTCAAATCTGTTAACGGCGGCTCGATTCGATGCACCGTTCTCGAGTTATATGGAAATTTGCAGTTTATCAACTTCAAATCGCACTAACAGCAAATTTTAACGGTTTTTCGACAATTTAATTAGCATTTTTGGAATCAGCGTAGTCAAATTAATCTAAATATATGTCAAACTCAAAAATAATTATGCGATTTTTTTTCCGAAAATTTCGTAAGGGGTACCCCTTGCCGTTTTTGCGAAAATCGTCGATTTTCACTGTTTTTTCACGATGTATGCTGTGGAGGTCGTAATATTATTCTAATCAAGTCGAAAAAATTTGACAATATACACCAAATATAGGTTGTTTGACTGTCCAAATTTCAATTTTCTATCATTTATCGTTTGGTCGGAAAAAATTCGCAAATTTTGATAAAAATTTCAAGTTAAAAAATTCCGTGAAATGTGTCCAAAATTTTTTTTCTTTTCAAACAGACTGAAAATAAGTTTCTAGAGTAATTAAATATTGGGGAACTCAAATCTGTTAACGGCGGCGCGATACGATGCACCATTTTCGAGTTATATGGAAATTTGCATTTTATCAAATTTAAATCGTGCTAACTCAAATTCTATCAGTTTTTCAGCACTTTAATTAGCATTTTTGGAATCAGCGTAGTCAAATTAATCTAAATATATGTCAAATTCAAAATTATTTACGCGATTTTTTTGCGAAAATCGACGAGCAAATAAAAGCGAACCACTCTCTAGTCTAGATATACACATTTATTGACTTTAAAATTGAATTTTTATTATACGTACAGTAGGTATTACTTACGTTAATAGAAACATTAACCTATTTATATAAACGCTAAGGTGACCTTCACTAGATTCTGTTATTCTTCCCTTAACTATTCAATAAAATGTTGTTATAAATTCATTGCTGTTTTCAAAGGCTATATTTTAATAAAAGAAACAATTTTCGAAATAACTTTGTTACGTATATGGTTAGAAAATTTATTTATTCTAAGCTTTTTAAGTGAATTGAAAATTCTACGTCTATGCATAATTAACATCTGTTAAAGTCCTTTTGGCAAAATGTCTAATATATTTAAACAAAGTGTTAAGTAAATGTTAAACAGGGAAGTTTGTAGTTTTGCGTACAATATGGTGGCAGCAGAGACAAAAGTTATTTATTATCTCCAACAGGACGTTTTCGTTTGTTGTATTGTAGTGTAGTTGTGTAGTACCATAGTATAATACCTACAGTATGTTGCACACTGATGCCTTTTGTTTTGCGTTACACAATATTGATCTTTCGATGTAATAAAATGCGGAATTCGTAATGAGCCCCGTTTCGTTTTGTTTTCTGTACAGTATATACGTACGTATGTATATAGACGGCCTGCTTAAATTGACGTTAACATCCCCTTTCCCTCTTCTCCGCCACACTCCCTTAAACAGCCTTCTCGCGCGTTCCATCCAAATTTATTTCGTCGCAAATGTAATTATTTCGAATACGAATGACTTACGGATGAATTAAAATTAGCGCGTCCTGGAAACGACGGTATTGACGTGTCAGAACATTGAATTCCTTTTATTTTTACTCAAATACTTTTTTAATACGTTCATGGACGACATTTAAATGGAAATATTGTTACATGAAAATTATTGCTGTTTTTATTCATATTGAAATTATTTGTAAAATAATCAAACATAGTATAATTAATGATAGTGATTTTTAGTTTCTTATACATTATGTTTACAAGAAATTAATGTGTGTTCACATATATTATATAATAGATAGTGAAAATATAAGAAAGTCGAGGGATTCTTGTTTATATAAATTAGCTTCGATCGAATATTTTTATTTTAGTTTCAAGAAATTCTAATAATAAATTCAACTGTTTTATGTCCAACTGATTATTTTGTACACAGCACTAAATTATGGACTAGTTTATGGTCTGTTTAAATATTCATTCACTTTCATCTGTTGGTTTACAATTTGTCTCGGAATTTTGTAGGTTGTACTAACAACAGATTAAATAAAAAATAACTGTGTAGATGTTTTACTTATCTAGATTTTATTTTAATCAATATTTGAGTAAACAAGGACATTGGTTTAAATCCAGCACAACCCATAGTTTGAAGAAATTATCACAGGACACTTCTATTTTCTGACTAGTATTAAAATAATTAGGTATTGCATTAAATTGTAACGTTGTTAAAACATTGAGTTCATTATAATGAGGTATGTTTACTAATATATGAAAGTAAGCCTAGATACTAAATAAAAGAACGATGTTTTTATTTATGTATGCAAATATGGTTACTCTGTGCCGTGCGTGTTATTCCAATCAAAAAGACATTCATTCTGGGCCAAATTCGCTAATAGGAAATCATAAATATTTTCTTAGCGTAGACCATTTAATTAAGCAAATGTTTCGCAACTTTTATTTAAATCCTTATTTTCTTTTTACTTATCGTTTTTACTGAGGAAAAGAATTTTTGCTTACATTTCAATTACACAAATTGCTATATTGCAGTTCCATTTTCTAGTTTTATTACGTTGCAAATGATACCATTTTACATAATTACTCGGTTTCATAGCAGAACATTTACCACAACGACTCGTATCTGTTATTTTAAGCTCTTATTAATGCTAAAGTATGTTATTTGCTGGGCTTTTTAATTATACAATTATAACTCTTAATTATATTCATTGCCGGCCATTGCGGGATTACTGACCGGATAATGGGCACTATAGTTAAGGTTTCATTAAAAATGCTTACATTTTCAAATATAATTGCAGTGATAATACACATTCTTATACATTATGTATTAAATTAAGTTTAATCTTCACAAAAGACCTCGAAATTTTAATAATAATACTTGTTTTGAGAATCCATTCTGACTATTTTTTCAACATTTGTTATGAGTTCTAGAGAAATTAATTTTGTAAAAGTTGTAGATATTAAAATTTCTAGTGAAATGCTTGTTCGAAAACTGTACCATATTCTGAAAAATCCCCAAGTTACATTTCCGTTTCCCCATGTTGAAAAATTATATCTTTCACGGTACAATTTGGTTTTTATTTTGATATTAATAATTCAATTCGGTAAAATTTCGAATCCGAAAATATTCATGATTACATTCGTTGAAAAAAGTAAAAATTGTATTGTCACGTTTACATTCAGTTTCAAATATCTGATAGAGTATTTTGCCATTTTGTGATGTAGAGGAATGATGAATCTGACCAGCATATTGAAAAGATAGAGAGGGATAGAAATTTCAGGAATGTTAGAATGAGCAAAGATTAATATATTTTTATAAAGAATGTCTTCTTCAAGAAATAGTTAGATGTAGAATTCCGCGCGAGCTAAAATGTTATGAACCACAAGAATATAATTAAATGACAATTTTTTATAAACTTTACTCTACCTAATTTTTATTTTGGGAACTTTTTTATTAGACAAAAGTTGCGCGATATATTAATTCTATAAACATAACTATTTTTGCCATAAGTGCAGCCGTTCTACAGGTTAGAGTTAGACCATCCAAGTTTAAAAAACAACTAGGGAATAATAAATTGATAATAGCTGTCGCTTGGCTTCACCGCTTCGTACTGCACCACCGGTGTATGTATATATATATTCCACTGTACCTATGAATAATGGTGTCGCAGGCCATTATATGAAAAGCTCGCTGATGCCAATTTCACCCAACTTTCATTAAAATATTCTCAACCACCTAACGTCACTGCTGTGTGCAGATTTCTTGACTGTCTTCCCTGACACTATACGTACGCATGCGACATTCATTTCTTCCCATTATTCAGCCCTATCTCTGTTCCACTCTCATCCTCATCCAACTTTCATTTCGGCATCTCGTGTATACGTCATCTCCGTTTCTGAGTTATTATATTCAGATTTCCGCTAGGCAAATAGATATTTGCGGAATGGCATTTTACTTTTTTTCTTACCGCAGTCAAAATGCAGGGTGATTTATATTTAGATGAGATTGGATGAAAGAGTTACTTTCTTATACGAATGTTTATACGGAAGTATTGTATATTCGAAAAATTTCGAAGTTGAACCATTTTTGAGATATGTGTGTCGTAATGAGCGTCTGTCCGTCTGTGTGTGAACGCTTTACAGCTAACACAATTTAACGCATTGAAAATATATTTTGAATTATAAGATTGTATAACCCGAGAAAGCAAATTTAATATTTTTTAAAAGGATATTATTATTTTACAGCCACAATCTTTTTTGAATATGATTATTTTATATTCTCGTTTCCATAATTACAATACATATTATTGTAGAATGAATATGTATGAAATTATATTATAAATGAGATAGTGAAAGGACAAGAAAGTTGAATAAAGGGCACTCAAGTTTTTTGAGAATACTTTTCCATTTAGATTTTTTTGTACCATCTATTATTGAAAATACTTTTTTATGAATCGTTCCGTTTTCGGAATAGTTATAAATAATAACAGAATGAAGCCATTACGATATGATTTAGATTTCAAATATAGAAAGTTTTTCTCGATCTACTAGCAAACTTTAACATTAAAGTTTTACTATGTCATTTTCAACTATTTGTAAGAAAAAGCGTTGACAACACATACAAAAACGTCTGAACAAAAATAGAATCGATTAAGGGAAACATCTATATTCGTTATAAACACGTAAAGTTTGATTTATTTTTATAATTGTACTTTCTTTTGTCGTACGTCCAATAAAATAAAATCGAATCATTTAAACTTCTTTAAAGATAAATTAAATATTTTGAAAAATTACGCGTTCCAATTAGTCGTATCGGTAACCAGAAAAATGTTTATATTTATTTATATAGTTGGTTTCTCTGTAGCAGTAGTCTGTAAGTCTACAGATCTTTAACCCTGATAATTTTCCATGGAGTTTTATTGTGTTTTAAAAATTCTAGGGCATTTTCGTAAACCTGTCAACTACTTTGAATTAGCATTTAGAAAGCTCGAAATGTTTTGCTGTCACGACAGCATCGCTCTAGTCTTCGACCTGCCAGCAATAGCAAAATTATTTAACCCTGTATACGGCAAGGTATCCTCCGTGGCCCGAATACCGGAAGTACCTTTTAGCCTAATGAAACCCAAATTAAAAACCCCCCAATTTTCGTCACGACAACGATGGTTGCGTGCGTCTTTCAATTTCATTTCAGTCTTCAAATTTAAAATTAAGAAAGTAGTAGGATATAATATATTAATTCACAGCCGGAATTATCTTATAATCATTTATGTTTTACTTGCTTGGAAGTTTGGAAAAAATCTAAAAGGAAATGTTGTTACCAAGAAAATTTTCAAAACTCGAGATTTTTATTACTATTTATTTATTTAAGCTTTTCTGCATTTTATACGGTGAGCTAAAAACAAAACTATAATAATATATAACGTTGTAGTTCTCTATTTCGGTAGATTTTTAACACAAAGTGGTTAATAAATCAAACAGTATTAGGGATGGGTAGTAGTTCTGTTATTACCTATAAAGAAAATTATATCATAAGGACTTTCAGTTTTCATGAGGGCAGGTTGTGAATTATGAGGTTACTGAACTCATAAATAAACAGATGACACGAATTGAGAAGGTATTTCCGGATTTTTGGTTAAAGTGATTCCACGGCCATAAATTCACTTGTTTTATTGTAAAAGTGAACCTTTTCATTCCCTTAGTTATTCACGTTAGTTTGGCTGTGTTCAGCGATCCCTTAGCGGGAATCAACACATTTTGTAACAACTACACGTATTTAGATACATTAGTCTTCCTTGTTGAATAAATGTTATTTACCTAAATGTCATCAAATTAATTGGGAATAGTAAATAGTAAGTGAAAAATTATTCTACGTTAGTCTGCAATATAAAAGATTATCTTGAATAAAATGCACATACAAAATGAATGAATGTTACACAGTGTAGAACCAAAGCCAAAACTATATCTAATAGTCTAAAATCAGAACTAGTTTCATGACACTAATTAACACGCAGAGCACGTTCAACTAAATGATAATCCAAACATTTGTCACCCCTTCAAAACGGTAATAATCATATTCGCACTGGCCTAATTTCACTGTCACTCGCCTCCACCATAAATCACTCCCACATATTCAAAATTTAGCAACTATTGTTATAAAACCAACAAATTACTCATTTAAAATGAAAGAAATATTTTAAACAATTTTTTTTATTGTCTCGTTTAATATATTTACTATATTAATAATAATTATTATATATAAATATTACCAAACAGAATATGAACAAAATTAGAAATATATATGTAGCACAGGTCGTCCTATCAGAAATGATAATTTAAAACTAGAGAGATCCGTATCTTCAAATAAAGAATTAAACTTATTACGCGCTACACTCCCAATTTTTTTAAAATACTGTATAATAAAGCGATATTATTTTATTATTATTATAAGTAAACAGCCACATACTACAAATTAATGTATTGGAATTTACTATATCATGAAATTCAGTCTATAAAACAAAGACATGAATTATGCATGATTGACATATTAACATGGTAGTTTATGCAAAATGTTACTAGCACCATAGTTGTAGAATACATACTATATTTGAGTATACAAAATTATATTTAAGGTCAAGACTAATTACTCGGTATCTAGCAAAAAAAAATTCAAACACAGTTCTGATTAGAAGCCGTGTTTGTGGCTGGCCACATGCGTATTATAAAGAACATAAGACTAAAAAGGTTAAAAGGACAGCTAACAGCATATCTTCGATATTCTATGATCCGGTAATTGAAATATATTATTATTATTATTGTTTTCTGTATACCAAATATTTCAGTCATTCTAGATAATTTGCCAATTACATATTGATACTAATGAAGAGCTATCTACCTTTAACACAAATGTCTAGATAATAAAACTATGCTTTTGCCCAACTTTTTTGATAGTTTGCCAGGTATAATATTCAAGTTCACGAACTATTGCGCACATCCGTTATGATTAACAACTCGAAATAAACTGTTAACTATAAATCTACTTTATTATAAGTTAACAACTATCTCGAAACATCAAACTACTATTCTTCTTATTTCAATTTCGTTTCAGAAACTGGTTCAATTACCCAAAAGTTTAGAAACATTCAAAATGTGCAGTGAGATAAATATTTGGTGACAAGGTCACAAATTACAGCTATAGGGATATTTACAGGTAATACCTGTGTAATATCAATAAAATTCTAATTTGCATGATTTTTTTACAATGAATCTTTATATCTAATTATAAATCGCCCTTCTAATGAGATTTGAAAATGCACCACCATCACCCTAATAAATGATGCCTCCACCAAAATGTTCGACTCAAAAATTTACTTGTAGGAGTAAATTAGTTTACTTACTTAAATGAAATGAATGATTATGCTTATTAAACTACAATTAAGAAGAATTTTTAATGCTCTATACGACCATCTTTATTTGATTGAAATGTTTATCGAAGTAAATTACATTCAACAATTAACTTATCTTCCCTTAAGGAAATAAAAAGTTTGCTTAAATCTACCTTGATTAGTGTATCAAAAACCAGGATTACTCTTCTATAAGAGTTGTTTTCAACTATAGTAATCTAAAGCCTATAATAAGAACAAAAATGAAACATGCTGCTATAAATGATCTCAATCTACCTTGATAACTATCGTCTACCAGCCATACTACTCTTCTTCTAATCCAAGTATATCTGTCGAGGATTCACCATAAGTTCACTCACTCAAACAACAATAACAACAAAAACACTGGTCACACAATGAATGTTTTTACAGAAGTGTCGGTGCGGAATGCATTGGTGGCACAGCAACAATTAAATGTGGTCTGGTTGTAGTAACAAGTAGTAGCAGGGGTAACAAGTCATTGGTAAATGAAAAACGTGGTGGATGCGCCGCCAGATATTTTCGGTGCACTGTACAGCAGCCGGGCTACGACTGCAGATAGCTGAGCTGGGAGAGCGCGACGCCAGTGCCCCGTACGGTGCGTATATGAATCGACGCCAAGCCCAAAAACTAGCCCATTCAACGGCGGGCGAGTGTTACTGCCTTGCTGGTGCCGCCGGTACCGGCATCGGCATCGGCCCGCCGAATCTCCAACGTACGATACAACCAACCCCTTCTCCGTTCTCACATCAAATTTACGATGGACCGACCATTCTAGATTCCACTTTTCTTTTACGTCTTTTTCTATACCTACGCTTGAACTTAATGCATTTTGCTGAAGCGGAGTTTCTAGTAATCAGCGTCCACACACATCCTTGTTAACAAAGCGCTTATTGTCATTGATTGAGGTGCGTTTGTGGTGGCATTAACTATCCTGCCAGACTCGGGTCAACATCGAATTCATATCAATCTACAAATTACTCGCCAATTACGATGTTTGCTATAGCATAATTATTTTATACTATTATTATTAGTATAAAAGACAGCCATTATAAATTTTAAATTAAATATGTTACGCTCAACGTAAAACATTTCACTAAATAACGCACTCATATACTCCTTTCAATCTCTCCTTGGTACACTCAAAAATCTCATTTGTGCTGTAGACACCCTCCGTTTATGCTTCGTTCACCAAGTATCACAAAACATACCATTGTTTAGTTAATTATTCTCTCAGTACGCCAACACACAAATGATGTGCTTTAAAGAAGAATCACTGGCCACAATATCCAACATAACATAAACTAATCCACGTGTAAGCCATAATGAATCTGCCTTCCGCTCTTATTTACCTAAAGCGCATATCACATCCTAAATATAAATGGAGTGTTGTTGCGCCGCAACCGAACTCATTTATAATAAATCAATAGTCACAGAACTTAAAAGTAAGAAAGAAAGGAACTTTGAAGAAAACAGTCAGTCGCAAGACAGACAACATGTCGTGCATTTTCTTTTTGTGTAAACTTTCCATAAGTACTTGAAATAACTCCACTTGTCAAAGTGATAACAGCTGCAAATATTTTGGCAACTTGATTCTTGCCTTCAAATACATTTCATATAAACATGCAACGTGTGCGCTTAAAATGTTTTCTTCTATACTTTTTTGACGAAACATATATATAAATATAGATAGATTGCTGGAAGGAAATTTCATATCTAATTTTTCGCTCTGCTTTTCTAATAGAAATACACATGTGA
This sequence comes from Leistus spinibarbis, assembly GCA_933228885.1. Classification (NCBI taxonomy): domain Eukaryota; kingdom Metazoa; phylum Arthropoda; class Insecta; order Coleoptera; family Carabidae; genus Leistus; species Leistus spinibarbis. The sequence goes on from OW121807.1 coordinate 6,703,609, forward strand.
CTGTATAATAATAAATAAATGGATGATTGCCAAATTATTTTATTTAAAAAATCGCAACGTTGACAAATACTATCATGATTTAAACCTCTAACCTTAACCTATTACTATATGTTTATATATAACTGTTATAGTTTCTTTATTTGTACCTTAAACTTGCCCTCATTTGCCACGGTAACCTAGTCGACAGTAGGGAAGGCCAAAACGTGTATATACGTTGTTTTTTTCGAAAATGGTACCATTTACTGAAAAATCACCTATAAATTCCTTAGTTGCAATAAATGTTGATTTTATGTGGTTCAGGTTATATATTTTAATATTATAGATCTTTTCCAAACTGTATATAAACTTTTAAGTTTATTTGTAATAAATTCAAACCGATAAAACTCACAAAATTAATGGTCTTTCTTGTTTATTTCGTAGCAGAATGAGTCCATACAAATCCATAATTTAAAACGATTAATTATACAAAATCCTAAACGCACACATAAATATATAGGTATTACCTGGCTACGTACGTACATGGGCTGGCAGGGACGCCAATTCCCCGTGCAGATTTTAACTTAAACAGAGGTATTGCGATAAAACGGTCGCACAGTCTGTCGTGGTGGCGTCGGTATTACGCGTGTATAACATGATAACGACTCTTCGCAGGCAGCAGCGCGGCCGGTCAGAACGCACCCCCTCGCACTTTCCAACCACATCACATACATATACATTCTAAATATAGAAACGCGCCCTCCACCCTTATTGGCATACGATAATAAGCGACCCACTGGAATCGCACCCATCCTGAGGGCTAGGCTGTGGATGCCCCACTTGCTATTTTGCTAATTAAAATTAACGTGTATTGGTATTTGAAGGTATTGGGTGTTTAACGGTTTCAATTGAATTAAGACTACGAATTATTTTATGCCAAAAATAGTTAAGCGAAGTAATTATTCGCCCACTTATTGCTATAACGTTTATGATATGTTGCTAAATACACATTTCAAATATTTGTCGTTTTTACTTTCTTATACAAAATGTAAAACAAAAGATATTATAAATGAAATTATAATTTAGACTATTTATCCAATGACGTATGTGTGTGTGTATGTGTGGCTGCTGGCATTGCGTATCTTACCTAAGGTGAGCTGAACGCATCGGTGCGTTGTATGTACCGAATCTTATTTCTATTTAATTTCGAACTAAATAAAAATATCTCCGATAATATTGATTTGATTGAAATGTTTGAACAAATCTACAATACAATCTATAGTAAAATACATAGGTGTTTGTATGTACATATATCATGGATAGAATACACATATGATATCGAACAGAAATCTATTACTGTCGTCTACTGAACCTGACACAATTTATAGCTTGTAGTAATTGTATTATATGGATAACTAACCACAATATACTATTCCTTTCCTGCTGGCCTTTCCGTGGTCGCGTCATGTCAACCATATTTCTTGTCTCGTGGATTTCAAATGTATTAGGAATATATAGATATATCTTGGATTAAGGTGACAACGAAAATCCAGTGATTCAGATGTTTACGTTATATCTGTTTTGTTGTTTATGTTGTAGCGAAACCAATCAAATATATTATATCAAGATCATCATGAATCAATTTAGTAAAGACGACCATTCATATATATTAATTTACCTATTTCAAAGGCGATTTTTTAGTATATGTTACAATTTCTGGTATTCTGCAACAGATACCTAACCGAATGCTTTAGCTTTTCTTTACTTCGCACAGTGAGATAATCATGAAAGGCCCAATTCAATCAACAGGAAGAATAACCTACAAATGGTGTAGAACTTATAAAAGCTTTTCACATATAAAATGGCTCTTGATCATTAAATGTGAGCTGTATACGACATTTAGCAACACGTAACTACTGAAGATAAACCTAAAGCAGTTTAATAATAAATATCCTTTCTGTATACAGAATTTTGCGGGTCACTCACAGTCCTAAAATAAATATATAACAATCCATTCGTAGAGTAGTAACTATATAAGAATCAATACATCTTGCAGTTTTACGAGTCCATCAATATATATATTTTTTACATCGCCTCAAACAGGCTCGCCGTCGTGATATATTTCGCAATTTGATCCGGGATACACACTTACATTGAGTTATATGTGAAGAGTTACTTTACCATAAAAACCGATGCCAAAGAACTCTTATACATTCATATATATAACGCAAAAAAGTTTTTGTAATAAATCTGCGAAATGTCTGGGGCCATTGGTAATATCGGTTGGGAAATGGGCACTATATATCAACTTGGATTCACATCATTTTAATGTAGGGGAGACTCGGTTAATTTTGTTAGTTTTATTAAATATTAATAAATAAATTAACCGGGGGGGCACACATTTTTGTATGACTTTTTCTGGACTATAACAATTAATTAATATTCTATAGTTCTGTGTCAACTATAATACTTTATATAAATTTACAGCAGCCTAATTTCTGAGAGTGTAAGCTGATGGATGTCTCCTTAGCGAAGTAAACGTAAGAGATGGATTCTCATTTGTATCTGCGACAGTACATACTATATATAATATGCTATATCTACATGCTGTCATCTCCCTGTAATAATGGTGTTGAACTAGGTAAATTTATACAGGAATTTCCGAGCATATGTGCTTTATCACTCCACGTTCTCCTCACATCTTTCCAAGGGATTATTTCATTTTTTATTTTCATATACGCAGTAATAAATAAGTCTTATAATTATCAAAGATTTCTACGAACAATCACGAATTGACTCTCGCTACTCTACTATTTCTTAATATAAAAGAATTGAATGTTTATTACATTTAAATAATATTTTTCTTAATATTTAATATTCGATAATTAACATCCAGAGACTTGAGAACAAATAATTGCTGTCTATCCAACTTTATAACAACAATAAAGTTAGAATATACTTCACTCGGCTTCCATATATACATAGTTTGCATTATAAATATTATATATAACAACATAAATCAATATTACATTGCTGTATGTTGTTTTAAATTTCTGCAACGTTTGCTATAAAATTATATCAAGTCAAATAGCTATTTTAAAAAGTAACATTAAAAAAACAAACTATATGAACAGGCAGCCACGTGTCCCGACAGGATGAATTCGGGTAGGTGACGGTTTTGCGGTATACGTCGGCAGCGGGCATGTGGTGGGTAATACGGTTTCATCGGTCCGTATCCCGGACTTGGCTGCCTCTGAAGCGCGTTCCTTACAATTAGACGGGCGGCTCCGGTCTCTGCTTTGGTCCCGTAACGCTCATAACTTGTTTCATTATTCTCTGCGTCCTGCGAGTATATTCCGTATTCAGACCCGTTTACAATGCGCAATACATTACTTTACACATTATTATATTGCATACCATTTAATGTACATGTGGATACCATTTTCATTTTTGTTAAATGATAATTAAAATTCTTATTAGAATTAGTTATTTAGATTACAAGAGCTGAAATGAGTAGCTATCGTTTATGCTTATATATATATATATATTAGGCCTCTTAAATAAAACCGTAATGCCAATAATACTCAATACTCAATACTCAATATTGTTTATCGATATGTTTGTGCTTGTTGCTTGATATTCGTTTGTAGTCCCCACAAGTGTAAATTTAATTCTGCAATCACCCCTCGAGCACACATTCGCTCAGCCTCGCTTTCTGACTCGCGCACATATTTTGATTTGTTAATAAACATGTTACGGGATGTGTGTGTGAGAGAGATAGTGGATCTGATAGATGCCAACAGCGCCACAGTTTCATATGGTGTGTGTGGATGTGATGGGAATTTGAACTACCGCGTGCACTCGGAAATGGAAACGTACGGGAATCGTTCACGCATTTCCGGTTTAACAAATGGAATGGGATTTACCTTCCTCGCGCTTTTCGCCCAACCACTCATCCACCCCCTCCTGCCGCTTGCTGGAAATTATTTTGATTTTTATTTATACCATCCACAACTGCCGCACATATATACTACATATATCACTGTTTTACATTTGTGATTTATTATTTTTGTTATTTATTTTCACATTTCCTCTTTGATGTTTCATACTGTCAGATACTTTTCCATTTTAAATACTTAAAAGAGAAACTTGCTATATTAATGCAAATAGAATTTAAAAAAAAAGGAAACACGTGTAGTTCTATTAAAATTGTTTACGAGATTTTCAACAAAATTTTATTTTATCTACTTCCGCATTTTTACAGCATTTCTGAGACTTACATATTCACCTCTTTTACGATAATTCCATGGCATGCACACAGCTATCTAAATGCAATATTATAAATTATGTCGAACGCAGTGTTTTTTAATATCACGTAATTTATAAAAATTATAAAGTGGCGAAATATTTGTTGAACGTTTCTTTACTTTTTTTATAAATATGGAATAATTATGCAGCGTGACACTCCTTATAATTATAAATGATTTGAGATAACTCAGGATAATGACCCAATACATGGAAGAAAAAGTGTGATTCATGGATTGGTCGTCGCAGAACCAAGATATGGCAAACAAAACAATTAGTACGACACATTCGTTTGGCAAGTGAGATCATTGCCCCGATAATACGCTGTCAGCTTAGTGGAAAGTAGTCGGAGATTCCTAGCAATCCTCGACAACGGTGGCGATTAGACGACTTACTATGTGTCGTCTAATACAGTATGAGGTTCAAAAATGGGCCCTCGTTCACCTAGCTACCGTTCAATGTCAAATTTGACTGACTTTTATACTATCGTGCAACAAGTTCGATGATATTTCTAATGATCCACAATTAATTATAATAGAAATGAAATTGTTGGTGATAAACTTTAAAATAAGGTCACTCTGGCGTAACCTATACATCCTGTGACATTTAAAATGAAGTAATTACGTGGAATACATTAAGATAACCGCATTATATAATTCGAGTTTCGCATGTTCGACGATTGAGTGAAGCTAATTTAGCACTTATCTAGCAAAGGATGATGGGGGCTAGCTTCGTCTAGCTGTGTGATTTAAAAGCGGAAAACGATAGCGAACCTAGCACCGTCACGTGACCCACTTACCACTAAGCAACAGATAACCGCACAGCGACACTTATATTCAACAGTATTTATCTTTGTCCGCTTCATGTCTTACCTGGACATCTATAAACTTCTTTTATTATCATGCAATGTATGTAAGTAAACGCGCTCGTTCTTATCGTCCTGCAAATAACTGTGGACTGTCATTGATACCATTGTTTTATGAGTTGAATTTAAAAAGATGGTATAAAGATTAGTAATGTAAGCTTTTAGTTTATATATCTTTCCTTACTTGACATTTAGTCTAACCGTTATTTTATATTTGTCTCTATGAGCACATGCTATAGTAATAAGTATTTCACTAGTTTACTACTTAATCCGAATGGAATCTTCAAGGCGTTGGTCGAATTCGAAATTTTAAAGCGAATTCACGATTTAAGCCATCGATTATTAATTTTGAATCTGTTTTGGTTATTTATAATTTTTTAATCAGGGCTACGAGGCAAGTTAAGAATATTTTTTGATCCAAGCATGTTACAGACACGCAAACAAACACTGCTGCTTTGTACAACGAGCCAATAAATGTTTGATTTATACTTTATATTTGTAAATTTAATTAAATGTAAATGCATCATTTCACATTAACTATGCTTGATGTTGGTTAAAACTTCAGTTACATTAGTTTTACAAATTCGCCCTATGAACTCGTAAACACTGACAGACAGATAAGCTGACTGACTGACAGACAGACAGACGGACAAGCTATTACCAACGCCTAAAACCACCAAACGTTTTGCATACTCTGTTATTTAACACATCTGTCTGCGTAATGGCGTGCAGAGGGTAGGCTAACTAGGGCATACTGCCCCATATTTACAAACACATAAATACACGCTAAGTGATAAATGTTGAATGGACATGTCAGCCAACGTTTCTCATCAGTAAAGTTACGCGCAGGAAACGCTTTTTCCTTGCGTCACAAAATGCTAATTATTTTGCTAAAGCACATTTAACATTTTCGAATACATAGCGCTTATTATGCAAAACAAGGCATTGTTTAAATGTTTATTGTATCTGTTTAGTAATACTATATTTATTGTTATTTATAAACAGTCAATAAACTGGGAACCGATTCTAAGAAAGATCCAATCAGAATCCTCAGTTTCGAAAGAAGTAGCAAATTGTTTGTTTGAAACTTGTCAGATATGATACTTTTTGTGAATGTGACAGAGTTGTCATCTGGGTCACACTATCACCTATAAGCCAAGGGACAATCATGTTCATCGCATTGGCATACATCCAATATTGTCTATCTGTAGTTTTTGTTTTTACTTTGGCTATCGGTCATTTTCCATGTGTCATTTATGGATGTGAATGGATTCGTTTGTGCATTGAGACGAATAATATTTAAATTAGGATTACATGAAGCAATTTCTATTTCAGATTCAGGACATGTCACTGATATATACGTGATGGTACGCGCGCGCCTATCTTGTGAACGTGATTTTTAGATTTCAGATGAAACTTGGATACTGTCGTAACAAAATACCAGTTTGTAGAATTTGACAATTTATGTAGCGTTTTCAATAGAAACTAACATATTTCGTCCGGAATATTTTTTTACATTCTTTTACGCAATGTATAAAAGTATGTGAGCACATAAAATATCAACCTCGAGATTTTAATAAAAATATCTGATTTGAGGGTCCCCTTCAACTAGTTTCCATTGTTATATAAATAAATAATGAATTAATATGAGTTAATAAATAATATTATTTATTTATGATTTACCGATATTGATTATAAAGTTATTATTATAAGATTTGTATCTCCTGGCAAAGATAACCTTTTATTTCTAATAACCGAAAGTGCTAGTTTACTCGTGTGAGATAAAAATCAATCTTACACATATTGTTTTATGGCAATGGTTAGAATAAATTGAAAACACAATAAAGCTTTATTACATATAACATGAACATTTAGTATAAGGAGTAGTAAGAGCACTCCAGATTTTAATAAACAATTCAGATACTTCCACAACCACTACAAATAAATATAAAATCCACTTGACTTGACAGCGTAACGACATCTGAACTTCTTGTTCTAATATAACTTCGACGCACAAGAAGAAAACCTTGTCGGTTATTTGTGGAAATTTGGTTTGTGTCTGTGCTTTCGTTGTTAGTGCTGCCTCTGTTGAGGAAATGCAATATCAAAATGCATGATATTTTTATTAGTTTCTTTAATTCCATGAAAATGCAGTGGCGGAACTTTTGAACATAACTATTATTACCATAAGTGCAGCCATTGGAAAAAAAAAATAATGCATCAAGTAAATATGCACTTCCGGTTTGAATATTCTATTCAAAATTAGTAGGTGTACATTTAGGGCATATAGAATTCTTAAGTTTGAAGTTTCACAATTTTACTTTCGACAGTTTCGGCTCTAGAGCGTTCACACATACAGACGATTCTCTTCTGCTCTACAAACTTAAATGTTCTTGCAAATAATGGGCTTCGCTCGTCACTTTACACCAAATGAGGAATTAATTTCCTGGTTGCTTACATAGGTATATAGGTTTATCTTATCTCTAAGGTATCTGTAGTCAATCAAGATATGTACGAGGAATAATGCCCTAGAAATGTTGAACATGTATGTGTCCACTTATGTATGTACGTAGAGTGTTCCATGGAAGCTTAACACCCGCCAACACCCGAAATGAAACACATTTCTATGTAAAGCATGTAATTTAGTGATCTTAGTAGACAATTACAATGGCGGTATAATTAGCAGTGTGACTACTAACTCGTAGAACGTACATTACATCTAGCTCGACTCGATTCGCTGCGACGCGACGGCTGCATCTTGCATCTAACTGCAAATGTGAACAGAGCACTCTCTGCGAATTTAAGATTGCAAATGTTCTTGGTATAATTTTCGTGTTCCGTGCTACTACAGTTACAGCTACAGCCTTCCTCATGCTGGCTTATCAGAATGAATGTGTCTTCGGCGGAATGTCGCTGTTTACGAATGCAACTTATTCGATGCTATTTTACACTGTTTAACAACGTAAACTTTACGTGATCAAACAAACGAATAGTTGTCGGCCAAACGCATTGCTTCTACTTGAAGAACAATGATTAATGTTCTGTGAAAAAACTTACACTAATCATTCCTCCTCCAAACATTAGATATTTTATTAAAAATAATTCTGTTGAGAATCAAATTAAAATTTCATTGAATATAGGACAAATCAATATTTGAATTTGTTTACGCACTAATACAGTTAGTTATGAGTTGTTGGTGTCTTTGTCGATTATAATAGCAAGGTTTGAATCCCGACTAGATGTGTGTATGTGTGTGTGTGTGTGTGTGTGACCGGAACATGAATGTTTACCGTCGCAGTTCGCAGTATAGTATAGGTGTAGATGATGAGACGCCGGGCCAAAAATAGTTCCCGCCACGGCCCGGCTGTGGTCCATGCCGCGCCGTGCCGTTTGTCTTTCTATGTTGCTGTGTGATATTTTAGTATTTATGCGGCAAACATCTAATTGCACGTAATTATATTATTTATAGCGAAGCGGGAGAGTATCTATCTGTTTGTTTGTTTGTCCCCTTTCTTATTCAGCTGTCTCATCAACAGGATCGTACCATCATTATTCCTCTATTGTCGTAACCTTTATAAAGTTTCAGTTCAAGACATTTTGGCTGCTGCCATTTCGTCTACTTGCCTCTTATTAACGTAGTAATAAAATTAATTTATATTTTTTGGAATGAATATTATTTATAATTGTATTACTGCTCTGTGTTTGTGCGCTCCAAATAGAAAATACTGACGACCTTAACAAAAAACCATCTAGGCAACATCATTGCGAAATTATATAGTGCGTGTGTTTAAATAAATATACATATATATACTTCAATCTACTTATAACTAAACGTATTTGTTTATCTACGTATTATTTTAGAGTGTTTAGTTATATTTTGTTAGTAGATTGTTAAAATAATATATAGTCAAACTTTCATTAGGCAAATCCCGAGCGTACGGCCAAAAAACTTGGATATATATATATATATATATATATATATATATATATATATATATATATATATATATATATATATATATATGTAAATATACGTATATATATATATATATAAATATACGTATATATACGCTAATTTCTAAAAAATAATTTAAACTTGTTATCACTTATGAATTAAAACATAAATATTTAAATTAATTTATTGAATAAAATATTCTATATTTAATGAACTTATATAATGTATGACTACATTTCAATGTTACATTTCTAATAATAAGTAAGGTACAGTGCATCTTACTTACGGTGTAGCCCACGTCATAGCTGCAGTTAAATAAAGATGCCGATTATAAGACACACACTGTCTTGGTCCGCTTAAGCGGCTATGAATGTATGCAACCAAGATAGATCATTTGTAATTTTTACTATTCGAAAATTAATGACCTAAGCTACTTAATAAGTTAGCTGTACTGTAGATAAGTGATAAGATACTGTAGATAGTTTATAATTTCTATCAAATTGAAGTTTTTTCGTAGCTTTATCAATAAAATAAATTAGAGTTCCTCTTTATAATCAACGACTTTGTTAATAGTTTCATATCGGTCTAAGGCACGGTGAGACCTTAGACAGCCAAATTTTAAAAATTCTGACCATTATTTGCAAATCTACACGTATAGATAAAAGCGTCAACGGTGCTCACAAACTTCTGTTGTAGAAGCAAAATAATAGGCTTTTAAAATTAAATAGATATTCTGGTATTTATTTTCAGATACACAAACAATTGAAAATAACATATTAGAGCTCCAGTGATAATTAAATCCAATAACTATTAAAATGCAGTGTTATAAAATGCCATTTACAGCATATGAAAATAGTAGAATACAAATGTAAAATGTATTGTACCGTTTTATATGATATCATATTAACAAAATGCATTTATATTTTTATCAAAGCATAAAAGCTTTATCTTTATGTTTCCAGCAAGAATTACGCAGCACATGTCTCCTCCTATTTAACCCGGCCGATAATCCAAATGTTATATATGATTTTTAGTCTGGAAATAGGGTAGCCGCGAACCATATTCCCATTCATTCCATTGCTATATAACCGAATTAAATGCACTTAATGGTGGAGTTACCCTCTGTGTGTCTGTGTGTGTGTGTGTGCTCTGGATACATGTACATACTACGCGGTTAATATTTTGTGTTAATTATGAGTATGTGATATAACTACCACTTGTAAAAAATTGCCCCTATCCGCCCTCAAAATAAATTTGATCATTTGCCAAATACTGAAATGCAACGCTGTTTATACGAGCGAGAGAGAAAGAGATGTTCTGTGTGTTTGTAATTCCGTTGCAGTTTTGATCTTTCTAATTGTAGATGTGTGTGTGTGTGTGTGTGTGTGTGCCAGTTGGTTTTGGTTGCAAATCTTGTTTTAATTTCGTTTGTATTATCTGAACAGATTTATTTGTAATCCGTGTTGGATTTTAGTAAACTTTACTTGAGAATGAACCTAATAAATTATCGTAATGTTGTTTACGTCGTTTCCTCTCCAAATATGTGAACGCATTATTAAGAACAGACATATTCGTAAATTTATTTTCGATGACACATCTTCGATTTACGAGAGTTGTTGGATAAAAGACTGATTTCATCGGATAGATGATTGATCATATTTATAATCGGATACATTTTCTTACTACTTACCCAACATGTCCTCTGCAGTGTCTTCACTAGAATTTTGTAGAATATTTATATTTGTTCTAATTCCGACGATAATCTTAAATTATTGCTGTATTTATTCTAAATTTTCATATCCATTAATAATGATATTGTAATGAAATAATATCATAAATCTGGAATAATTTAATAATTGCAAAAGGGAATATCTAGTAATTTTAACGTTTCTGAAGCTTGAATAATTATTTTAAAAATGCCATGCCCAGCCCCTGTCTATTTAGTTTTTATCTAAATGATTGAATTAAAAAAATGCCACGGACTACCTTTACGAGAATATAAATCAAACAAAATAAAATATGAACATTGTGGTAAGCGGTCGCTATACATACCAAGTAGTTTGTACATACTACGTCTTTACCGACTGTCGGTCGGTTAGTCGCTTCGCTTCGCTTGCGGACAATTCGTTCGTATCGCGAATACTCAATATATTCGTTGCAGTGCAGTGCAATGAATATATGATTGCACTGGGTGCAGTACGTATTTGTATACATTCAGAGTTGTTGCTGGATTATAATGTTAACACAACAAATAAGATTCTCAAGTATCGGCGCTAGATTCATTATGAAAATTTAACCAAATTCATATTGACAAAATTGTGCTTTTATTTCTCTCGTATGCAAAATTATTTTGAATAATATTATTTAAATGTTTCCTCAAGGTGCAACACTCTAATTTCTCTAAGAGTACAAATATTGAAAAACCTACACTTCTAATAAATATAAATAAAAAGCTCTTATCTCTACTGTATACTTGATATGTTTCTTGATTCGAAAATACAATACAGTTACGTTATGTTTTTGGTAATTTGCATAGCCTTGTTGTTGTTGTTTTTGTTTTGCAAAATGTAAACAATTGGTTAATAAAACGCATAAGTGGCGAGGTCGTACATGCAAACATGGATGACTGATTATTTAGAACGTGATGAGTCGGGCCGACCGACGAAGGAAATGCATAATGTATTAGCAGGTCGTTTGTTCACGTACTCAGGTCAGCAAACTGCACTGCGTGTCCATGCTAACGTCAAAACAACAATCGTACATTTGGAAATGCCGAGCGATAGCAACTGAATTTCAATTGTCTTCAACTTATTCAAAATAATTAATTGGACTGTAATTACTCAGAGAGCATAGTATCTGACACGAATAATAAGAAAAGAACATGCGGCTGAATATCGCGAATAACAGCTGTAATATTGTCTTTGACCCCTGAAGATAAGTAGAATGGCACTATAAAGCTCGAATAAAAATTTAAATCATTATGGATTACATATTAGATATTTACAAATTCTTAGGGATTCTACAATTGCAAAATTATCTTACCTCGCAAATCCAAATTTTCGTGATTAGAACTGTAAAATAATATGGTGTGGGTAAAGTTGAAAACTGTTGCATATAGCATTGGGTTAATAATTGAATACAATAGCTACACAAACCTTTATTAATTATAGAAGTTTGGTTGTTCGCCATTTAATCGACTACCTGTACGCTTGAAGCAGGTGTTGGAAGATGTAAGTAAAACTTACACTGTTTCACCTAGTTATAGTTATCCGTGCCGTAATTGTTGTTTCATGGAACATATACCTGACGAAATGAATGTTTGCAATTAAAAAGACCAATGAAAATAAAAAGGTAATTACTGCTAGTAATTAATCTAAAAGTTAATTTAACGCAAGCGGCCATATCTGTATAGCCACTACCCCTATATTGTAGAGTTACCTCGGCTATTGTTAGGGCTCGCATATATGTGTTGGTGGCAGGGCTGTTATTTTAATTATCATGTATTTACTTGGCGATAAAATTACTGGGTAATTACAAGCAAACAACAAACACGGATATACACACATTTATGATGGTGCACCAACTACCATAAGGGCTCTATTATCCTTTTATTATACAGGATGGTTTAATTTTCTATAAGCTACTTGCTACAATATCTCGAATCTCGCATCGTATAGAATACTATACGTAAAACATAAAAGAAAAAAAATTTTGGAAATCTCTTGTATAGAACATGTTTGGAAATGCAATTTTGTATTACTTGTGTGAACATCCCATTCTTTGGGGAGCTGCAAGACAGAGAAAATGTTGCTAATTTTAGTGAATGTTTCTTTTCTGCAGCATGCAGGACAAAAGTTCGCAGACACAAACAATATCGTTTACCAGGTTTTAAAATCGTCATTTTGGAGCAGCCTGTATGTAGTAGAATGCGCTCACCACTTTTATTAATACCGTTAGGTATGGTATGGAATATATGGTGTTTCGTATGAAGTTAGGTTTAGCGTAACACCAGGCAACCGTGTAATGCGTGTACGTTGACCGGCTTGCGGTGTACATGCAAGTTAGGATCATGCACTAAATACCAGTAGTACTAAAACCAGGGATCACTTATTTTATTTGCTTAAACATTGCTTTTTATAACTGAAATAACATAACAAATAAGTAACCTGAATCTCATTTATATAAAAAAAGTAATATTTCTAAATATATTGTTAGTTGTGGTTACTAATAAATATATATATTTTAAGATAAAAATCTGGAATTAGGTTTAATGAAAATAATAGGTATAATAGTTTGGGTTAAGTGTAAAAGTTTGAATGTCCCTGCTTGATACACGAGTTGGTTGGTCGGTTGGTTGCAGTTTGCAATGTACTAGCTGGTCGATGATTGTAACAAGCGAAGTGCATCATACAATGCGTAAAATTTAAATTTATGTCTTTTGCGAAAAGTTCGGACACATGCACCAACGAACCGTAAATGTCCCAAACCAAATAGGTACACTTTGTCTTACAGTTGGACGTGGCTTATTACATCAATTGCATGTGAACACAAATTATTATTATACTTTAAAATAAAACATTCTGCACACAGAATTTAATTTATGGTATCTATATATATACATATATATATATATATATATATATATATATATATATATATATATATATATATATATATATATATATATATATATATATATACGGTTATTATAAATATATACCGATTAATTACTTGATCCTTGATCGATGAATATATGAGATGCTAATTCATTATCTGTGTGCTTGCTCTTATAAATGAAGGGGATATAATTGCGTGCTTTTAAGAGAAACTAACGCATTATTATAAGTACAGATAATGAAAGGACAAGAGAGTCGAAGGAGGGCCACTCCTACTTTTAATTATGTTTATTCGACGAAGATAAAATCATATTACTTGCTTTTGCTAAAATTCAAGCTTGATATAGTCATAATTTTAACGATGTAAATACTGGCCCGCAGTGTGTGTGTTTGAATAGATGCGCCTATCATGTTTCTTATTGATCGTTTTTGTAACAGAAATATCCTCACTTATAGTCTTCCTACTTCCACAGCAGAGGAATGCTTGGAATTGATTGGACATAAGCAAAATAATAATTTACAATATAATAACAATTAGCACAAAATATGTAAACATTGAATACCTTTTTTTTTTTTAAAGGTTTAAAGAATATTATAACAACAAAATAAAACAAAAAAAAATCATCTTTTCCTACTGAAAATTAATTTTAGTGTCGTCTAGAACTAACAATATAATTCTGTACTTCGGTAAATCGCCGTAACAGACATATCTATTAATTTCGCAAATAATTAAGGTAGTATTTTATTGCTGGCCCCATTGTGAAGGTACGTCCATGTGGCGGCGTCGGTAGGCTATTCCGTACAAGTGGCTGGTTGTCATTAGTCTGCCAATCCGGCCAAGATTACGGGCCAGTCGAAAGGTTAATAGCGTGCCAGCATATCACTTCATTTGCCGTTAAGTCCATCGGACAAGCGCGCAGGCCAGCGTTATAAAGCCCATTCCACTCCATTTCCATACACACGGCATCATAATATCATCGACAGCTTTACTATAATGTGATCTATAATAGTCGTGTATATTATAGCATCGTCTAGTTCTAGGATTATCTATACGATCGTTATTAGAACTTAATAGTATATGCTAATTTTGTCTATTTTGACTTAATTCTGGATCTAAACTGTCCAGCCTCACTTAATTTAGATCTAGTATAACTACTGGCTACTAGAACGATATCAAATATAATCTGACCAACAGTTGATAATGATAATGCGATAAATATAGGTACATATTGGGAATACCAAACGCGGCATTCGATTTTGTCGTTTAGAAACTATTCTGTATGCCAGTTCTTGTAATTAAATATAAAGTACCCGTTCACTCCAGGTGCCCATATCATATATAGACAACATTCCACTCCTTACCGATATACCTATCTAAAAGGGCGAATTGATACACCATTAAAATAAAGCATTTCCCTTCTTATACACACACAAATATACATCTGGGTGTTATATATATATATTATTATAATTCAGCAAGAATAAAAATTAAGCCATTCCTTACAATAGTAAGAAATCAGTATCCAGATAAAGTGATCCTTGATATTCCGGCTTTCGTCGACGCCCGAGTCAATAATCAATGGCGTCGCGACGGGGACGCCACGCCATGGGTGGCCTACTTGTATCAGTGACCCCTCGCGCCCACCCCTCACAGCATCTTTGAAACTATGTTCACATCTCTAACGCCCGAGCTTCTTGAAATCCTTCTCTTACGACTGTACATCTTATCTTATATACAACCGTACGTCATCGATGTTGTTTCATCCGAGTGAACAGTCAAGCGCGAGCAAATTATGAAATTGAACGAAGCTTGTTCATGTTCATTTTTGTTTGTTTGTTTTCCGACATCATTTGATTTGATTTTTTTTCTTTCCCCATCTATTTTTATTAAGAATGGAGATGGATTGTTCTGGTAAAATGTTCAAGCACAATTAAATTCATTGTAATGATAATACTCGCCGCTGTAATCTGATTGGATAATATATACATTATTATGTATATACGTAGACAGTTTGAGGTTGGAGCATGCAATTCACAAATATTTTATGATCCCAATACATATAAGAACGTAGTAAGAGCAATAGAAACTAGCCAAATAGTTCTGCTCAGTTTCTATTCCCGCATAAGAATATTTCAAGAATCTTCAAGAGAAAGTAATTTAATTTAACTTTCTTCTATTTCCACGTTATTAAGTTGGAGAAGTAGTACATCATTTATGTTAGGGTAAACAGATTTAGAGTAAAGTGATTTCATAAATGT
The DNA here is from genome assembly GCA_933228885.1 of Leistus spinibarbis. NCBI lineage: Eukaryota > Metazoa > Arthropoda > Insecta > Coleoptera > Carabidae > Leistus > Leistus spinibarbis. The sequence continues at coordinate 6,719,585 of OW121807.1, forward strand.
CGCTGTTATGAATTTATTGGCAAAAATTCCACATGTCACACATGCACGAGCAGACTCACGCGCTCGCACGGTTGGCATCAGGCAGGGCACTGTTCACGCGGCCGCACGTGACTCAAAAACGTACAACGTGACGGCCACAAACTGGTTGTACGTGCGCAACGTGAAGAACGCTCACAATTCGGATGCAATTTTACTTCGTTCGGTATACAGTGAACGTACATCTTTTTCTCTACATGCACTATGTGTGTGTGTGTGTGTGTGTGTGTCACTTGCTGCCTAATAAATTATATTCTTCTGCGTGTCAACAAATTTATTAAATTAGAATTTTAATTTTGGTATTGTGCTTTCATTTAACATTGAATTGTGTGCTATACGTGTGCTGTACTCTTCTACTCCCATCTCTTGCAAATCTTGAATACCTTTTACAGCAATGTATAATTAAAATGTAGTGTGGTCTGCACTCGAATTTCATATACGTAGTTTTCCTAAATAAACTAATACTCTACAGTAATACCATTTAGCTTATCATTATTACGTTATCAAATATATTCAATATAAAATATAAAATTCGAGATAAGAGAAACAATTTCATATAATATAATAATATACAGGAATATCTCGACTTAAAGAAATTTCAAATGTGTAACTTTGACTAAAGTTATGAAGAATGAAATAAATATAACTTGTAATGAAAAACTTCATTGCTCTTGGAAACCGATTAGAAAAGTTTAAACTTTAAACAGGTATACAAGAAAGTATCCGGTCGAAAACTTCGACTTGCAGAATCTTTTATATGCAGTTGAGCAAATTTGTACTTTGGGATAAAAAATCAATAAATGGAAGTTCGAGATAGATGCATTTATATGTAACTAGGTTAACCCGTGGGCACCATATGCCCATATCATATACAGAATACAGTACAGTCTACTGTTTAAAAAGAGCGGGTATTCCTAAACCCTAATTACTGTATAAGTATAAATTTGCTAATCAGGTTTTATTATGAATCGCAAAACTTCTTTAAGTGTAGATCAACTTCAAATAAGGTCTTGTACATGATCTGCTTATCAGTGTTTTATATAATGTATATAATTAGATTGAAATCCTTCTAATTACGAATACGATTACAATGTTTTGCCAAGAAATGGTGCTCACCACTCGAAAAATAAGACAAAATCTCATTAATACAAACACCACCCTATAAGTACGTGTTTTTTGTAACCAGCCGCGACACAGCAGTACAATTCGTAAACTGCTTACAATTACAAAATACAGACGAAATTAAAGGCAAAGGCGGTTGGTCGATGGAGACAAAAACTATTTAGTACGTATAATAGTGTAAGTGTGCAGGTCCTTAGCTGGAAACGGTGGGTGGCAAACTACGATCAGTAAAAGAAGAAAATGCAGCAGCGGCAGCCACGATGTTTAAAGTTAAGCTGTTTAAGACACAGCAGCAGCGAGAAGCGAGCAATGAGACTCATTTCCATGCAACAGCGCGACTGCATTTCTCTGACGAGGATAATATCGCTCCTTCAAGAGTTGGAACGAACGAACGAACACATGGAAAATGTGGTGCGCGATAAACGGCCATCAAAAACTTATACTTATTTGTTTTAGAGTGCGAGATGCAATTCAGATTACACACTTGCATTTTGTTGTGCAATTTCCCACCATTTAAACATTCTTGGCCACTCAAATGTATACAAAATTTCGTTACAAGTAAAGGTATTAATGCCTTTATTTCGCGAATGCGTTATTTGACATCGGCTATAATAAACTAACGTTTTTGATCTATAAAATAAAATTTAAATATGTTTTCTTTATAAATTTGGTGTGCTGAGGTTGTTGAACTTAATTAATTAGAAAGTAAAAGTTTGAATCTGTTTGCTTTTAGTAGTTTATTTACTATTAGTATAGAAATATAGTAATGCAAACCCTGCTGTATCGTAGTGTGGTGGTGGTGGCCCTTGAGAAGAATATCTATCCCACAATTTTATTGATTACAATAAATACAAGTTCGAAACAAAGTGTCGTAAGTTGTTCTTGTTCCGAGGAAAGCAGAAAGCACTTTTATCCGTTTGATATAGAAACAAGGAGAATGAATGTTTCTTCTTACATCGTAAAATAGTTAATTTCCTGTACAAAAGAACGTCATAAAACGGTAAGAAATGTGGACAAAACTGAAACTTTTAAAAACCAACTCCAAGGTCCACATAAATCTACACTTCTTATAGTAGTAGTATCTGCTGCCATATACTACACCAGCTAGTTATGTAGCATGGCACTATAAGAAAAGCAAAACAAGACATTTTAGCGCCTGTTTACAAGATTGCTCTCTACAGATAAAAACAAAACTCTTCACTGATTTATTAAAACAGATAAAAAGTGGCGAAAATATATATATATGTATATACATTTAAAAAGGGGAATATGTAGTGCAATGTCAACTCACACATTTGTTTACTCTCTTGACATACTTTGATATACATATAACATTAACCCTTCAGTGGTGACGTGCACAATTAGGAAACTAATAGTAGCCCAGATCTAATTCTAATTCTAAATTTTAGGCAAATATTAAAATAATAAAAGCATAGGTTGTAGGCACCAATGCCTTTACCCCGCCGTAGTATCAATTTGTAAATGGTTAATTTTATTTATTTACATAGAAAACAGTTCTTTAACCACAGGTTTTTTAAGTAGAAAAGAGAAAATGTAAAAGATAATAATGATATAAGTTGTACTTGAACTTGAAACCGCTTATATTTTTATTATGTGATCGTATATCGTGTATTGCATTTCAAGTGATTTGACTTTCTAATGACGAATTGACTAGTGCTTGAATATATATATATTTAAGAATCATCTTTTGTGCCTAGCCCCTCTTATAAAAAGTTTGAAAACGCCCATGATGTACTGCAGCATGATTTGAAGCTCAAGGTTCGCAGTTGGTATTTTTATCAATCTGTCATAAATCTAACTCGAAATGAACTGACAATATTTCTGTATAGATAGAAAGATAAAACGCAATATCCATCCAATGGTTTTACTTTCTCCGATAAAATCAGAACAATAAACATACATAGTTTAGTTCTCCGACGATGAGTGCGTGAAATATGGTGCGGTCTCATGAATAAATGCATCATTTGTGTGTGATGCTTTGTTGTTTACAATGTATTCCAGTCAATTCCATTCATAGAACAACAGCAGCAACATTCCACCGTTCGCAACTACACAGCACAGTATACACAGAGTACAGAGTACAGATATTGAACTGAAAATGCAAACACCGTTGATTGAATTACAAATTGCTGAACAAGCGCAAAACGAAAATTGCACCAGTTTCAATGTATGCTTCGATACGGTTATTTCACTTTATTTCAATTGGTTTTCTATGTCCTGTATTTGTTCAGCTCGATTACCAAATTCTACGCAATTCTCCTTCCTAGCGCAAGAAGTACATACTCAATTTCCCTTATTGTCAATTGGGGTTCATCAATTGGCACACATAATTGTTGTTAACCTGGTTCGATTTAATTATTCTGAACTTAAAATATGTATAAGAACAAGCATAGGTGCCTTTAGCTCGCCGTATTAACTATTCAGAGGATGCTTTAATGTTATTCTTTATCGTTTTAGTAATAATCTTATTTTGTTTTGATGCGATGGCAAATATAAATGTTTAAATTTAAAGGAATTTCTCGAGTAAAATAATCGTATAGTAATACGAATATCTGTTCTGTTGTATAGAATTTTAAGAAATTTGTTATGACAATCTTCACAAACTATAAAATTAAATACAAATCATTTTAATATTTATCCGTTTGTTTTGTCCCGAATAATGTTTGCAAAAGCGATCGCATTACTCTTTTGTAGTCTAGAACTATTAACGTCTTATTGCGAATTTTATGTCACTATTAAAAGCAAAACATACCAAATTAACTACATCATATTTCTTGACTGAAATATGAATTCGCTTCAACTTAAAATTAAGACAATTCTGCTCTATTAAAATGAGTGAATTATTATTCATGAGACCATTAAATTTAGGTTAATATTAATGATTAAAATAATATTAGCACAATGCCTAAAGCTCGCCGTATAAAACATGTTTTAACTACTGATGTTTTTATGGAAGACAGCTTATTTATAACCGCATATTTTCGATGAAAATAATTAAATAAAACTACAATTACAAGAATGCCTTTATCCCGATATATAATCTATTCAATTTTGATACGAAAATGTTCCGGACAGACGACTAAACACAGTAGCTGTAGTAGTAGTAGACGTCATTGTACTCGTACATAGGCAGCGGTAATTAATTTTGTTTGTAATTGTTAAAGGAACATTCTTTGGATAAATATACTTACACCGAACGAAAGTTCAGTTTATCTCTAAAGGTTACGTTGTGTTCCTTAACGATCCATACCTAATTCTTAAAACATTAGTCGTGTCAAGGACAATCTGGTCCCTAAATTGCGTAACTATTTAGCAAAATAATTATTATCAAATTTTTGTTTTATATATTGAACGTTTTTAGTTTCTTGTAGCTGAATATACACGTTTTTACCCTCCCTGAATTGAATGTGTTTTTCTCTCTGTCTGTGAACGCTCTAGAGTCAAAAGAATTGTTAAACTTGAAGCATAAACCTAGTATATGGGTCTAAATGTGCCAAAACAGTTATATTTATATTGAAAGAAATTATTATTATAAAGAACTTATGTCTAATTACGAGAAAAGTGCTACTGAAAATCTAAAATTCATTTCGAGTCGCGATTTGCATCAGAAAAGAGGCCGTGGTTCAATTTAAACCGATCGCGTATTAGTTGTAGACCATTTAGCACCTATTACCTTATTCTTATTTTCCTATACATCATTTTATAATCTTTGGACGACGCTGCTACAACACACATTTCATCTTTATTTTTTCTTTTCAAAACCTGACTCACACACACACACACATACTCGTACATATTTGCTTCAATCTGTTCTCTCTGCGCCCCACGAAAAACAGAGAACAGAATGACAGTGAACAGAGATAGCGAGAGAACGACGGAGAGGAGAGACGCCAGCACGTCGACGCCGACGTCGACGTCGACGGACAGCCGGAGAGAACGTCACTTGGAGCGAGGCCAGAGTGCGCTGCAACCGCCAGTCAGGCTCGGCGCCTCGCGGCTGCCGGACCTCTAAACATTCACACCATCACCAACACCATCATCCAACAACTACGTTTCGACCAAAAGTTCGCCGCGACTACTTTAACACCAATCAACTATCTGTCGCTCGACATTGGAAACATTGGTTCAAGTGTAACAAAATTAGTTCAGAAAATATAAGGTAACAATATTTATAATAAATGAAATATTGTTTTACGAATATCTTCAAGGACATAAATCCAAAAAAAAAAAAGATTCAACTTGAAACAGTTTGAAAGAGTAAAGGTAAAATTATTACTTTTGAACATTTTCTAAAAGGAACACAGTGAATAACTTATAAATAAAGTTACAACATTGTGTTCAAAATACGAAACTATCAAGAATAAAACGAAAAAGAAAGTCAAAGCAATAGATTGACAGTTTTCCGAAAAGGAACAAATAAATTCCTTGGAACTCTGAAACAAATCTTGAAAAATGTCCATGACAAAATAAGATATCCTGGTATTTTCGAAGACCTACAATAATAAATCCCTTTTACGAATTAATCTACGTTTTTATTAAAATATAACAATTATAACAAGCATGTTACATGATCTAATAAAGATCATAAAACAAGTACCAAGATTGGTCTAAATATAAAAAGCTGCTTTTGCAAGTTCTAAGCTAAGAAGAAGAACAACCAAAACGAAATAGATCTAAGCGCATTTCAATTGGTAGATTAAAACGAATACGTTTCCGTAGCAGGCAGAGCAATTGCAACAGGAAACTATAATTTTCGAACTCGAAGGGGAACACTGTGCGATTTTATTTATCCTTATCTTTATATGGAATCGCGATAGCATATAGCATGCTGTGGTTCTTGGGATGTAGTGGCAGACGGTGGTGTAACGCGTATAATAATAATATATCGGTTTCAAAATGTAGTATGTAGTATGTAGCTGGCCATGTATGTATAGCGGAAACATCGATGGAATCACTTGAACATGACACAAGGTAAGAAGAGCGCACATACACATCTCTTAGATACGTTTTCATTGCATCTATTTATTCCCCTCGTTCCGGCAACACAGATACTTTATTTGTATTTCTTGCTGAACTGTACAATTGCATAGTTATATATAATCTAGATGTACCCGTGGGCACCATATGCCCTCATCATATGCAATAACCAGATTTACAATATCGGTGGATAATAAAACAATTATGTAAATTTAAATAAAGTAGATTCATTCGTCTATTTATTTATCTAGCAGACATAAAATAATTGTCTAATTTAGTTACAAATGTTGACGATAACATGAAACAATTTTGTATATGTGGTAACCATAGATATAGTATATAAATAAAGCAATCCGGAAAGAATATAGAAAGATAATTGGACATCTAAGTTCATGAATGAACAAATTATTGTAATAATGAAATATTACGAAAATTAATTAATTCTGTATTCAAAGTTTGTCAATCAATCAATATCAATTATTATTACGAAGTCCCGAAGAAGCTCAAGTATTCGGTCGTGTGTCTGTAGTATTCTCGAAACAAAAAATGTCATGAATTGTTTAATTGTTCAATCGAGAGAAAGCAATTTAAAATATACCTATGAAGAACGTAGAATTCAATTGGTATGTTCAAACTAATTTAGATATAGTTACGTAATATGTCAAGTATTTTTAACTTAATTTAATTTTAAATGTTACGTTTCATACATTTTTAAAGCCTGTATTATTTATCAGTTTCTTTATTTTCTATTTGCGACAAGTATTAGCTTTTTGATCACATATTTCAGTAAAAATCGCTTTAGTTTATTTTTTTTAGCTCGTCGTACGAAATACAGAATAGCTATAGCATTCAGTCGTGTATCTGTAGCATGCTTGGATCAAATTCTTAATAAATCGTTTTTCTCTCGTCGTCCTAAATCCAAAAATGTATATAACTCATTTTATAAGGCGAGCTGAAGGCATAGGTTATTAAAATAGGTTATATCTTTAAACAAAAAGAGAAACAATTCTGTTGTAGTCTATAAAACTATTTTTAATTCGTTGAAATTGAAATGTTATTTTTTCGCTCAGTCATAATGGTTCTGTAAATATTTTACTCCGACTATAAACTAAGAAAAAGAGTGCAAAATTAATGAGAACACCATTAAAATTGAGTGTAAAGTGAGAAATATGTTGTACCTTGTGCAAAATTGCCGAAAGAAAACCTTGGTGAACTATTTTTAACACCAAATACGTAAATAACATGTACGACGAACAAACTGAAATTCTTTTTTGACCTGTCTCCCCCCACATGACAAATAAATTCCTGAATTTTCCGGTCGTACGTTTATATCATTTAGAAGACCACATTTTATAAATAAACGTTGTTGTTCGCAACGTTGAATATCTTGTTGCGGATTTGTTTTCTAACCTTCCGCAACATAGCATTTTATAACCGATTGAATTTATTATATTATTAAAATAATATTATACTTATTGTAAAACCATTTATTTATTTCATTCAAAGTGAATCGGGAAATGTAAAAATGTTTTCTTTTTTCTGCGAACTGAAGGTTGTGTATCAATTATATACACGTGGCCCGAGGAGAGGTATATAAGTGGTAGTGAAGGTTTTAATTTTTTAATATTTAGTGTTACCTAAATATAAATACCAATACAAAAAAAATGGTGTAGTAAAGTTCGAAATTTATGTCAAACGGTGGCCCAATAAAAATGTACTTCCTAGTTCTATTTTTGAGTAAGTTTTAGTAGTACGGTCGCTCGTCTTCCATATACATGCATGCGCATGTTCATAAAAAGATAAAAGTAACTTTGACATTATTCAGTCAAAATGTTTCTCGTTAAAGTTTGAAAACGTTTCGCAGAGATTTATGTGGCATATGATTATTTTACCAACCGCATTTTCAAACAAATATGTGAACTATTCAACCATAAATTGTTTACATGTTCGCATCTATATATGACAGTTTGATCATTGATTGATTTATCGATCAGTTTGGTTTATGCATAATCAAACATCGACAATTATTTTTCAACTTTTCCGTTCAACATACAACCGCACAGAATTTTCCAAACATTTTTACTTCCTTTTATATATATAAATATATGTATATATTAAATTATATATACGTATATAAGAATGTAAAAATAACTGTCTCATAAAACAGCATTAATGACACATAAATTCTTTGTGACTAGTTATACCCTTTTATTTGCTAATTTGATGTTTCTTAATCATAAAAATGTGAATGAGGAACACTTAATTCCCTCATAGCAAAGCATTAATTTGTATAAAAATAAAATAGTATCAATACAAATGTTGACGTAGTATCAAAAAAAGCTGTCTATCTTTTATGACGTAGTCTCAGTGACGTATTGAGTTAAAATAAGCGACAAGTTATCAGCGCCAACCGGAACAAGCAGAAAGTTAACAGCAAAAAAATGAGATCTCGATTCGCAAACATTGAACAGCAGCCAATAACATTGTAAAGCCACCAGCTCACGACTCACGGAAACTCCTTATACCAATGCACATACTGCACCACGCCAGCGGCCAGCCCCAATCATAATATTTACTACGTGTACAACACGTGGCACGTGCCTTACTACGTACACCAGTGCTCATCAAACATTGGTTAATCAGCAGTTTTTACTTACATCAATTTTAATCATTCACACCAATGCCTGCCTTCAGTTCGCAGAAGAATTAATCTAAACACGCATTAGATTAATTATTGCAGTGATTCCCAACCTGCAGGTCACTGGTACCTTTAAAGAAGTTCGCAATTATTTTTTTATAAACGTACTGGTTGCGAAAATCTGCTATATCTCACTTTTCTTATACATAGTTTTCATTATAAATAATATATATTTATAATTTTATGAATCACTCACGGAATATTTTAATCTTTTACAATTCATGCGTTTTCAAGATATTGAGACAATCACAGAATGAAACAATAACTTCCTGTTTAATAATTGTTTTAAAAATAAGAGGTTTTATAATTTAATCATCAACAGTTCTGCTGTAGAGCGATCACAGACGGACTGACAGACACACAGTGAATCAGACAGACACAGACATAATTTTAATTTATTACACATTTTTTCTTGATTGATTCTTTATAGAAAATATGTAAGAAATTCGGTAAAATGGCTGTGGATACAAAAGTATATTTTATGTGCATTGCTAAAACTATACCACTATGATAATATTAGTAATAAACTCATAAATATATTATATATTTATCTATAAAGAAATAAAAAACATATTAATATAGTAACATTGAACATGAGTAAATAGTGAATGATTCTAAATATGTATTCCGGAGTTGTTATAAAATTCGGTAGATATCTTCATGAAAAGTTGGCAAATTCATTTAAGTAATCCGAAATTATAAATCTATTTGGAATCACTGGCGTTTCAGTGTGAACGTATTCCACGATATGCCTGGTGAGTGGACAAACTAGTATGACTGAAACACACCATCGATGCCAAAGAGTGTGTTGGCGCCAAAAATGTATCCCCTTCACTCACTCACTTGAACGAACGGTATATACATTTGCCAATGCCAATCCATTGACGACCGAACGAAGCCAGGCCAGGCCAGACCACGAGATGATGATGATGTCTGTTTCCAGTATATAATAGTAGTAGACATGTGCGTTTGGCAGCCATCGGTGAGTACGAGTTAGAGTACGTCGCGACGTAGCTGGGGAATCAGCCGGTGTCGATCCACGTGCCAGCTGGAACTTGTTCCACAACCGACAACTATTTCATTCGCTTTCTTTCTTCTTTTCCTCCCCACTTACGAGCAACCTTCACCTACCTCTGCATTTCAAGCCAATTCATTGTGTTCCTAAATATTCACGATGGATTTCATTATTTCCACATTTGGGGGCATCCCTAACCCGTCACAGACTTGCTAATATCTTCATTTGTCAGCACCCTTATTATTGACACTAGTGTGAATATGTTTACATGAGATTTTTGAACCGTAATGGGAATATGAAATACTTTCTCGTTTACTTTACAAAGATTAAGAACAAAAACCCGGGATTAAAAGCAAGCATTGGAATGCCGATATATATGAGCACGTCATCGTTGGCGATGGGATAAAACCATATGTGTTGGCCATTGACCGAGTTCGAGTTGTCTGTCTATATAGCCAAAAAAGCGCGAAACGCACCGATCATCCGTGGCACATCGGTTTGTTGGCATATGATAGGGTTGGCAAAACGCAATGTAAACACACCCTAGTTGGCATCGAACACACGCAATCTACTAGCCAGTAGGCTAACCACTAGCCTATGCACATTGGCTGGCCCTGGCCTTTGATAACACTGCCAAAAAATCAACACTGTTTTTGATTCTGGAACCAAACGTCATCAGTGTGCGTAACATTGTCCTTGTGTGACTGTCCAGACCTTTGGCATCGGTTTCGTATTATGTTTGAGCCGTCACTATGGAATCAATACACTACAAGAATGCTTGGGTACTCTATCAATTTATTCTATGCATTTTTGGTGTATCTCCAATATCACTAGAACGGCTGCACTTATGGCAAAAATAGTTATCTTCATAATGAATTATATTCATATTTCGCACAACTCTTGTTTGAAAAATGTATTCAAAAGATGTACCAGTTACGAGAAAACTGCTATGGAAAATCTTATATATCTTATTTACGTTTCCATGGATTTGCATATAGTTCAATCAATAATCACTAGAACAGCTGCACTAATATTCCTAATGAAATTCGCCACGGTACATTTACGTTTCGTTATTTACAATACATATTAATATTGTTTCATAGCAGTCATAACAAGAATTTAAACCAATAAATCAATATTATTATAGTTATTTGAATGCCCCTTCGGGCTTTAATAATTTAAACTATTCTGCGAGATTCTATGTATCTTAGATTTTGCTTATCCACACTGCACCCAACATAAATTCGGAAACATCTAATATACCTTCTTCAAAACAACCAATAAATTCATACGAATTCCCACAAATCTTTCAACATCTTGGAAAACACAGTGAAACAACACTGAAAAACATACTCGTTGGTCGCAGGATAGAGCCTGGCTAGAATATTTCTCGCAGACATTCCCAGAATCGTAGACACCACACGATTATTCGTTTCTAGACCGCATATAATGTTCATCTTTCCAGCAGGCGAGGCGAGGCGAGGTCCTCCTTAGTAGTGCATGTTATTTATCTGTAACATTTGGCCCGTAGTCCGACTATATCCGCTTTCTTCGCCATTCTTTTCATGGGAAATGACCTGTGCAAGTGTTGACTTGCAAGACACAGAAATTGTACAATTTTCACCTCGCAAATAACCGTCTTCGTCGTCGTCGTCGTCGTCGTTGTCGTCGTCATCTACTCTTTTTTAATGAGCGTGAAATTAGCACTTGTGATACTTTTATAGGTTTCTTCAGATTATAAACGCTCAGATTGTGACTCTTAAAACTTTTTGTAAAACACCAATTCTGTGTAAATGGCTTTTTCTTTTACTTTTAACTTTAATATCGCGTTGATGGATTTTATAGCCAAGTAATTATTGTTAAAGTTGTCATGTGTGGTACTTGAATTTTTTCTTTTGCCTTTTTTGTTTATAGTTTAGTTTCTTCAAGTAAATGCATTTTTAACTGTTACCAATAAAGTATAGTAGTAAAAACTCCCTTTCAATGACAAAATAAAATTAGAGTAAAAATAAATCTGATATACACATTTCTAGAAACTATTGTTAAATAAGTTGCAAATTCTCATACATTCAAAACAATATTTCTAATTCCGTTGACCTATATGATTTGAGTCTTTAGTTCAAAAATATATTTTGACCAAATACTGCGTTTTACACACATTTAATCAAATTAAAAGGAAAATGTTTCAAAGAAAAATCTAATTTGCGTTGAAAGCAAAACAAACCACATCAGGGCAAAACTTTTGCTAAATTAGAAAAATAAATCATCCTCGCATAAATATAGAATCTAGGTCGTGCCGAAAAAACATATAGTTGGCCCTGAAATCAATCGATCAATATGGGAACTGTTAATTTTTTCACTCCCCAAACTTCAAATATATGCACCAAGTTCGGTGAGTCATTGCAGGAATAATTCAAAAAACACAGTGCTGTTCAAATGTGAAAAATATTTCCCAAATTGGGACACACTAAATCGATCCGCAGTATAATTTTAGTCCGGATAAAAACATTTTGGACTTTGTTAAGGTTTTTTTTAGTTGGGTACACCTATATGTGTTAAATTCACTATGCATCAATCATATGTTTAATGGATTCATCTTTTCGTTGACAGTTTGTTTTCATAGTTGAATATGATCATCAATCTATTCACTAGTTTATATTCTGTTGTTTCAAAGTGACCCCTAAATCATAGCTTCTAGATAATAGATGCATTATTTTTACTATCTTGGATGAATTCTAAAGGAAGTATAATCATGAATATTTTAGAACTCGAGATTTTAACGAATCTGACTATTTTCGAGATTACGTCTGTGACTTAAAATTTACATTTAACTCGAATGTGCACCTTTAATGTTTGAAAATAATATCTTAACAGGAAGTAAAGGTTTATTCTTTTTTTCTACTATGTGTGTATGACTTTATTGATAGACTGACAGAGAATAGCATCGAAATGGCCGTGGTCTGTGGTGGCTGAGCGCTCACTTTAGCTCTCTGACCGGAATAGTGTTAGCTCAGTTATATTTAGAGGCAAAAGATTGCGTCCGTGTTTATCTGCATCAATGTACTATGTATACAAAATGCTGTGTCAATGTGTATGTGTGAGAATGTGCTAGTAATATATGTATATAGCTCGTGACACCGGCTAGTCTACGACTTCACAATCTTTCCGACAAATATTTCTCGCTACTCAACTACTATATTATAATTACCTGGATATTTTGACTAATGTAGCTTTTTATGTAATTGATTTGTACTAAAATGTTCATCTATTATAATTATAAAATGATTTCTATCTCAAATATCTAACAATTTAAATATATATATATATATATATAAATATATATATATATATATATATATATATATATATATATATATATATATATATATATATATATATATATATATATAAGTCTGCACATTCTATAAATGCATACAACTTATCTAGAAACAAAAATTCTGACCTATATTTCAAGTGTTCCTGTTCCTAGAAATACAATAATGCAAAATATTACTTTCATCGCTACATAAATCTGCCAATACAATTTCCCTTCGGATAAATTACGAATTTCTATTGTTTTGTATAATTCTTTCAACTCAAATTTATCATAGATATCTACGGAATATTTTTGTGGAGATATTCGAATATTTTACAACTATAATCATTTTATTATTTTTCCTTTTATGACACTTCCTCATAATATATCTCTAAAATAATATAAATTTGTCTCATGAATCTGTTACCACAACTATAATTATAAAGTATCTTTATGGCTTTTGCACACATGGCTGGAACATCAAAGTGACTATTTTGCATAGCGTAAAAATACCAATCTGCACGCCATTGCTTTTCAAATACTTTGGCTAAAATAATCAGGAACCTTTTTAAAATGAGCATACCTTACGCTCGCCGTATAATCCATTTTTTTTTTTACAAATCAGCTAATAGATAATAATGTAAAGATGAGAAAAAAAAGATTTAGTAAAGGTTTTACGTATTACGTAAAACCTTTACTAAGTCTATTTGTTCTTATCTTTACATTATTATGGAGTTTTACAAAGTTAAGGCCAATACTATCCAACATTTAATAGATAATAATTTTGTTACAGAAGACTTCACTTTCAAACTGTCTCAAGGTATAAGAGTGATATCAGTACTTGTTTGACCTGCTTGTGCTGATGTCCTCTGTGGCAGAGATACTCCAAGACCTTACATCGAGTAAGCTCTTCGTCTACCTCAACTTAAACTCGAAATACGGCTCTTCATTGATCACGAAGTACTGTTTTTCATCGTACAGTTTAAAAGTCTTAAGTCTTATTCAAAGCAATTAAATATTTTACCAATAATATAGGTAAAATATTTGAATTGAAATTAAAGAAAATGATTTCAGTTTTCTTAAATGGGCAATTTAAATGAAAATATTGACCAGTATTTTCATTCGAATGCACCAACGAAAATCTGTTGATGTAACTGCTATCTTTTGCCGCTTAAAAACGCCAATATAACAATAAAATAAGCTTATTTTTTCGAAGACCCTCTGATATACATCACCAATAGAAACGAATAGTAATTTAATAATTAAGAATTATTAAATAGTACATAGTTAAATATAATAAATAATAAAAATTATTTTCTTTACGAATGTACTGTGAAAATGTGTATTACTTATAATAATAATAATGTAAAATATTTAATTTTCAATTTGCATGTTGACTTTGTTATAATACTTATATACACTATTATACACACAAAATATAATATTCATATACTCAATATTATTATAATTATAAAATAGATAGTAGATTGTACGATATTTATAGGATATTCAATAATTTGTCCGTCTTTGTCCCAGGGATCACATTTTCAAAAATCAACGAATTAGAATATAGATACGTTAAGAATTTTGGCCAAAGATGGAGCAATTTGATTGTGTTTAAAATAAGCCAAATTGAAAATAAATTAAGCTTTATAATGAATATTGTAAATATATGAAAAAATTGTATTAAAGTTCCTCAAGTCGTTACATCTTGATTTAATAAGCAAAACGATCTTAGCCTTTAAATTGAATGAAAGTGTTGTAAACTTGGGAAACTTTTTATTATTTTGAGTGCCAAATTTATAAATATATACTAATATTTGTTAATTTTTTATTGTTATTTTATCTAGCACCAACACATCTAGCAGTATAAATAAATATATTTTCGAATTCTTGTTCAAGAATATATATAAAATTTATTTTGCGAAACATATTTGGGCTAGTGAAACTATGAAAACAAATTAAGCTACGACATTTTTTAGACGCTAGATTAGAACTAACCCTCAGTATACAAGGGACAGCCAAATATATTAAAAAAAAAAAATAACAAATGATCACATATTGAAGAATACATTTAGTGTATAGCAGTTTATTTCTAGTGGCCTTTGAATTATATAATTATAATATCTGGCATGGCTCAATGATTGATTATATCAATATAATTATGATTATTGATTATAATGTTATACCCAAACCCCAATTAACTAACAAATGATATTGTTATATATATTAATATATCGATTTCCGAGCTGTTCATATTTTGCTCTTTGTACTTATACATTATTATAATTATGGAAATAATAAAAAAAAATATTGGGAAACTGCACAATGATTTATTACTTTGTCCTTTTTGCTCGCCCTACGAAGAACGAAGTACTTCTGCCCGCGGAGCGATTTTGATTCTAAAATATGTTATTTCTTCATATTGTGAACCCAAAGGCCATAAAAATTAATAAAAATTATCATTAGATTGAAATTAACTTCTTTTATATCGATCTTGAAATGATTTTGTTCATAAGTGCAGCCGTTCTAGTAATATTGGAGATAGAACAAAGAATGCATAGCGAATGATAAGAATCTACAATTCATCAACAGAGAACCAAAAATTGTAATTAGGATTTACAGTCATTGAAAGAAAGAAAAGATTCGAAGCTTTTGCCTGCAAAAAAATTGAAAAATGATAGAAGTAAATTGATCTTATAGCGAAGTCTAAGTAAACAAGACGCCAACTATAGAATAGTAGAACACAATATTCCGAAAAGAACATAACAAATCAAGCGATTTATCAGTAACAAAGATCAGTAAAACATGTGAACATAATTTATCAGTGTTCTTATATATACATATGAACATCTAGATTTCCTAGTGTTTTTGTATTTTGTACGATTTGTACACACACACACACTATACTGTACAATGTACAGACTGAGCCAGAGGTTCAGGGTGAAAGGGGTTAAGACTCAGCATGACCAGTAGCGCAGGAAGACGTCCAGACGTAACTGATGTATGGTGTTATCGCACTGGAGCCGCAATCTCCTCCACCCAACTCATTCCAGTTCTAGTTCTGGAATTGTTTCGCTCATATAGGCATATTGTACGTATTGTGTGTGTGTCTGTGTGCGCAGTTTGGAATTAATTGTTCTCAGACATTTTCTTGTTTTACTTTAACTGTTCTACTATTCTACTCGTGATTACGAACATTTATCTAAAAAATAAGCATTTATGGAGAGCTCAAACTCAACCAATTTTGAATTATATTTTTATGACCTTTGACCCATATTTATATATATATATATTTCTTATTTGAATGTGTATATAAAGAAGTATTGTAATCCCACAAAATTTCAAAGTTGATTTTAATGAAAATACACGTTTTGCCATATAAAATCCCTTATTCAAATATAATTATTTTGGAAATTATGTCTGTTTATATATGTGTGCGTGTATTTACGTTCCTATGTGTGTGACATTTGATTGGCGTGCCATTTATCACCTGGTGGTGAATTTTAAAGAAACAACATTTATGATTCATATTATTGAAGAAACAATATTTGATAACATAATAAAATAATAAACTAATTGGTACAATTTCAGGGTATTACTGTGGAGTTTTGGTATTCATTGACAGTTTATTTGCAATATATATATTTCTAATGAAAACTTCGCAAATAAAATGCATGATTTCAATACTTTCTTTTATCGTTTATCGTTCAAGAGAGTAATTATGGAAACCATGGATTTATAAAATCACAGGCAGATTAAATAAAGCAAAAAGCAGTTATGTATCAAATACAATGCATACATAAGTACATTCATACGCCACATCTGAACGTCCTCGACGTCTGAACGATGACAGGAAAGAGGTTAACGGGCGACTGGCTAGAAGGGGTGAGAAAGCTTAAGCAAGGGAGGCTGCCGTTGCCGCCGTCGCCCGCCATTGGCAAAAAACAAACTTGACAAAGTTCGTTCGTATATACGCGCAGTCAGTGCAGTGCCAGTGGTGGTATGGAGCTCTCATTCCATTCCATTCCAACAGACTCGCTGCTTCGTGGAGGAGAAACGCAATGAGACATTCAGATGGCACTGAATTAAATGATGGGGCGCCCTTTGTTTGTTACGCTAATTTAGCCAAAAGTTTCACCATTCCTTATTCGTTCATCTCCTAATTATTCGTTGTTTGCTAACGATAAGTTTCCATCTAGCGAGTGAGCGAGTGAGCCACCGATGAATGAATGAATGAACGATGCATATTTCGCTATGCCATCAATAATATCATATCAAGTTCTGAATACACTACATTTATCATATGAAAAACACGGAATTTATTATTGCATATTCCTCATTGTTCTTAAGTTATTATGCGGACATTACATACTGGAAAGTTCAGACTAAATTGTGCATTTCAATTTGACCTTTCCGTATTTTAGTACCCTTATATATTGAGATTGTAGTATTGTTAAAATCGTTTTAGTAACGAAGAAGCTAAAGCATTCGGTCGTGTGTCTGTAGCATTCTCGTATCAAAAAATGTAGCTTAACAAATTTTTGAATACAAAGAAAAAATTGAAATTTCTAACGCGTGTCTCAGCGGAAAGAACAAATTCGTAAATCGTAAAACGTATAGAGGAAGTACTCGTAAAGTAACGATCACGCACAGCACCGGAAACTGTTCCGATTATTTCACCGGAAGTTAAAAACGAAGAATACGACGCGCGGATAAATTATCCCCAAAACTAGGTGAGCGGAACCGCGCGCAGGAAAAAGTAAAACATTCAAGGTTGAAGATCTTCCTCAAAAAAATATACAATGACAAAATGTTATACGTTTTAACAGATATATATTTTCTTATTTCGTTATATGTTGTAATCACAAAAAAAAAGTTGCAGTGTCTCCTTAAATGAACAGAATTAGCTTGACAGTAAACGAATATGTCATTAGGTAGCTAACTGAACTTAATCCCGCCATTAAAAAATACAATCCAATGAGCAACCCTTAACATGACATTAGACTGAATCTAACTAGAATGTTCACCATTTTAAAAAGTAAATGAGCGAGAAATGAAACTAGGACAAAAAAAAGTAGAAATCCACCAAGCTAATCTTAATCCCATAACCTCAAACATTAAAACGTGCATGCACACACATATGCACTTGGCCCGCGGCCTAACGAGCCTCCCACATTCTATCTACACCACTGGTTTCCAACGGCAGTAGCAGCAGCATCAGAGACGTATCAAGGAGGGGGGCTGTGGCACATCAACACTATCTCATTCACGGCCATGCGGGCCGCTCGTTCTAACAGATATTTATGTGTCCGCCGCGAGAGCGATCGAGAAAAGGCGGAGACAGACGCGTTGCTTGCACATACACACATTGATTTTTCAACTTGTCTTCTACGCCTGTTTGTCCTCATATCCATGATTATTAGAAGTGTATTTGTTTAGGGACATGGCTATCGGAGCAATAAAATTTTAAAAATCTACAATAAAGCAGTAATATATAGTATAAGACAGTCGATATAGATCAGGATCGGCCCTATGTATAGTTATAGATTAGGTTTTTTTGAATACAATTTATGATTGCGGGTTTATGGTAGGTTAGGCATATTTTGCCCGTAAAGCACATATCATGTGGCCGGTTACAATGAAAGGAAAGTGGGTGAGAAATGTGATTGTTATAGAGTGATAAAAAAGGTATCAAAATATTTTCAGTGAATAGTGACCCATTTCCTAGTACGCTATCAACTACTCTCATAATAGAATGAGTTTGTATTAACGTGGCTCCTTAAATATATGTTCAAATGTGGCCGTAAAGGTAGCCATTCGTATTAAATTTGTTGCTTATTTGCATATGTAGGATGAATCAATATTCTATTATATATCCTAATTATGATACGCGTTTTCCTTTTGTACAATTGGTCCTTGGTTCGCCAAGAAACTGTGAATTCATGATTTGGTTCGCTAAAGAAAAGTTTGGAAGCCACAGGTTTATCGTAAAGTACCTATAGACCCAGGACCCACAATACATAGACGACTAACCTATTGCATATGCTACGTTCCTGCTAATCTGGTAAAGCATATTGCCCAGTTTACATATTTATTTCAACTGGGATTTTGTAATAAATCCAGCAATCTGCATAACATAATTGTTAACTTGGTTGCTAGATACACATAATAGTAGTCTTTATTGTACCATAAATCCAAACAAAATGATAAATATTCATCACTATAAATATATAAAAATTCATTAACAAACCTACTTATATTCAAACTCTTCAATGAAGAAGTGGTCACACAATCAATACAAATTATATAGTTGGGTAAAAGAGTCTTTTTGGTTTCACGTATGTCTTACTGAATCCGGAAATGTTGACCGGAACACCGGAAGCAATCGGTGCAGTTTTTTATCGGTGACCCTTCGCGACTATATCATATCCCCGCCCCTAGCTCCGTCCCCTGCAGAATGCAATGTTCACACACGCCTTCACTAATCTTCTTTGCGCCCCAAGATAAAACCATTGGCGTACGTTACTCTCAATAAATTTCCAACCTCTATTCTTATAAAAATCATAAAAATATATATTTCAAATCTGATTTGTGGACTACGCAAAAGATTACAGTTGCTCATACACTATTTTTTATTTGAAATTCTCTCATTCTATATTCTCATATTAATTGCATTTGGTTCCCATATAAAACAAGATATATAAGAAAGTCAAGAGCAGGCCGCTCCACATTTTTTTTTATATACTACACAAGTACAGGTACCTATGCCTATTTCTCGCCTTATAAGTGCGCAGTAGACTGACCTTGAAAAATTCGCGTTCTGATATTTTAAATTTAAATATAATTAGGGTTCACAATCTGAAAAAATGTTTCATAAAAAGTCTTACAATCTTTTGTAGCTTTTTTGTTATACTCAAACAAAAACAGCATATTTTAAAATTTATATTTGTTATTACTTTATTAAACGCGTAATAAGTACCGTAATCGACCCTCCCTGAATCGAATGTGATTCAAGCTTCAATGCCCACGAAATTATCGACGTTATTGGGCCCTAAAAAAGGAACCCTCTTAAAAAATTACAAATATTTTTGTTTCATATCAAATTTAATATAATAATAAAAAATAATAATTTTAAAATGTTAATAAAAACTTAAAATTGTATTGTATTGTATATCAACTAAGATAATTGATAAGTTTGAATATAGTTTTTGTTTTAGGTTTTTTATATGTTAATTAAAAAACACTTGTTATTATGTTCGCGTTTCAGAATATAATTATTCCTTCGTCAGGTCTAAAAACTGTTTCTATTAGTAACGACTAGTTTTTACATTTGAATGACTTATAAAATTTGAAAATATTGTTGGATAACATATCCTTTTTTGTTACAAATATCTTGAAAATTACTTGTTGCTAGTTTTTATATAATCTACCAAATCAGTTCTATTATTACATACTTATACTTATACTTCTTATACCTAAATATTATCTCAATACCAATTTGTCTTTAGTTTGAAGTTCAATAATTAGTTCACACTGTGAAATATTGAGTTCTTTCTGTTTTATTAGTACAATACTTTCTTCTATACTTCATCTAAGAAAGTAAATATATTTAATGATTATTTAAAATATTATTTATGGCCTTTGAATTTACAATATAAAAAATGCTGTAGATATAAGAAAGTGTATTGTATAAAATATCATACGGTAGAGGGTTAATATTTAATAGAAATAAATCAACATATAAGACAATACAGGTTATATCATAAATAATATTTTCTTAAATCAGCGTAATCTGCACAAAAATAAGTGAAAGTTAAATCATCAACCGTCTAAATTCTGTTTGTATTTGTATTCCTGCGTGTTTCCGAAAGGTTTTCTATTCTTGTGCACTTCAGTTTTAGAAATTATATGACGTTATATAATCTTAAACATGGATATGTCAAATATCCATTACAGATTTGTTTAAAAAATATTT
Organism: Leistus spinibarbis; assembly: GCA_933228885.1. Taxonomy (NCBI): domain Eukaryota; kingdom Metazoa; phylum Arthropoda; class Insecta; order Coleoptera; family Carabidae; genus Leistus; species Leistus spinibarbis. The sequence goes on from OW121807.1 coordinate 6,740,748, forward strand.
CAAGTTAAAAAAATTCCGTGAAATGTGTCCAAAATTTTTTTTGTTTTCAAACAGGCTGAAAATGAGTTTCTAGAGTAATTAAATATCGGGGAACTCAAATCCGTTAACGGCGGCTCGATACGATGCACCGTTTTCGAGTTATATGGAAATTTGCATTTTATCAACTTCAAATCGCGCTAACTCAAATTCTAACGGTTTTTCGACATTTTAATTAGCATTTTTGGAATCAGCGTAGTCAAATTAATCTAAATATATGTCAAACTCAAAAATATCTATGCGTTTTTTTTGCCGAAAATTTCGTAAGGGGTACCCCTTACCGTTTTTGCGAAAATCGACGATTTTCACTGTTTTTTCTCGCGGTTTGCTGTGGAGGTCGTAATATTATTCCAATTAAATTGAAAAAATTTGACAATATACACCAAATATAAGTTGTTTGACTGTCCAAATTTCAACTCTCTATCTTTTATGGTTTGGTCGGAAAAAAATCGCAAAGTTTGATAAAAATTTAAAGTTAAAAAAATTCCGTGAAATGTGTCCAAAATTTTTTTTGTTTTCAAACAGGCTGAAAATAAGTTTCTAGAGTAATTAAATATCGGGGAACTCAAATCCGTTAACGGCGCCTCGATACGATGCACCGTTTTCGAGTTATATGGAAATTTGCATTTTTTCTTTCGAATGATTATATAATTTAAAATTAATTTAGGAATATTTATGTTTATTTCAAATCAATCTTCCGTATTGCTGGGAACTTTCCTAATCTTTGAATGATTGTTTTTATAGTTATCTTTCATATTCTTTTTATCGTACAGCACTTGACATTATCAAAATAAAATGAATTCACTATCTTATGTCATATTCTATAGAATTATAGAAAAGGTTCAACCAATTATATTAATTTATACATATTTCATTAATTTATTTGAAAATATTAAATTAGAGCAATGTTTTTAGAAAATGTGGCTATATTACTTGAATCGAATAGTATATCTACATATCTAATTAGAATTTCATAATAACTAGTTCCATTAATACTTATAATCATAAACATGTTTCAGCAAATAATTAATATTTGAAATTCTCGAATGATGAAGTCTTAATTTATTGTTATCAGTAATTAACTTACTTATAATTGGTATTTCCACCTACGAATTCGAGATAAAAATGGGAAATTAAAATAATGCCGATGGGGTATTCGGTATTCGAAAAACCAGATCAAATAAATGTGTCATTAAATATTTTATTATTATTAATTGTTTCGTTATTGATAACACTCCTAAGTTGCTCTAACATATTATGCGAATTAAATTTAATATTCCTTTCGAATTATTTTATAATTTTGGAATATTTATGTTAATTTTTAATGAATATTCCGTCTTCCTGGGAACTTTCCTAGTTCGCTTCCCTGACGTATCATCTATTAATTGTTCTCTTCCTAATCGTTGAGTGATTGATTTAATGGTTATATCTCGTTTTCTTTTTATCGAACAGCAAACACTTGACAATATCAAAATTAAATTTGTATAATGACAATCGGATCTAATTGGTCCTTTATTATCAGAGATGAGCCCACAATTTTGTTTTTACAAATATATTTCCTTTCTAAGATATATCAAAATAATAAAATGAATATGGAAAATTTGGTAAATCGCATACGTCAACGACAGTGATATATTATGGATTTATAGATAACCCTAGGCGTCTTAACTTAAGTTACACTAAAAAAATCGCTTGAACATTTTATTTGAAGTACTATTAAAAAAAAGACTATCATTACATTTTTGAAGTCTTGATTATAGATTTTAGTTCTTCTACAACATGACCATCTTATGGATAATCCATGCCTGATTAACCATCCAGAAAAAGATAATAACTTTTGAAAGGAAAATAAGTAAATTTTGATAAACTATTCCTAGATAAACCTGCTAATCATGAGATCAGCAGTGACCTTTTCATGATTACAAGACTGCGTATTAAAGAGTAATAAAGCATTATTATAAATATAGATAGGTGAAAGGACAAGAAAATCGAATCCAGCTTTTTAAATTTTGTACATAAGTTCGTCCCCGGAATCGACTGTATTTGGTTATCGACTTCGCCAAATAATGCAACAATTTTCACGCAGCAGTTATTCGGCGAACAACTACTATACGATATGTGGACATAAATGTACTTTATTGCTATGAATTCCGTATTGTAATGATCGCGGCAACCAATGATATTGTTTCCCCACTTATTCGTTCGACTGATAGCAGCTAAGTCAAGTGCCCTACTTTGAACTATGACACTCGTATTATCAAACCGTATACATGCCTACTTATTATGTGAATATATATATATATATATACAGCATACCAAGTTGAATTTACAAAACTTTCTTTGACGAGCGCTATGATATAACTTTAATCAGTTCAGTACTCGCTGTTACACCAAGTGTTGTTGGGTCGCGGATCGCGCGGTACTGTCGATCTTATATTGGAAATACGTTTGATTTAAACATATTTTATTAAAGTGTCAAGTTCTTAAACAATTTGCTCCAAAATTCTTCAAATCCAATCATTTTGTTATATTTATTGGAAGAACGGACAAGTAAGTGTATTTATATTCTAACACTTAAGTCAAGAAATAGATTTAATTTTTAAAGTAAAAGTTTCGAGCGTATTGTTTATTGAAAATAACAGTACATATTTATATTTGATAAGGTAAATATTAAAGATACAAAACCTATATTTTATATATTGAAGAATCAGTATTTAATAATCTAATAAAATAATTAGCTAAATGGTACAATTTATTAGGATATTGAAACGTGCTTGTTTACCGGTGTGTTTTTTTTTTTTGTATTTCTCGAACACGACACAAGTTCAGAGAAAGTGACTGTCATAATAAATAGTGAAAACTATGTATAAAGTGTTGCCTACTTTAGATTTAAAATTTAATTGTAATGGGGCATATAAGTTCATAATTCTTCTTATAAGTATATGAGGTATTCATTTTCGGAATTAAGAAACGAGAACTGAATGTCTAAACATATTTTTTTTCTTTTTATGTTTGCGAAAGTATTAAATTGCATAATTATATGGCGAACTAAAAATTGTCGAGTACAGAATTTGAATTTCCGGCCTTGGGTCCGTTGAACTATCAAAGTAGCTATGTATGCATTTTCAAAGAAGTCATCACTAGTCTATAAATTCGCTTGCCATTGTTAAATTATGTTTTACTTTCTTATACGCAGTAATAAATAAGAGAAATTCGAGATTTCAAAGAAAATACATGTTATGAACTACCCTGAATCGAATTTAATTATTATTTTATAATATTGAAAGTGTAGAAGTATATATATATATTTATTGTGGTTTTATACCGAAATGTAAAAATAATATTTATCAGTTTTTAAATCTCGTCTGTCCAAAGTTTACTTATTTACTGCAATATCATTTTGATAGTTCTGTTTACAGTAATCAATCAAAAAGTTTGGAATTTTTTCGTATATCATTTGTAATATAAATAAATTTATAGGTACGTATGCAAAATTAAAATGTTTTTCATAATATATCACGGTTAAAATATCTGGACTTTCTTGTTCGTATAATCAAAAAATATATATATATATTGTTATATTTTCGTATATTTATGTTGTTTTATAAACGTTGAAGTGACCTTCATTTTTTCAGTTTAAACTTGAAGATTTCACCCAAAGGCAATAAACAATTATTAAATATAATAATTATACATTATAGCTATAGTGCTTGGTCGTGTGTCTGTAACATGCTCGGATCATTAAATTTGTCTTACAAAAAGTTCTTGTCTTGTCTTCTTAAATCCAAACACACGACCGAATGTTCTTCTGTAGCTAAAATGTGATTGTTCTTATAACATTTTTTTGAGAAATGATTCTAACAAAAGTTCTTTAACTTAAGAGTTAAAGAACCTTTGTTAGAATCATTTCTCAAAGAAAAGGAACCATTGAAATTGAAACGTTTAGTAATCAAAGTATAAACAACACTAAAATAATATTATGAGTATTTTATGATATTTTGAAAATAATTATCGGAATAGCCAACACATTTTCTTCTAGTATACCATAATATAAATACATGTTCTTTGATTATGCGTACAAGGAAGTTAAGTGTAAGATAAGACAGTTATTTTAAACTGTGTATGTAAAAGAAAAGTGGTGTTGTTTATAGTTTTTATTTATTTTATGATAAGTAAAAATTAATAAGCGTTTAGCTTGTAATTGCATGTAAAACAAATGTTTTGAAATGTATTTTTATCGAAATATATTAAAACGGTAATGGTAGTCGGTAGCGAATATATGCGAACCCCACGAAAAGCAATTTCATGTAAAATTCAGTATTATTTATCTGTTAAATTGTTTTGTTTTAAATACCTATGTATATTTACTATTTATCTTACATAGAAAAATAAAATAGTTATTACTATTAATCAAATGCGATTATTTGAAAGTGGCAACAATTAATAAATGCATATTTACGAGGTTTCCACAGAGCATTTTCAATTTTATTTTCTGAAGTTATAAATATGTTAATCAACATAAATCATATTTCAAGGCAATAATAACAGTTGCACATTCGAAGAATGTTAGTTTATCTTACTCGTTATTATTCTAAAGGTACTTTTACTAAGGACATCATTTGTATGCCTACACATGCATATCTAAACGATAATTTACACAAAATCAGTTGATACTAAAATAATAAAGTTTGTTTGCACACACCGAAAGTCTTATCCTTTCACTATCCATATTTATTATAATGTTTTAAATTTATTCTATGGTAGCTATGAAATAAAAAAATGGTATTGAAACATAAAATAATTATTTTCAAAGGCAATGTTTCAGTTCAAACATTTCTAGAAGTTTTAATATCTTCAACATTTATTTCTCTTATATTCTTGACTGGAAGTGTAAGGAAAAAAATAAATAATATGAAATGCAATCGTTTTATAATATTAATTTATTCTGATCAACGTTTCGACATCACTTATGCCTTCATCAATAATTTAAAAAAGCTTCTAATGTAAATGGATAATCAATATATATATATATATATATATTTATAAGAAGATGATTGAAATTTATTTAAATATCTTTTATTTCGCTATTAAACAAACTAAACATAAACCGAAAAAATAAAATTAGAAAATGCAAATTTTCTCGACTGCGGATTTCTTTAATCTAGTGTGAATTTTGCATGGCGCATCGGAAGTACAAAATAAATATCACCACTCACACACACACACAAGCATCCCACCACGAAATAAAACAATAGTGTATGAAACACTTAAAATCCGTTTCTTTTAGTGGAATAAACTCATTTACTTCATAAAAATCGCGCATATATGTGTGTCTGCAAACAAACAAACAAACACATAGGGTTGGCGTCTAGCCAAACGCGCATACACTCACAAATTAAGAAGATGCTACAAATATTAACTCACATAACAGTCATACAAAGACGCTTGTTTGAATCTCATTCGGAAAAAAAATGGAAGCATCTCTTATTTTATGCTTTTTTATTGGACCCACTTTGAAAGTTACCCTCTGTTTGTGATTCGCATGAAATACCAAATTGACCGGTTATTTACTCTTTAATAAACCATTTCGAATTGTATTTAAGGTTAACCAAAATATGCTTCTTCACCTAATTTTATTTAATGTTAATAAAAGGTGATTAATAACCTGAATGCTTATGCTAACGTTGGCCTTAATTCAAGTACTAGAATCAATGCAAACAGGCATTAGTAATAAAAACTCTCACTCAAGTACGTTCTTTTATTAAATAAATATTGTTGCTGCTTTGTTTACGTTTAACCTTTACTTGAATTACCAGAAATCGTTTAAAGATTCATTTATATTACCTTAGAAATCATAAAAATACTTAACCATTTTGTGTAATTATAATGTTACTTATGGTAAATGCATTACTAAGAAGAAATATAAAATATATTCATATATTCTGCACAAGGTTTTGAAAGTACAATTCAGTTATTTCAAATGAATTAAATTTCAAAGCCTCATTTACAAATAGGCTTCAATTAAATTAGTTTAAATACATAATTGCATTAAAGCTCTTTTTAGTTAATTTTGATTTGAATTCCTGTCCAGCTCTGCTTATACGTTAAGTATTAGTAATATGGTTAAAAAATCGCTGATCTTAAAATTGTTGGTTACTTACCCAATCTTAAGCCTTTACGGTTAAGAATACGACAGAACAATATATGTAGTTTTGTTAATCTGAGTAAGATATTTGGCGTAATAACAAGATTCTCCCAAATTTATTTTACCCCCAGTTTACTTAATACTGCTTATCCAACTGTAGGCAAATGTATGTCCTACTTAAGACAAATAAACAATTTAGTTCGTTATATGGAGTTTGCGAGATGCCAACTATTTCCAACAAATAAACATTCCCCTTAAATCGAATCGTATATTTTAACTCCAATAAAGCAAAAACACTTGTGCATATGCAAATAAACTAGCTCTATGTATGGCAAAGCAGTTTATATAAATTTTGTTTTATTATATACAATTATACAAGTATACAAAAGATAATATAAATAATAATAAATAATGGACGTTGCCAGATACGATACATTTCGGTTTTATGGTGTACTCTAATATTGAAGTTTTAAGGTCCTTGAGCCAATTAGTATTTACAATTATAAATCTAGTATGTTTTGTGATAAACAATGCTGGTTGATTATATGTAATTTCTAATCTAAATTACTAATTGGTTCGCTGTGAATGCAGCTTTAATTATGTAATAGAATAATTTGATTATTTCGTTGAATTTAGAATAAAAACCTTTTAATTTACACTCTATATCTTGTGTAGCTTTAGATGAAATAAGAAATGTTTTAGCTCATTCGGATTGTCTTTGTTGTATTATTTAACCGATCTCGTGGCTCTTATGCCAATTATGACACTATGAAATAAAAAATATAAAACGACACTAATATAATCGTCTTGCATTATTCTTAGATTGCTCAATTAAATATTACAAATGTATTCAATTTATAATAGTAAATACAAACTAATTTGTATAAATGCAGCTATCATGTCATAATATAAATGTTTCACCACATTTTCCCCAAAATAATATTTCTCAATAAATCTACGAAGCATGCACATAATTTGTGCATTTAAGTTGTATATTAAAGAAGCAATGATTAAATATTGCAAAAATCTCCAGTTATCATATTTATTATATTTAAGTAATTGCTCAAATCAGTATTTAAACTATACTGAAGCAATCACTACCAAATAAATCTTGTATTTACTTATTTACGTAATTTGCAAGTCACTCTCTATTTATTTATTCTAAATTAAATATTTAAAGTACTTACACAATTTGACACCTCATTAAAATCTAGTTTTTCTAGTTAAAATAAACAATATCGCATCAAAATAAAAGATTAAACAAGCACAGGTGCAGGCACCAATGCCGTAAAATGATTAAACATAATTAATATGAAATATGCAAGACCATAAGTTTCATTTGTACCATTTACTGTAAAATCGCAATTTCAAAATAATTATTTAATATTGCTTTTGTTTTATAACAATCGTAGAGTGAATTTAAAACAAAATAAACGTTATTATAAATATAAATCGTAAGTACACACACGCATACACAGAGAGAGAGAGAGGGTATGAAAATAATCAATATAATTTCATTAATAAATAAATCATAAACGAATGCTTTATTTTGTATTTTTATAGAGCCATGTTTGGGGGCATTATTGAGTGTGAATCCACCTTTGTGGCAATGCTTGCATTAGTAGGAGCCCTCTACATATTATGCTTCCTGCTGAGCACAATCATCAATTATTTACAATACGCTAGGGGATTTCTCGCCAAATATTTCCTTCCACATGAAAATCATACACTTGTCTCCAAGTTTGGTAAATGGGCAGGTTAGTAACAGTGAAGAATTCAAATAAATTTAGTACATATGCGATATGGATTACACAAAATCGCACTAATCATTTCATTCACAAACACAAATAACTAATGGCGTAACGGATTTGCGTGTTTGCAAGAATAAAAGTACTAAGGCTTATTGAGCAACATACTATTTGGAAGGACACGGAGGCGTATACTAACCTAAAGGGTGCATTTATAATAGAATTTCTCCACGGTTAAATAGCTATCTTGCACACTAGACTTGGTGGAAGTAGGACAGGTTGCCCATATTGGTGCGTTAGATAAAGATACCAATTTTTACGAGGAAACTTGACGTGTGAAACAAGGCAATTATAAACAGCCCTTAAGACTTTTATGATTACTGCAAGTATTTGTTTTCTTAAGGTTATAAAACTCGCACATTTTTTATTGCAGCCAAACAAAATTAGATTATACGTGAAAGTTCTATGTTTTATTTAATTAAAAACAATGTTATTTGTTTAATTAATGAGTCACAGATAACAATTACAAATTACACAATAGCTTGTAATGTTGTATTGCAATAGGTTATATACATTAATTCTTACCAACATATAAATGTTATTGTAGATAATACTAAGCACGGTGTGCCTGAAAAAAATTAATTAATTAATAACTTCATCATTCAGGAGTAAGAAGAGACCACATCCTTTCCCTCATACTATAATAAATCCCGAACAGAGTTAAAATTTCCACATATTGTAAACAAATGTTGTACGTAATTGCAAAAGTATTGTTATTAAACATGCAAAAAAATGCCAGCGGTTGTAATTATTTTGCAAACTACATTGTGAAACAAACTTGACATTTACTTTCTGTTTATTTTAAGAATAGTTTCTAATCATATCAATCCACAAGCATTACCACGTGTATTTTTTCATAAATATGAATGTTAATATACACGTCCATTAATTCCCAAGTAGTAGTATATTTATTTAATAAATCAAAATTACACAATTGTGTCAAAGTAACCGTATGTTTTTATATCATGATACTTTCGAAGTGTATTCTGATTGGCGAAATGGATACAAGTTGCATGTGGGATTGTATGTTTGAGTTGTGGTTAGACTACATACATTATGTGATTTGTTAACACTTACATAATACTGCAGCTATATAAGTACTAGCAGCGGTTGCTGAAGCAATTATTTCTTCATGGTTATTAGGTCAGTGAGAACTGCACTTATTTTTTTATTTAATCCATTTAAAGGCTGCCATCCATCTGTATGGGTTGAGAATTGTACAATTTTTGGATATTTATTTCATGTTTTGTGTATGTTCATTCGTAGGGTTTACATCATTAAATTATACATTATTATTATAATATCGTTCTGTAAATGATATGGGCAAATGGGTTCATCGGGGTACACGAATTATAAACGTTTTAATTGCACGAATATCAGCGAAATGTTTCACCTTCTTAGTCCTACGTATATTTTAAAGCAAACTAATTATTTTGAACCATATTAAAATCATATTGGCAAACGAAATTATTGAAGGTGACGGTGAAAGTACACAAAATTTTATATGTTATTGTATATTCAAGTTCAAGTTCATTAAAAAACTGCACATGTTTCTCAATCTTTGCAAGTTATATAAATATAATAGCGCACATTAATTATAAGGCTAAATTAAGCGCGTAACATTTGGATAATTATGATTTATGATGTATCTTAAATCGATCTTTCTAATGAATTGAACTTTAAGTTTAATAGCTTATATCGCTTGACACAATCTTTATTTATTTTCTAACGGCAGGGACTCTGTGGGTCTTTTAGGGCCGTATAACATTAAAAGAATAAGGGACTGTTTATAATTGCCTTGTTTCACACGTCAAGTTTCCTCTATCTAACGCAACTGTCCTTCTTCCACCAAGTTTAATGTGCAAGCAGGATAAATATAGCTATTTGACGTGGAAAAATTCTATTATAAATGCACCCTAAGAGCGATTGAATTTTAACCGGATTCAAATGGGATACCAAAGAATAAGTGTAGTAGTCGCTCCTTCAAAGGAGTAGAGGACACAAATTTGGTCTTACGACCTGAGATAGCATTATAAACTGCAGCTAATAACCGTAAAGTTCATTCCATTAGAAAGTTAATCGATTATTGTTTATTGCAATATATCTTGCATCATAGTCATCTAAAGGTTATTGACGCTGCTTTTAGCCATAAAACTAATGTGTGTTATTATATTAAACTTGTAAAGATTAAAAAACATGCATGAATCTTAAAATTCAATCATTAGGATGTCATAAGAAATTGTAAACAGTTTTTTATGAACTTGAACCTGCTGAATAAAATCGAGAGTATAAATTAAAAAGTTTGTATTGAGAAATTGCATTGTTTTTTTATGGTTCCAAGACATAAAATTACGATTATTCTCAATACTGTGTGTTATAAGAACAAAGTTTTTTGTAAATATTTTTAATTATACTCAGTAGGTTCCACTGTTAATAATTTATTTTGACATCATAATGATTGAATTCTACTAATAATAATGATAAGTTCTCTTGCAAAACATATATGTTCCTAAAACTATTTAAATAATATGTGCCACATTATGAAATGTATTTTAACATTGACATTATTTTTAAATTTCTTTTAAATATGACCTAGGTGAGACTCATTATCGTCATAAAGGATTGCTTTTTTATTTACTTCAGTTCAGTAATAAACAATGCCTTTCAAAAGGCATTTTCCCAACAACATAGAAACATGATTTTGTGTTACAGTTGTAACTGGTTCCACCGATGGAATTGGTAAAGAATACGCGATGGAATTAGCCGCACGCGATATCAACATAGTCTTGATTAGCCGAAACGTCGACAAATTGATCCATACTGCCAAAGAAATAGGTATGTGTATCAAGACTTCAAAAAGATAATGCACAATTTGCAAGTCTACTTTCCCATATAGCACACAGAATGCCTAAAGACGTAATAAAGACGTCGAATAGACGTCATATTTCAAGACGTCTTTAGGCATTCTGTGTGCTATATATTAAATTCAAACTACAAAACACTTTTATCTTTCAGAATCAAAATATTCAGTGAAAACAAAAATTATCGTTGCCGATTTCAGCCAAGGACTAGACGTATACAAGTTTATCGAACAAGAGTTACAAGATATTAAAGTTGGCATTTTAGGTATATATCATTTCCCCACTAAATAACAAAGTAACAATATGTGACAATTCTCTTACAGTGAATAATGTTGGAATGCAATATTCGTATCCAAAGTATGTTGGCGAAGCGACTGAAAAGGAATTGAGCGATATTATCAATGTGAATGTCGGAGCAGTCACCCTGATGAGCCGCATGATTCTACCACAGATGAAGGAGCATGGTAAAGGAGCCATTGTCAATGTCAGTTCCGGGTCCGAGTTGCAACCACTTCCGCTTATGACAGTTTACGCTGCAACAAAGGTAAAATAATTTATCTATATATGTGTAGAACGCTAATATCGTCACAAGAAATGTATGTTTATGTGCAGGCGTACGTGAAGAGCTTCACGGAAGCACTGCGTTTCGAATACTCTTCTTCCGGTATCACCATTCAACATTTATCGCCAATGTTTATTAACACCAAAATGAACGAATACTCACCGCGACTTCGTGAAACCAGCCTTTTTGTACCAGACGCAGTCACATTTTCCAAGTACGCCATCAAAACGTTAGGAGTTGTCGATCATTCGACCGGATATTGGTCACATGGCCTACAAGTAAATAGATCTACTGCAATTATTATTGTGTAACTATTAAAATGAAAACGAATATGTCTTGTTTTAGTATTTTCTCGCATCAATTCCGCCAGTATGGTTACGAATGTACCTTGGTGGCTACTTGAACAAAGCATTGAGAAAAGACTACTTCCAAATGAACGCAATTAGTACCAATTAATTTTACAGTGTATTATGTTATTTTAAGTTACTATTTATATATATTTTGGTTATGTTATTGTAAATATACTATTAATGAAACATTTAATATTAAATTATAGCTCTGTAATTATATAATTACGAAGTTAACCCATGGGCACCACGTGCCCATTTCTTATACAGAATACAATCCACTCACCGTTCCATCTATCTAGATTTCTATCCGGAACCCTATGCAAATCAACCCGAAAATATTCGTTTTAGTTTTGACTTCTTTATTTGTTTGTCTGTCTGCATGAAGTTTTCAAACTAACCATTACTCTACAGAAGTATCCTGATATGTCATTTATCTAATTGAGTTTCTATTTTGTTTTCCTGTCAATATAGCAGTTGATCCTATTTTATTAGCTACGAATCCATGGCAACGTTTACAAGATATTTATGTTTTGTAGCATTTTTCTCGCAACTGGTACATTTTTTGAAAAAATGTTTCAAACAAAAGTTGTGCGAAATATTATTATCTTTCATTATTGACATAACTATTTTTGCTGTAAGTGTAGCCGTTCTAGTGATATTGGAGATAGAACAAAAATGTATAAGCACTCCGGTTTGAATATTCTTTTCAAAAATAGGGGATCTAGACCATATACAAGGCTTAAGTTTGAAGTTTCATAATTTTTCGTTCGACAGTTTTGACCCTAGAGCGTTCACAGACACACAGATAGACAGAAGTCATTCCGAATTTGTCACATTCGATTCAGGGAAGGTCAAAACGTGTACAAGACTTACTTATTACTTTATAAAAGAAAGTAAAAAGGCGGATGTTAGTCACACGGAATTTTTCAATGCAAACAATTTATAGTTTATCCTCCGGATGTTACAGAATTTCTTATTTATTATAATATAATATAAATAAACAGGGTTATATTCAAATAGAATATTATATATTTAAATTACAAATTATATAATAAATGTAATTGATTTAAAAAAAATATGATTCACGGTTTATAAAGCGAAACCATTGAATTTAAAATAATTGAATAATAATTAGTATATAATAACAACATATATTTTAGGATTCCATTTCTTCTTCGATTTCATCTTGCTCATTGTATGGTATCTTCATCAAAGTGGTGTTAAATGTAGGATTCGAGAAGAGATCTCGAACCGGAAATATATCCGATTTTTTGGCAATTATTACGTTGCCCTTCGTGTTTCCATTAAATGAACAGTCTTTTGCAGTTATATTGGGCATTCTTTAAATAAAAGAACATTTTTTATTTCATTTCAAGCTTGAAAAAAAACGAACCGACTAACCTTTATAAAAAAAAATATCAGTGCATTCATAATTGCATAAAGAATGCCTGGTAATTTTTTAAATTTTTTTGAACGTATAGTTTCGAAGTTAAAAAATAAAAACTATAACGCGAAATGTACCTATTTTGGGGATTTTAATTTTTTATCTTCGAAACTGTACGTTCAAAAAAATACAAAAAATTACCAGGCATTATTTATGCAATTACGCATTCACTGATATTTTTTTTTATAAAGGTTAGTCGGTTGGTTTTTGCGTAATCGAGGTTTTGAGTATAATAATAAATATAAAATACTTACGATTGAAGTAACGATAAATCGCCAATATTTATTTTGTCCCCAATATCCGATTCAGTTTCCATATAAATCGCGTACTCCTTGCAATTGTTAAATCGACAGCCAATCAAATTAACTGTATTATTATCGAAGATCTTGAATGCTGTGCCCATATCGGATACTGTGCAATTCTTCAAGGTGACCTTCGAATATGAGCTAGCAAATATTCCGGTACTGAATCCCGAAATATGGCAATCCTCCAGGATGAATTCGCTGTCTGTCAGGATAAGTATTCCTTGTTGCGTCGACGACTCCCCTGCTCCATGTAAATAGCAATTTTTCATTCTCACTAATCCGGACCTGACTATGATGCCGCATTGAACGGTTCCAGCGTTTATTGTCAAATTTTCCAGCGATATATTTTCACCAGAAAAGTCTAACATTATATCTTCGTTTGAACTTTCAATTATTGTTTTTTTCGCAGCTGTAATCAAAATTCGCAAAATATACATATATATATAATTGGTAATAGCAAATCAGCAATCAGAATGCTATAAAATAAGCGTAGGTACAACGCACTTGTGCGTTCAGCTCGCCTAATAAGTAATATATGCAATACGAGCACAACGGTTTAAATCGCATCGGCACCTCCATAAATTGAAATGAATAACACTTTACAAAACAGATATAAATGTATAAATTGATTGATTGACACACTAAACAAAATGGCTGCCGTACTATAAAATGGCTGCCACACAACGTAAAATACACCTGAACATTTCAATTGTACATATCTCCTAAACTAACCATTACTTTTAGCTCAAATTTAGTACAGGCATTATAGATTGTAGTACGAACATTACCATATAAATAAAAAACAAAATGGCCGCTACAATACATTCAATTTAGAGTATATCTCCAGAGTAATTCATCACATTTAGTTCAAATTCAGAAATCACACACACCCCAGTTATTAAATGCTGTATAACTCTGAACTTACTCATCATATTTAGTCTAAATTCAGGATAAATATAGTAAAAAGTAGTAGGAACCCCCCACCCTTTTAATAATCAAGCTACACACACGTAACTTTAAATCAAAATGGCCGCCAGAATACACACATTAAATGCTGTATAACTCTGAACTTATTCATCATATTTAGTCCAAATTGAAGACAAATATAGTAAAAAGTAGTAGGAACCCCCCAACCTTTTAATAATCAAGCTACACACACGTAACTTTAAATCAAAATGGCCGCCAGAACACACACACACACACCTCAGTTATTAAATGCTGTATAACTCTGAACTTATTCATCATATTTAGTCTAAATTGAAGACAAATATAGTAAAAAGTAGTAGGAACCCCCAACCTTTTAATAATCAAGCTACACACACGTAACTTTAAATCAAAATGGCCGCCAGAACACACACACACACCTCAGTTATTAAATGCTGTATAACTCTGAACTTATTCATCATATTTAGTCTAAATGCAGGATAAATATAGTAAAAAGTAGTAGAAAGCCCCCTATAATTCTTACTTTCTGGGAGTCCTTTAAGGACGCCACCCTCTTCTAAAGCACTCGTGGATTTAATATAGTGTTTTCCGGTTCCTAGAATAATGACATCATTGGGACAGGCGCAATCTAGCGCATTTTGGACCGAAATCGCGGTTTTAAACTGAGTTTCTTCTGGTAAAACAACTTTTACATTCTCCATGTAATCCATATATATTTTTAGATTCGATCCCGATTTGAACACCAGCCAAAATTCTTTATTTCGTGGTAATTTTTCTTCCTGCGATTTCTGTTTCTTCAGCAGATACGACCTCATCACCGGATTCTCAATAATTTCGATTTCTGTCTTGATTTTGGCCATTTTTATATGTAGATCTGTTAATGTTTCTAAGTTTTCCGACAAGATATTTTTCGTGTCCGCCTCAGTGTATTCTGTATCGCTTAAATCTTCTTCCAACCGTTCAACTCTGGTTTGAATCGATCGAGCCTCGATCAACATTGATCGAAAATGCTCCCCGGTGTTCCGGGGGATAATCCCCATTTTCATATCGTAATATAATCGTAATCGAACTTGTAAATGTTTGCTAATCCAATCGATGTCATCGTCTTCCTCCACGTCCCACGGCATCCATAAGTGATTATAAAAAAATCGATACATATCTAACGCGTTCGACGTCGCAGACATATTTAAACACACGGATTCATCCTGTTGTTTCGTTGGCCAAAGTTGCGTTAAGTTTGCTGCGTGAGTATCTGGTAAATGGATATCATCCTGAACCGCTAATATTTTCACAACCGCTGTTAAATCACTGAAGTCGACACTGTCTACATATACTAGTACGATGGTTGGATAGGCTATTTTGAATTTTTCACATGCTATTCGTGGTATTTTCCAAATTGCTTGCCAACCGATTGGGTCTATTACTAGTTCCAAGTAGAATGACCATTCTTTTTTTACTTGCGAAACTGGTAGAACTTCGCGACTGGAGAGTATGTCCATGTATTCTTGAAGTCGTTGTTGAAAACTTTTATCGAATATTATGATTTGATCCATTGTATTGTAATAAACACAGTAATAACAAAATAGCTTAATAAAACTTGCTACAACTGTCAAACTTTCAAATAAGTTAATGTTGCCAACGTTATAGAAATATATTCGATTGTTAGTCAACTAGATATCCCCACGAGAAAACAGTGTTGCCAACCTTTAAAATTTAGATTTATATCACGCTTAATACGCATTTAAGGATTGTTCACAGCTAAAGAATTAATAATTAAGCTTAGAAATTATAAGTAATAATTCCAGTTTGTTGTATGACACATACAAGGTTAACGTTCACAGCAACAACATTTATCATAAATTGTGTTGCTTGTAATGTTAACATTGCTTTTCATAATACAAACTAGATTATTATTTGTAATTTTCTAAGCTTAATTACTAATTGTTTCGCTGTGAACAATGCTTAAATGATTGTTCACAGCGAAGCAATTAAGCTTAGAAAATTACAAATAATAATCTAGTTTGTATTATGACAAGCAATGCTAACATTCCAAGCAACAAAATGTATCAAACATTGTGTTAATTTTGTTGCTTGGAATGCTAGCATTGCTTGCAATAATACAAACTAGATTGTTATTTGTAATTTTCTAAGCTTAATTATTGCTTGTTCCGCTGTGAACAATGCTTTAGGAGCCTCAATTATATGTTTCATGTTGTGTAGAATATCAATAAAGGATTGTTTTTTATTGACAGCGAAACAATCAGTAATTAAGCTTAGAAAATTACAAATAACAATCTAGTTTGCATTATAGCAAGCAATGCTAGCATTCCAAGCAACAAAATTAACACAATGTATGATACATTTTGTTGCTGTGAACGTTAAATTTCACGTTAATTGTTCACAGCGAAACAATTAGTAATTAAACTTAGAAAATTACAAATAATATAATCTAGTTTGTATTATGACAAGCAATGTTAACATTCCAAGCAACACAATTAATGATAAATTTTGTTGCTGTGAACGTTAAAGGATTGTTCACAGCGAAACAATTAGTAATTAAACTTAGAAAATTACAAATAATAATCTAGTTTGTATTATGACAAGTAATGTTAACATTCCAAGCAACACAACCCATATAGCACAGAGTGCCTTAAAGACGTAATAAAGACGCCCAATAGACGGCATCTTAAAATATGACATCTATAGGACGTCTTTATTACGTCTTTAGGCATTCTGTGCTGTATGGGAATTAATGATAAATTTTGTTGCTGTGAACGTTAACCTTGTATATCATATAACAAGCTGGAATTATTACTTATATTTTCTAAGCGTAATTACTGATTGTTGCGCTGTGAACAATCCTTAACTTTGTATGTCATACAACAAACTGGAATTATTACTTATAATTTCTAAGCTTAAGTACTGTGAACAATCCTTAATGTGTTATAAATAAAGGATTGTTCACAGCGAATCATTTAGTAATTAGGCTTAGAAAATTACAAATAATATAATCTAGTTTGTATTATGACGAGCAATGTTAGCATTCCAAGCAACACAATTTATGATACATTTTGTTGCTGTTAACTTTGTATGTCATACAACAAACTGGAATTATTACTTATAATTTCTAAGCTTAATTACCAATTATTTAGCTGTGTGAACAATCCTTAATGGTCGCACCTATAATAACTTAGTGAAACCAAGTTGGCAACAGTGCTTATTGCTGGTTAAGCAGTGTGCCACACTGTGATTTAGTTTGTGTTGGTTTGTGGTAACAAAGGGGTATTCGTATTCTTTCGATTTGTGTGCATTCCCGTTAAAATCCAGACATATTATATAATCTGTTTTTGGACATTTTGTCCCAAATACTGTCCTTTCAATTTAATGTTAATGCCAAAGTTGCATTAACAGTAATTGTGGGTCATGGAAGCGCTTATTCCTGTGATAAATAAACTTCAAGATGTATTCAACACCGTCGGCTCTGATGCCATACATTTACCACAAATTGTCGTTATTGGTTCACAGGTGAACTATATACGAATTAGATTTGAACCATTTCGACCATTTAATCTGTTTTAACGTGTGTAGAGCTCCGGTAAAAGTTCAGTAATCGAAAGTTTAGTCGGGAAGTCGTTTCTTCCGCGTGGAACCGGCATTGTTACGCGACGCCCGTTAATTTTGCAGCTGGTTTATTGTCCAAAAGAGGATAAGGAACATCGTAATGCTAAAGATGGAACAGTTGATTTGGATGATTGGGGTATTTTTTTACACACGAAAAATAAAGTACATCGAGATTTCGATGAAATCCGAAAAGAAATCGAATGTGAAACCGATAAATTGGCGGGGAGCAACAAAGGCATTTGCCCCGAGCCAATTAACTTAAAAATATATTCGACTAAAGTTGTGAATTTAACTTTAGTCGATTTACCAGGCATAACTAAGGTAAATATCGTAACACTGTTTAGTCTTATGTTCTTTATATTAATATTATTGGTTGCGCAGGTACCTGTTGGTGATCAACCTGAAGATATTGAAGCACAAATTAAGGAATTAGTGATCAAATATATCGCTAATCCAAATTCGATTATATTGGCTGTGGTTACAGCTAATACAGATATGGCAACTTCAGAAAGTTTAAAAATTGCCAAAGATGTTGATCCTGATGGCAGAAGGACATTGGCTGTGGTTACCAAACTTGATCTCATGGACGCTGGTAAATTAATTTTTTAGCCATTTTAAGAAAAAAAAATCATATTTGTATTAATTAATCAAATTTGCATTGAGGATCGATTGCACATGGTTTAGTATATGATTCGGGTATAAATCGGTAGAAATATAACAGTTTTAGGAAATGTTTTGGTTTTTACCTCGCTGAAGTCCAAAAGAGCTAAAGTATTCGAATTTGTTACACATATTTCGTATCCCATTTTAATCTGTTCGCAGTTTAACCCTTTCAGGTCCAAAATAAATAATTATTATGTACAATTTGGCGTAGGTGATTTCTAGAAATAAATTATTAAATCCGTATACTTCTAAAGTTATAGGGCCCTAAAATTACTTAATACTCCCCTTAGAAAAAAAATTAAAACATCTAAAAATTGTACAACAAATTCTAAAATATTTTATATTTACAAGATTTCTGCATAAAGGCCATAAAAAATTGTTTTTAATTTTGATTAAGAGGATTTTTATTTAGTTTACCAAAAAATTACTAAAAATTGCAAGATTTTATATATATATTCATAACAATTGTACAAATTTAAAAGTCCGTTGCTCGCATATCGCATATAATTCTTATAAGGCGAGCTGAAAGTATAGGTGCTTGCACTTAATCTTGTTTTCACTCCGTATACTTCTGAAGTTATAGGGCCCTAAAATTACTTAATACTTCCCTTAGGAAAATAATTAAAACATCTAATAATTGTACAACAAATTCTAAGATATTTTATATTTACAAGATTTCCGCATAAAGTCCATAAAAAATTGTTTTTAATTTTAAAATAACAGGATTTTTATTTAGTTTACCAAAAAATTACTTAAAAATTGCAAGATTTTATATATATTCATAACAATTGTACAAATTTAAAAGTCCGTTGCTCGCATATCGCATATAATTCTTATAAGGCGAGCTGAAAGCATAGGTGCTTGCACTTAATCTTGTTTTCACTCGAGTGTTCAACGGATATACACGTTTTCACCTTTCCTGAATCGGATGTTATTATTTTTGGAATAAACGCTCTAGAGCCAAAATTATCGAAAATGTAAAATGGTGAAACTTCAAACTTAAGACTTGTATATGGTCTAGGCACCTTCTATTTTTGAAGAGAATATTCAAACCGGAAATGCTTGTTTATTCTGCACTAATTTCGTATCGCAATGCTAATTTCGAGACTAATGTTGCTATAAAATTCATTTCGAATCATGCAACTTTCTTAAAATTACGATAATCGTATCTAAAATGCTTCTGAATTAAATTAAAGGTACGGATGCCGTTGATATATTATGCGGCAGAGTAATCCCAGTAAAATTAGGTATAATTGGCGTTGTGAACCGTTCACAGCAAGACATAATGAATAACAAAAACATAACAGACGCTTTGCGAGATGAAGCAACATTCTTACAAAGTAAATATCCAACTTTAGCAACCAGAAATGGCACCCCATACTTAGCAAAAACATTAAACCGTTTATTAATGCACCATATTAGGGACTGCTTACCTGATTTAAAGGTAACTTGCGAGTTTCAGTCACAATTTATTGTTGAAAATCTAATAAAACATTTATTTATTAGACCCGTGTTAATTTGATGATGTCCCAATTTCAATCACTATTGAATTCGTATGGTGAAGACGTTTCTGATAAAAGTAAAACTTTATTGCAAATTATAACGAAATTTGCGTCCGCGTATTGTTCAACAATTGAGGGTACAGCGCGTAATATTGAAACAACAGAGTTGTGCGGTGGCGCAAGGATTTGTTATATATTTCACGAGACTTTTGGTAGGACGCTGGATTCTATACATCCTTTGACAGGACTCACCAAAATGGATATACTGACTGCTATTCGGTATGCTATTCTATATTATACGCGTTATATATAGTATTGATATTGATTAATTTTAAAGTAACGCTAATGGACCCCGGCCAGCACTATTTGTCCCCGAAGTGTCATTCGAACTTTTAGTCAAACGACAAATTCGGCGTCTGGAAGAACCATCGTTACGTTGCGTTGAATTAATTCATGAAGAAATGCAACGTATTATACAAGTAACTCACTAAATTGCATGTAAAACAGGATATTTATTTATTTATTAATTTATTAAATTAGCATTGCGGTAGCGAGGTCCAACAAGAGATGTTACGTTTCCCGAAATTGTATGAATGCATTGTTGATGTTGTAACACAATTGTTACGACGCCGTTTACCGACTACTAATGTAATGGTGGAGAATCTGGTTGCCATCGAGTTGGCTTATATAAACACAAAACATCCCGATTTTTGTAAAGAAATCGCTCTGGTTCCGACTATAATCAAAAACAATGATAACAACCGTGCGAATCGGCCGAAGAGTGTCTTTTCGAATCCGAGATATTCGCCAAATAACGAAGCAGATAGAGACTTGGTAAGTTACTTTCTTTTACAAACTAATAAGTAAGTCTTGTAATCATGAAACATATTAAATATACACGTTTTAAACCTCCCTGAATCGATTCTGACTATTTTCGGAATGACGTCTGTGTGTGTGTGTGTCTGTGAACGCTCTAGGGCCAAAACTGTGCACCTCCTATTTTTGAGAAGAATGTTTAAACCGGTAGTGCATGTTTACTCTATCGATTTTTTGTTCTATCTCCAATATCACTAGAACGGCTACACTTACGGCCAAAATAGTTATGATTATAATGGAAAGATATTAATATTTTGCACAACTTTTGTGTTTGAAACATTTCTTCAAAAAATGTGTACCAGTTGCGAGAAAAATGCTACGAAACATTATAAATATCTTGTTTACGTTGCCATAGATTCGCATATAGGTTATAAAATCTGCTATTTTAGCAGAAAAACAAAATAGACTCAGGATATTTCTGTAGAGTATTGGTTAGTTTTATAGCTAGTTTTGGTTATATATATATATATATATATATATATATATATATATATATATATATATATATATATATAACTTTGTCTAGTGAAAACTGCGTAAAAGAAAGACATTTCAGGATATTTCTGTAGAGTATTGGTTAGTTTTATAGCTGGTTTTGGTTATATATATATATATATATATATATATATATATATATATATATATCTATGCCTAGTGAAATCTGCGTAAAAGAAAGTTGAGTGTATGCCACTCCAGATATTCTTATTTTGGCAACAAAATACAAATTTATAATAAATTACGATGAATTTAGTTCACATTAAATAACATATCTTATATTTAAAAAAGACATTTCAGGATATTTCTGTAGAATATTGGTTAGTTTTATAGCAGGTTCTGGTTATATATATATATATATATATATATATATATATATATATATATATATATATATATATATAACCAAAACCTGCTATAAAACTAATCAATATTCTGCGTAAAAGAAAGACATTTCAGGATATTTCTGTAGAGTATTGGTTAGTTTTATAGTTGGTCTTGGTTATATATATATTTATCTTTGTCTAGTGAAAACTGCGTAAAAGAAAGTTGAGTGCCACTCCAGATATTCTTATGTTGGCAACAAAATACAAATTTATATTAAATTACGATGAATTTAGTTCACATTAAATAACATATCTTATATTTATATGGTGTAAGTTTAGTTTAGTAGTTAGATTCGCTATAAATCAGTAAATTGTCTATTTATTTAAGTATCGTTTAGCGTGTAGTCGGTGCAACTGGCCATAAAAGACTCTTTTTGTGCACACTTGTTGAATACAAGATTTTATATACAACTGATTGTATTTATAATTGATTGCCTCGGCTAATTGCTATTTATGCAACTAGTTGTGAAATGCGACACGTCTAACGCCTAAAAGACTTCTTTTTCGCACACTTATTGTACATACAAGATATTTAAAAAAAAAAAAAAAACAATAATTTAAGGCACGGTCATTTCTTTTACGCACTAGTGTCATAATAGCACTAGTGCTCTAATACTAAAAAGACAATTCGAAGAAAAGTTGTATATAAATAAATAAAATTTATTATTATTATAACGAAAATGCAATATTTATAATAATAATAGTGTTATGGCAGTTATTTTAAGTGTCCCATTGCATTTGGTGTTGTGAGTATCGTATATGTCCCCGCTAGGTGCGTTCTAATAGTTTTACTAACCAATATCAGCACCAACACCAACACGCCAATGAAGCAACGAGTTGGTTGTCGAATATTGTGCCACCTAGCCACCAACCCAATCACTCTCCAACTAATATGATGAATTCCAACGAACAACAGAACCACCATGAGCAATTCGAACACGGCGGCATCGATCTAGAAACCCGCTCGATCTTAAGCCCCATGAAACCGGTCAACCTATTGCCACAAGTGCCCATAAATAGTAACAGTAGGAAGTTGTCTGATAACGAGGAACATGATTGCGAAATTATTGGTAAGTAAAACACAATTGTATTATTCTTCCATTTCAGAATAAAAAGCAACATTTAATGTTTTAGAACGGTTAATAAAATCCTACTTTTACATTGTACGTAAATCAATTCAAGACACTGTACCAAAGGCCGTAATGCACTTCCTCGTCAATTTCGTCAAAGATAATCTGCAATCGGAACTAGTTACACATTTATATAAATCTGATAACGCAGATCAGTTACTGAATGAATCTGATCACATAGCACAACGGCGGCAAGAAGCTGCAAATATGCTTAAGGTAAGAATATATATATATATATAATTAGTATGTGTAGAACGCTTTTCTTTGTAAAAATGCTGCCTCCAGAGTGAAAAACTCTTAACCTATGCGCCATGGCGACTGTTAATAATGTTATATAAAATAAGTAAAAATAAATGTTTAATTTTGTCGTTTTGTTTGGATTAGGCGCTCCAGCGAGCGGCACACATCATCAGCGAAATTCGGGAAACCCATATGTGGTAATGCGGGTAATAATTTAGTTACTTTTTGTGAGTTAAGTTGTTACAACTAGTCACTTTCGTTTTATGCATGTAATATTGCCAACTCTCCATTACTCCAACAAAAAAAAAACAAATCTTTTAAAACTGCATGCTTATTAATTGTTTATATTGATTTTTGAACGTATTATAATATATTTATCATGACGATTCATTTATACATAATCAAATTTTAAGATTTACCCGGTTCATTTTATGTAATCTTAAAGTTTGCGCGATTTCGTGATTATTTTTAGGGTAAAATGTTTTGTTTTTTTTTTTTTATACATTGTTTATTTGCACCCAATGATTAATAAATGCACACGTTTTACTATTTAATTTTTAGATGCTTTTACACTATTATGATGGAAAGTTGGCATTTTGTTTTTAATGGTAATTAGTATTATTAAATAGAAATGCGCTTTATGTCTAATTGATTTTATATAGGCGTTTTCTAGACATAGAAATCATTCCCAGTTTCTTTTCTTCGAAATTTAAACGAAAATAATATGCCAATATTTTTTTTAATGTATAAAAAAATATAAACCCTTATCTAAGGGGTTATTGGTTGTAATTGAATATACACTGTAATAAATAAATGTTACTTTACTTGATATTATAAATTTCGTCCTATAGTAGAAAATTTAGTTTATTCAAAAATGATATATACAAACATAGGTGTAAGTACCAATGCCGTATGGTCAGTGGAAAATTAAAAAATATATATTTATAAGCACTATTTTTACTTTCTTTTACAGAGTAATAAGTAAATAACGCGAGATTTCAACGCATATACACGTTTTGACTATCCCTGAATCGAATGTGACTATTTTCGGAATGACGTCTGTGAACGCTCTAAGACCAACACTGTCGAACGAAATATTATGAAACTTCAAACTTGATTTTTGAAATGAATATTTACTCTATACATTTTTTGTTCTTTCTCCAATATCACTAGAACGGCTACACTTACAGCAAAAATAGTTATGTTCATAATAAAAGATACTAATATTTCGCACAACTTTTGTTTGAAACATATCTTCAAAAAATGTATCAGTTGCGAGAAAAATGCTACGAAACATTATATTTATGTTTACGTTGCCATGGATTCGCATGTAGCTTATTAAATCGGATCTGCTATTTTGACAGGAAAACAAAATAGACACTCAATTAGATAAATGATATTTCTGTAGAGTATTGGTTAGTTTGATCGCTGGTTTTGGTTATTTATATATATATATATATATATATATATATATATATATATATATATATATATATATATATATATAAGGAATAATTGAATAAAAACACACTTGGTTGGTTTTAAAAATAATTTAATGTAACTTAATACGTATTTCGGCTTTTACACCATTGTCAGAAGTGTCGGTAAGAAGTAAACTGCAAGGTATATATATACACACAAATAAATATAACAGGTATAAAGGTTATAAGCTAAAATTAACTATATATATATATATATATATCTAGTGAAAACTGCGTAAAAGAAAGTCGAGTGCAGGCCACTTCAGATATTTTAAATATATATATTTCAATTTACAATCCATTACATAAAATTAAAGTGGTGTGAAGAATATTAAATAAAAGTCCAAAAATTAAAACCGATGAATTTTTATTTACTTTTTATTAAATAATACAAAACGTTCACACAACCAAATGTATTTAAATTATATATAAAAAATAACATATATTCAGAGTTTAATAAATAATTATTTGTCTTTTCGTTCAGCCAACAATGAATTATGAAGTTTGGTGACTTCTGGTTCAATTAAATCATACAATACAATGCCGTTAACATCAATGAAACTGGCAACGGATTTGGTAAATTGCCCTTCCCGAAGTTTACTAGTTTTGCCATCTTTAAAACACAAGTGGAAACTGTATTTATCATCATATCTAAAACGACATAAACAATTATTTTCAATATATTTAAAAAAAAAAAAATGGGCAAAATACTTTTTCAAAAAGGAACTAGCTTCCCAAACATTATCCGGATTGAATCCGGATGGATCTCTTTGAATCGTGACCACGAAAATGCCCTTTTCCTTGTACGTGGTGTAAAGGGTTAAAAGACCCATTAACACAAAGTACGTTGCCACACAAATGATCAGCACGGGCCTAATTAACAATCAAATATCTTATTAATTCGCTCACTTTTATTGAATTAAGTCAATTTACTTGGATTGCGGAAACGGGTTCAAGTGATCCCAGATTAACGCAAATAGGGCAACAGCCACAGCTACTCCACACATCGCTAACCGGCCATCAATTAACGCGAAATTTTCAACATAATTTAATTTTTTAATTAACACCTGCAAACAGACACACACACAATGAAAACACAATTGACGTGTCTACAATTTTAACCATACTTCTTTAACTGCATCATCTATTGCGTTCTTAACGGCAGAACCGTCCCATTTATCAATTTTCAGGGGCTGGAAATCGGTTAAACTCTAATATAAACTGTTATAAAATCGAAAGATTTCAAATATTTACCTCAACTGGAATAGGAATTTCCTTATTTTCTTTAGGAGCCATCGCTAAAGTTGTAAACTGACGTGGATTTATGAAAACACCGGTTTACACAGTTAAAAATATAGAAAGTCGGTATATAAAGTTTTTGTAAGGTTGGCAACACTGATTTTTCGTGGATAGTTTACTCTAACAGTTAGTAAAGTTATCCACAGTATTTTCCGGCCACGATTTCTGTTACCAACCTAAATATAACAAAATCCCCTTGATTGATTTTGGCGCTACTATTAAAACAAAATTACTTCCCATCACTTAAAAATTAAACAATCACAACGTAACCACAAACAGCGATTTTGTGTACAAACGGATTATATACATTTTCGCTGTTTGTGGTTACGTTGTGGTTGTTTAATTTTTATGTGATGGGAAGTAATTTTGGTTTTAATAGTAGCGCCAAAATCAAGGGGATTTTGTTATATTTAGGTTGGTAACAGAAATCGTGGCCGCAGAAAACTGTGGATAACTTTACTGACATGTGACCACGGCCTATCTAGTAGTACCAACTGTACCAACGTGACAAAATCAAATGCTCATTATTCAACAACAGTAATATATATCTAAAAATTATTTATTCAGTGAATATATAATATTTCTATATGTTTGTATATAAGCACTGTTTATTTTTACCGGAATAAAAACTTAACAGAACGTTTGTGTGTGTTTCTAACGAGAAATTTAGATAAAATAGGATTTGATGTTAGTCATGACGTGACGTTTATTGGATTATTTTGTATATAAACGTTAAATAGCAGTAGTTATAATGGATTCAATAAGGGTAGGTTTACTATTCATATGTGTTTTTAAGATATAAGTTGAATCAAGTTGAATGATTTCAATTTCAAGTGTTAAATAACCTCAAACATCTTATATTTCCTTTTACTATTAAAAGAAAGCGATAAGGTTTTCATAATTGTAGTTTAAACTTCTTATACATTTTCAAAATACAAGTACAAGTGCAGTACACTCCAGATATTACTTTCTTAGGCATAGTAAAATTTAATCATTCATTATTTCGGGTTTTCATAATTGGATCTTTATAAAAAAAAAATCAGTAGATTCGTAATTGCATAAATAATGCCTGGTAAAAGTATTTCTTTTTTTGAACGTACAGTTTCGGAGATAAAAAATAAAAACTGTAAAAATAGGTCATTTGTTATAGTTTTTATTTTTTTATCTTCGAAACTGTACGTTCAAAACAATTAACATTTTTACCAGGCATTATTTATGCAATTACGCATCAACTGATTTTTTTTTATAAAGTTCCAATTGGTGGTTTTTTATTTTCCCGGACGTTTCGCTAGTTGCATATTGATTTTGTTTCGTATCATTCGTAAATGACAAAGGACCTCTTTTCGTTTTATAGATTAAAACTATCGTCGCATATATAATATTTCTGTCATGTATTTGCGAATCTTGGCAATTTTACGTGCCGGGCGTAGCCCCGGTCGAATTCAAGCAAGGCCAACGAATCGAAGTGAAAGCGGTGAAAATGACAAGTACAAAAACCCAATTGCCATACGAATATTACTCGCTGCCGTTTTGTTTACCGAAAAACGGCACATTCATCTACAAATCGGAGAATTTGGGCGAAGTTTTGCGCGGCGATCGCATCGTGAACACACCGTACGAGGTGTACATGGACCACAACATCGAGTGTCGCCTTTTGTGCCACACATCGGATAAACCAATGAATTGGCATGTTGAGGATTCGCAGAAAGTCATCAGTCGCATTCAACACGATTATTTCGTTCATTTGTACGATATTGTATTTTACTCGAGAATTCGGTTCTCCAACCATTTGTACTAAAGATTAACATATATTATAAACTACGCACGCAAGAAATGCAGCATAAACCGGGGATTCCCCGGTACAATCCTAATATATAGGTCAATAGTACCCTAAGTACTTAATTTGTAAAGAATATTCTATCCTTAGAGCACTAAGGCATTAATATTATCAATTATTGATCAAATATGTACGTTTAAAACTCTACGCTCACGCATATACAACGGTTATTATATTATTTTGATTGTAGAGTAGAGTATAAATGTTTGTTTTCATTGACTACTCTGCAATATTGAATATGGAACTATCTTGTTTATTCTGATTGCTATACGTTTAAAAGTCTACGCGCACGCATATACAACGGTTATTATATTATTTTGGTTGCAGAGTAGAGTATAAATGTTTATTTGTTTTCTTTGACTACTCTGCAATATCGAATATGGATGTATCTTGTTTATTCTGGTTGTTATACGTTTAAAACTCTACGCGCACGCATATACAACGGTTATTATATTATTTTGATTGTAGAGTAGAGTATAAATATTCAAATTTGACTATGCAATATGGAACTATCTTCTATTTTCTGATTGCTATACGTTTAAAAGTCTACGCGCACGCATATATAACGGTTATTATATTATTTTGGTTGCAGAGTAGAGTATAAATGTTTATTTGTTTTCTTTGACTACTCTGCAATATCGAATATGGATGTATCTTGTTTATTCTGGTTGTTATACGGTTAAAACTGTACGCGCACGCATATACAACGGTTATTATATTATTTTGATTGTAGAGTAGAGTATAAATGTTCAAATTTGATTACTCTGCAATATGGAACTATCTTGTATATTCTGATTGCTATACGTTTAAAAGTCTACACGCACGTATATACAACGGTTATTATAGATTAGAGGATTTTTTATTAATTTACGAATAATAACGGACAATATGGTTAAATTAGTTTCACTTATAAATAATATATTAAAACAATTAATCTATAAATACACGAATACAAATTGCGAAGGTAAATTCAAGTTTTTTACTTTCACGGCAACAAGTGAATAAAATAAGTTGTTTTTATTTTTGTTGGAGAACCAAATTTAATGCTGTACTTAAAACAATAAAACTGCATTATGTTCGTCATTTTAGATTAGTTGATAATTTGCCGGCAGCCACAAAGGCACTAAACCCCGAGACTAACGAACAACAGTTTGAACACGGCTATAAATTAGGTAGAGTTTTCGATGGCAATAATTTTATAAATAATCATCTTAAAATGATTTTATGGTACCATAAACATACCCAGTAAGTGCGCACGTGATTGTTATAATCGAAACATTTTACAAGAAAATTGATTCCAGAAACACGTATCGAGTTGTTGGCTTTGAAGTGGAAGCGAAATCGGTGCATTTCGAAGAGCTGCAATTCCGCGGCGATATTTGCACGTTTCCAGATTCGCCGCGGCCGCAACTGGTCGACGGAAACACTGGAACGAAATTATTTTTCACGTATTCGGTCGAATGGAAAGAATCGGATGTCAGCTGGGCGTCGCGGTGGGATATTTATTTAGGCATGAACGATGTGCAGATTCATTGGTTTTCAATCATCAATTCATTAGTTGTTATTTTCTTTTTGTCAGGTAACCAGGAAGATATATATAATATATTAGAAATGAAATGTAATTTATTTATTTGGCATAGGTATTTTAACAATGATTATGATTCGAACTTTGCGACGGGATATCGCTAGGTATAACGCAGATGAAGGTATCGATGAAGCGATCGAGGAGACCGGATGGAAGTTGGTGCATGGAGATGTATTTCGACCGCCGAGAAATTCGCGACTATTTGCAGCGGTTATTGGGTCTGGGATTCAAATATTCCTGATGGCTCTCATTACTATATGTAAGTTGGCAGCGTTTTATCGGATAAAGCAGATGAGTTGCAAATGTAATAATGATTCTAGTCTTTGCCATGTTGGGCATGTTGTCGCCTGCATCGCGTGGAGCTTTGATGACCGCCGCCATCTTTTTATACGTATTTATGGGCCTGATCGCTGGCTACTTTTCGGCCCGGTTATATAAAACGATGAAAGGTCGAGAATGGAAACGATCCGCATTTCTTACAGCCACACTGTACCCAGGTTTATATATTCTTTCAATATCTAATGGATTACGTATTCGGGGCTTCCCCGCATTCACTATTCCGAAGTCGCACTTCGTTGACTCAAAACCGATGTTTACATAGAGCAAATACTGTCGAAATTGTGAAAACCGGAAGTGCATGTTTACTCTATGCATTTTCTGTCCTATACACGCCGTAGATCAAAAAATGTATATATTTTGATTCTTTTCAGGAATTATATTCAGCACTTGTTTCTTTTTGAACTTTTTCATCTGGGGTAAACATTCAAGTGGCGCTGTACCATTTTCGACAATGGTTGCATTATTGTGTCTATGGTTCTGTATTTCGTTACCACTGGTTTTCCTTGGTTACTATTTCGGCTTTAGAAAGCAACCGTTCCAACATCCGGTTAGAACCAACCAAATACCAAGACAAGTACCCGAACAACTATGGTATATGAATCCGATGCTTTGGTAAGTTTCTACAATTACTACGAATTGTCTAATTAACGCGTGTGCCATTTATTGTTGAATTAATTGTTTCAGTACATTGATGGCTGGTATTCTACCGTTCGGTGCAGTCTTCATCGAATTATTTTTTATCTTTACTGCCATTTGGGAGAATCAATTCTATTATTTATTCGGGTTTTTGTTCCTTGTATTTTGTATTTTGGTCATTTCCTGTTCACAGATTTCCATCGTAATGGCGTATTTTCAACTTTGTGGCGAGGTAAGACACATTTATTCAAGGCGTTCTACACATACATACAACATAATCGTGTGTCTGTTTAGGATTATCATTGGTGGTGGCGAAGTTTCATGGTATCGGGTGGTTCGGCGATATACGTGGCAGCATATTCGTTATTTTATTTCGTTACAAAACTAGAAATCACCGAATTCATTCCAACGTTATTATATTTTTCGTACACCGGTTTAATGGTCCTGTCGTTTTGGCTGCTAACTGGTACCATTGGCTTTTTCGCTGCTTACGCGTTCATACGGAAAATCTATGCTGCAGTCAAAATCGATTGAACAAACAATACAAAAATGGGACATTTTGTGTTAGTGATGTAAATAAATTATAAGTGAATTTTTTCCCTTATTTTTTAAATTAGGATAGTTATTTTGGTGATAATCAGAATGCATTTCACAAGATTGTATAAAATTTACTTTTTTTTTTACGTATGTTTTATTTTTAATTCTTTTTGTGACTAGTTGTGAAATATTTATTTTATTATGTATTTATTTTTTGAGTCATTTTTTATTAATTTATGAGTCATACAGAACACGTACTTTGTTTGAAGATGCTTAAAATAAAACATTGCACTACTGAATATTGTGAATATCATGTTTAAATATAATAAAATTGATGGAAAATATTAAATGAATTTTAGAAATTAACTATGGGGAAACATTAAAATAGTTTTCAAAGGCAATTTTTCAATAAATGGCACATTTTTGAGAAAAACATTTAAACAGAAGTTGCTAGAAATTTTAATTTAAATAAATATTACTGTTTTCGAACTCGTTTCCGAGATATAGAAAAGTAGCAAGAATAAACTGTTACTTCCGGATAAAATGTTTTCAAAAATATTAAAGTTTCATAATTTAATCAATACGGCCCAAGAAATAAGCAAACAAATTACGAAACATATGTAAACTATATTTTAGGTTTTTTATATTAGTCTTCCAATGTGACCCAAGGAGCTTTAGAGCGTTTGTTATTCCAAAAATAGTGAATTTGATATTTAAGAATGATCAAAATGCGTATTTCAGTTAAATCTCGAGTTTGAAAGTTTTCAAGATTACAATGCGACTTCGTCCAAGTAAAAAGCACCCCTTAAATTAATTGAATCTGTTAAATTAAGTTTTATTTTATTTAAAAAATTAATAAAGTGAAAGATTAAAGCGATTTCCTGTAAAAGAAATAGGATTGAGATACAATAGGATGAATGAATGAAAGAAATGTTAAATAATATTTTTAATTGTAAGTAATCAGTAATACCGAATGCAGTACACAATCAAGTAAAGTACAACATACGGTTTATGCATTAAAAAAATTATCTAATCAAAAGTTGTGAACGAACACACAAAAATAACTATGAATAAATGAAAACAAAGATTATTCTATGTACATGAAAAACGGAATGATAACACTGGTATTAGCTGAACATCTTAGAACACATGTCAACATTTGTATTCAAAACACTCACTAATAATCATAAATACGAAGAAAATAAAATTAAAGAAAAGTCTGTAAGTATAGAAGATTTAATCGACTTCTTCCATTCGCGAAGCGTCTTCAGATTCGCCTTCCACCTTAGCGGGAGTATCAACGGCAGCGACCTCTTCCATAGCCATCGGCTCCTCCTCATCGATGCCCAATCCCAGCTTGATCATCCGGTAAATACGAGAAGCATGCACCTGGGGCTCGTCCAAAGTGAAGCCAGACGACAACAGCGCGGTTTCGAACAACAAAATCACCAAATCTTTGACTGCCTTATCGTTTTTGTCCGCTTCAGCCTTTTGGCGCAAAGTCTCAACGACTGGATGATCTGGATTCACTTCCAAATGCTTCTTTGCTGCCATATAACCCATGGTGGACGTATCGCGCAAAGCCTGCGCTTTCATGATGCGCTCCATGTTCGCAGTCCAGCCATATTGCGAAGTCACAATGCAGCACGGAGATTCAACCAATCGGTTGGACACAACGACCTTTTCAACTTTGCTGTCCAAGATGTTCTTCATGACTTTACACAACCCCTCGAATTTTGTTTTATCTTCTTCGCGCTTCTTCTTCTCTTCGTCATCCTCAGGCAATTCCAAACCCTCTTTGGTGACCGAAACCAATTGTTTTCCATCATATTCTTTCATCTGTTGTACAACGTACTCATCGATGGGTTCAGTCATGTAGACAACTTCAAAACCGCGTTTCTTGACGCGCTCTACGAATGATGAGTTTGCTACTTGTTCCTTGCTTTCGCCGGTGATGAAGTAAATGTGCTTCTGCGCTGGTTTCATGCGGCTGACATACTCTTTCAGCGAGCACATTTCGTCGCCCGAAGCAGAGGTGTTGTAACGCAACAAATCGGAGAGTTTCGCCCGGTTTTGGCTGTCCTCATGAATGCCCAACTTCATATTCTTGCTGAACTGCTCATAGAACTTCTTGTAGCCATCCTTATCCTCAGCTAATTCATCGAAAAGCTCCATGCACTTCTTCACCAAATTCTTACGGATGACTTTCAAAATCTTGTTTTGCTGCAGCATCTCACGCGAGATATTCAACGGCAAATCTTCGGAATCGACGACTCCTTTCATGAAGTTTAGATATTCAGGGATCAATTCTTCACAGTTGTCCATGATGAAGACGCGACGAACATACAATTTGATGTTGTTCTTGCGCTTTTTGTTTTCGAATAAATCGAACGGCATGCGTCTGGGCACGAATAGCAGAGCGCGGAATTCCAATTGTCCTTCGACGGAGAAGTGCTTCACAGCTAAATGATCTTCCCAGTCATTGGTGAGTGACTTGTAGAATTCACCGTATTCCTCCGGGCTGATATCATCGGCGTTGCGGGTCCAAATCGGCTTAGTCTTATTCAACTCTTCGTCTTCAGTGTACTTTTCTTTAATAGTCTTCTTTTTCTTTTGTTCCTTTTTATCTTTGTCTTCATCCTCATCTTCCCCAACATCTTCAATTTTAGGCTTGTCCTCTTCGGAAGCGCCTTCTTCTTTCTTCTCCTCTTCAGCTTCATCATCGCTGAGCTCCTTTTCGCGTTCCTTCTCGACTAGAAGTTTAATCGGGTAACCAATGAATTGTGAATGTTTCTTAACGATCTCTTTAATCTTGTTCTCTTCAAGGAATTCAGTTTGATCTTCCTTGATGTGTAAAACAATCTTGGTTCCGCGAAGCATAGGCTCTCCAGGATCAACGCGAACAGTGAATGATCCACCAGCTGAAGACTCCCATAGGTATTGTTCATCATCGTTGTGTCTGGATGTGACTGTTACTTTGTCAGCGACCAAGTAAGCGGAGTAGAAACCGACGCCGAATTGTCCGATCATAGATATATCAGCGCCAGCTTGTAATGCCTCCATGAACGCTTTCGTGCCAGATTTGGCGATGGTACCCAGGTTATTGACCAAATCGGCTTTGGTCATACCGATACCGGTGTCGATGATGGTGAGTGTGCCCTCGCTTTTGTTCGGGATGATCTTGATGAAGAGATCTTTGCCGGAGTCCAATTTGCCGGGACTGGTGAGCGATTCATATCGGATTTTATCCAAAGCATCTGAAGAGTTGGAAATCAACTCGCGCAAGAAGATTTCTTTGTTGGAGTAGAAGGTGTTGATGATTAAGGACATAAGTTGAGCGATTTCCGCCTGGAAGGCGAAAGTCTCAACCTCTCCATTTTCAGTCTGCATTTCTTCGGGCATCTAGAAAATATTCATCAATCAGTCGAAGTCGAGTTTCATTGAACAATCCGAAAATATGTTTAGACAATGGATTGATTCCGCCCGAAAAACGTTTTAACAACGTATTAAGTACAGAGTACAGCTTATGTATCTGTTCACGCCATAAAGACAAATCGTTAAAAATGCATAAATTTTGGAAATAATGACTAGCTTTATTTATTTTTCGGATGGGCATTCGAATCATTGTTTAACCATTGTAGCCGTAGTACTGATTGATGCTTTAAATGGAATATACAAACTAGAACATTATTGAATAAATGAATCAATATCGCGTTGGATACAAAACGCAACTACAAAGTTTCTTAGGGCATTGATTTATCAGGGCCGTAACTAACATTTATTCAGAACTAATTTCAACCCATTTTACGATTTATAATTTTTAAAAGAACAAAGAATCGACACATTGCAAAATCGGACAAACTGTGCATATACAAAAAAAAATATAATTTATTTTATTAGAATAGTTTAGAGATTCGATAGAATCGAATCTAAAATCTAAAAACACCTAATAATTTTACAGCGAAATAGAAAAACTAAAATAAAATACATTTAATACAATATCTGGAATATAAGGGCCTAACCATTATTTAGTACGGCATCGATTGGATGGGTCAAGAAACTTTAGTAACAAGGGCAAAATTATTAAAAAATATATGAAAACTGTAAATAAAAGCAATTCAAACTCATTTAGTTAAATTAATGAACCGTAATAATCATAAATGCGAAAACCATTGATAAATCATTGCTAGAAAAATGCCGGTAGCCGCGCATCACCTCGTGCAGCAAAAAACCGTTAAACATGCCGAAAACAATATATATACTAGTATAAACGAATAATAAATACATAAAAAGTCATAATTACATTTATTTCAGAAGATTAAGCACAATATCACTAAACGTTGCACAAAATCGCTTGGAAAATCTCACGATATTCACCACTCGAGTGTTTGTTCAAGAATGAACGGCGCGCAACTGTTCCGGTCTTTTTATAGATGCCGATGATCTGGAAGTTTGTGGAACATTCGCGAACGTTTTCGATGCTTCTAGCAACGAAAAGATGGCCGCTTTTTGTTTACATATCCGGTTAAATTACCGCCAAATACAAATATTTTCCAGTAAAACGGCTTATTTTTTAACAAATATACACTTTTTATGCTATTAAATTGCAAATATGTGTTGCTACGTTTAAAACACACATATATTTAACTATTTTGAAGATATTTTTAACGTATATACAGTGATATACTTGTTTATAACGTTTTTTTAGCTAAATTGCTTATTAATACTGTACAATTATGATTTAATGGGTTTAATATAAATAATATTTATTAAATTATGTGATAATAAAGAACTATAATGTTTATTACGACTATACTATTAATATTAGCTTTTATTAACAATTTGTTTTTTACGTATTATTGTCCAAAATTGTATGATTCAGCAAAAACATAATAATAATTGGAGTCTAATCTAAATAATCTAATAATAATCTAAATAATATATTTTATAATAATATCATATTAATTACAAGCTTACAATTAATATTATATTGCATTAACAATAATATCCTTATTAAATAAGCTGTAGTATAACCAGAAAATCGTATAATTTATGTAATAAATTATAAATATTTTAGTTTAATTTATTAATAAGAAAGTGTTTTTTTTTTTTTAAATATTTGTCAACAGACAAGAGTGTCCTACACGTGGTTGTTAATTTTGTGTACTGTTTTTGGGTGATAATAAACAGTGATTAAAAATGAAAATAAAACGGCATAAAAAAGTGCATAAAATCATTAATTTTTACGCAAATAATTTTGGTTTTCACCAGCCGTACCAAGTATTGATCGATGGTACGTTTTGTTTTGCTGCTTTGAAGGTTAGTTTATTTAGAATTCATCCGAAATATCTATTTTTTATTAATTTTACAGTCATTTCGACGTAAAACACAATGTATTTCATCATATAATCATTTTTCTAGAAGATTCGACAAGAACATTCTAGAAAAGCTCTTTGTCGTTGTAGGCATTATGTATTTTATACGTAATATATATATATATATATATATATATATATAAATATATATATATATATATATATATATATATATATATATATATATATATATACATTAAAATGAATTTAATCATAAAATGATTTTTTATTTATTAGTTAGTTTATTTAGAATTCATCCGAAATATATATTTTTTATTAATTTTACAGTCATTTCAACGTAAAACACAATGTATTTCATCATATAATCATTTTTCTAGAAGATTCGACAAGAACATGCTAGAAAAGTTCTTTGTCGTTGTAGGCATTATGTATTTTATACTTAATATAAATATATATATATATATACATTAAAATGAATTTAATCATAAAATGATTTTTTATTTATTAGTTAGTTTATTTAGAATTCATCCGAAATATATATTTTTTATTAATTTTACAGTCATTTCAACGTAAAACACAATGCATTTCATCATATAATCATTTTTCTAGAATAATCGACAAGAACATTCTAGAAAAGTTCTTTGTCATTGTAGGCATTATGTATTTTATACGTAATATATATATATATATATATATATATATATATATATATATATATATATATATATATATATATATATATATATATATATATATATATATATATATATATATATATATATATATATATATATATACATTAAAATGTATTTTATCATAAAATGATTTTTTATTTATTAGAATCATATTTGTAGAATATTCGACAGGAACATTCTAGAAAAGTTCTTTGTCATTGTAGGCATCATGTATTTTATACGTAATTGATGCAAAGAATTTAATTTAAATAATTATATAATCCGTATTTTTGAAAAAAAATATTTTTAATGTAATAATAAATATCTAAAATATTTTTATTAAATAGATAGAACCCGTTTTTCAATAAAAAACTATACAATTGATTTAATTTTGCAATTCTAATGCTTTATAAATTAATATAGAACAAAATAAATATTCAAGATCAACTCCCGAAATATCTCCAATCCGAATTAAAGTTATTAACAACACAATGCGTAGTATTGGAAACCGAAGAACTAGGAGCAAAAGTATTCGGCGCAATGAAAATAGTGAAACAATTCCCAATCCATAAATGTGGTCATGAAAAAAAAACACTTACTGGTTCCGCCTGTTTAAAATCAATGGTAAAAAATAAAAACAATAATCGTTATATAATTGCAACACAAGACCGCGATTTGCAAATACATTTACGGAACATCCCAGCAGTACCAATTATATATTTACATCAAGTTGCACCGATATTAGAGCAGCCGTCTGAGCTATCAGTAAAAACGGCCAAAACTAACACCGATTGCCGATTTGGCGTCAGTAAAAATGAAGAGACTGTTCTCGTCAAATTGAAAGAGAAAATCGGCATTGTTGACGATATTGCAACACCGAAACGGAAGAAGAAGAAGAAAGGGCCTAATCCATTATCGTGTTTGAAGAAGAAGAAGGATAATAGGAATAAAGTTGTTAAAAAGGATAAATCCATGGATACAACAAAACGAAAACGGATTAAAATACCGAAACATATTAAAGAAGCGATAATTAAAACTGCCAAAGAGTAAACTTTGTTTGAATATTTAAATTGGCAACTGTAAATAAATAATTATTAATACAATTTGTTTGTTTTTACCTAAAAATTCGCATTGTTGCACATAAATATGAGACGGCATTAACTAGGGCATTTTAAATGACTTTAGTTGATTATAACAATTTTATTTCAGAGATTCTAGTAATTACGTTACAATAGGAATCATTATTATTGTTTTGATTAATTATACAATATTATTTCAGTATATTGATAAATGTATTAAATGATATAAACATATATTATTCGTGTACGTGTTTTGAAAAATTAAATTTGGTCCATTTTAAATCGTTAATTATTATTATTCATTCATTAAAATCTATAAACAAAATGATAAAAATCTATTCACAGCATTTTAAATTAGTTTTAATATTAAAGTATCTAATCGGTACTATTATGTTTATTTAACAGAATTAATTAATTATATTTTTGTTTTATGTATAAAATGTTTTTCAGTACATATATATGATTATTTTCTACAGTTTTTTGTAACTTACTACACAAACATTTATGGACTATTTACAAATCTATAATTATTATAATACACACACAAAAATAAATATTTATTAATTTGTCTACATTTAAAAATTTATTATCTATATATAGGAAACTCATTGCACAATTGTTATAAATAATAAAATTAAAACAAATATAATTCAGGCCAAAAAATGAGGGTTTTTAATTTATTTCGCTTATAGTTATAATTATAAATGGTCAAAAACCATATTTATTTAATTCGTTTTAGGCCTATTGTGACATGAAAATTGTTAATGTATCTGAAAAAATTATGACGAAAATTCTACATGAATTTTAACTATTATTAAAATGTTCTTTATTCATATTAAGCGTTTTATCACAAATCTTGGTAACTTAGCAATTAATTAAAAAAAATGCATGTAGGCCTGTTTAATAACATAACTTTTCACATTTATTTTTGCACCATTCGGGTGATCCAATTAACCCCTGATCGTCATTACCCCAACTGTATTCTGACCCAATATCGACCAGAGTGTAAAGCTGCATTCACAGCTAGCCAATTAGTAAATACAATTAATACACAGAGTATTAAATAAAATATTTGCAAACTTAAATTACATTTAATGCGATAGCTATACTACGTAAAAGAAAGTCGACTGCAGGCCACTCCAGTTATTTTAAAATTAATTTATATTATTTGATTAGTAATACAATTACTATTGTGGTGTATTTTTTTTGAATCACTGTTATAAAATGTTCCCACAGATTGATAATTGTAATTACTAATTGAGTAGCGAACGCTGTTAAATTGGGGAAAATAACGATTGTGGGATGTAAGAGATCCCATCATTCTATTTACATCGATAACTCAGTCTACTATCAAATGATTTTGATTATATATATTATTTCGTTTCAAGAAGATATGCTTATACATTTTTAAACATACTATATATATATATATATACACTCGTACCTCGCCTAGTGCACGACATTCGTAATACACGAAAGAAATGCGCGGAATACCGTTTGTAACATGGCGCAGTCGGAGTGTGGGAACTCGGAGGGGTGCCGTGACGCCGGTGTACTGGGCGAGGATTAACTCGTGTTCTAGACGGGGGGTGCACTAGGCGAGGTACGAGTGTATATATATAAATATATATATATATTATGCCAATAATCAATACGTTTGTATTATTAAAAATTTCCATCGCAAATTAACGGCGAATGTT
Organism: Leistus spinibarbis; assembly: GCA_933228885.1. Taxonomy (NCBI): domain Eukaryota; kingdom Metazoa; phylum Arthropoda; class Insecta; order Coleoptera; family Carabidae; genus Leistus; species Leistus spinibarbis. The sequence continues at coordinate 6,780,620 of OW121807.1, forward strand.
ATTGCTTATAACAAATTTTTATTTTCCTGATATGCACCTAAAACTACATTTCCGTTTTGTTAAATATATATATATATTTTATTTTTGAAAGTCTAATTTATAAATTAACAATGTAGTACGATTTTTGACTAAATTTGCATTTTGGTAAACTAGTAACATATAAATGTAATAGGGGATTCCCGCAATTTTTAAAAGTATTTTTAATCGAAATAATGCTTAGCTTTTTTAATAATTATTTATAATTAATAGAATGCGTAACTTTTATCATATGGCTTTAAATAAAATTGTTTTTTGAATAAAGTAGATATTTTCACGGGAAACCCTTATATTGTTGGCGATTTTACTCATTAAATACAGTTTGATTTCGTGATTACCCGTTCAATAATTAAGACAATCTTTACTTGAATAACGTTCTACCTTTATTTATAAATAATATATTCTGTATAGTAATAATTAAATATTTATTTGTATTAGTTCTCATAAATTCACAGCAAATATCGTTTTCCCGTACGAGGAAATTAGATAGTTGTTTTCAATTATATATTGATGATTTTTATTATGTTTATAATTTACAATGAAATGTTTTGTTTAAAAAAGATTATGATGAGTTGTGCCACCGGTGCGGTAAATCGAGGCGGAGAGTAACAAGTGTATTAGAACGAAGTATACGCGTCAAGAATCGCTAAATAAATAAACAAAAACCCGAATAAAACAAATATCTACTATTACTATACAATCAAATATAGTCAATCACATGAATCAATTAAAATTACTAATATACAAAATGCCTTACTCCTAAATGCTAAACTGGTGTTCCATTATTGGCCTCCCCACAATACCGGTCGGCCATGACAGTTAAAATTTGCTCAAATTTCGAATGTCTTTCAGGCGCAGACGCCAACGCGCCTCGACTGCCCCACAAGAATTTCATGTGGAACTCCGTTTTAAACGTGTCCAGAATCAGTTCTTCTGTACGCGAACAATCGCCGAACACGATTTCGGCATTACGCCGATAAGTCGGCACGTTCTCCGAGAATTTCCGGGCGGTTTGCATATGCGCTAGCAATGTTGTCAAACCGAAATCTTGATTGTGCGATTCCCAGACGCTGACGCAGCTCGATGTCAGCGAGCTTGCTTCACTGGCGGTGCAACCTTTTAAAACGAAATTTAAGGATTTAGAGTTAGAGTTGTCGTAAATAATACCCCATATTGCGCAGAAACGCCTTATACACTCGTACCTCGCCTAGTGCACGGCATTAAATTCAGTGCACCGTTTGTAACATGGCGCAGTCGGAATGGGGTGACGTGACGCCGGTGTACTAGGCGAGGTACAAGTGTAGATCTATTTAAATTTAATTCAACAGTGTTTTAAAACATATTTTAAATTTGCTTTACTAATAACAGTGGTAAGAATAGTTTTAAAAATGTTCTCACCAATGAAATCTTGTAGCGTTCGTTCTTGCAAAAGAATAAATGGTAATAAATGAGGTATTGTTGTGTTTGGTGCTTGAGGATTTGAACATTCATTCATATGTTTTAAAGTAGGCCTTAATTTCGCTTCGAAATTAAATGCACTATCCGTATGTTTTTGTCGCAACATATGCCATGTTGAATTCAACTTTTGTACCTGTAATTCAAGAAAAAAGAAAAAAAAAACAATTATAAATTTGGTTGTTGTGAACGCTAGCATTGTTTGTCATAAAACAAACTGGATTTATTAACTGAATTAGTAAATTTAATCAAAATGGAACATAATTTCTTCCCAAAGGTAACTTTGTTGCTACAATCTATAGTTAAGGGAACTAGGTATAAGTGATCGTTTACCTGAGGTAAGCATAATCCTAGCATTAGGCCGCAGAAACCGAATAGATTACCTAATGCCGTTTTGACATCAATGGCAATTTCAATCCATTTATTCAAAATTTCTGCTCGCTCTGCGTCGTTAGCGCACGTTAAAATCGTCACTGCCACCAATAACTTCAAACATTCAGTTCTGTAATTGAAACAAAATGGTTGTTATTAACGTAAGAAACAAAATGGCGACATAGTATAATCTAAGCATATGTATGTTTTCGGAATAAGGAAGATTACAGATAAATTACCGTTCGATTAAATCTCTTCTGAGTTGATGTCCATTCGGCAAACCGCACATTTCAATACCCGAAATCGAACTCAATTTATCGATTGTCTCATCGTCGTGGCACCCCATCAATAAAATATCCAAATCCACTCTAGTCAAGTGATTCGCTAATATTTTCGGCGCAGTCTCTTGAAGCGTAATCTTAACACTTCGCAACGCATTCATATCCAGCGGTTTATTCTCAACCGACGGCAACAGTAACGTACTGAAGTTCTCTAGATCGAATTTCGAGAATAAATTCATATCCGGTTGTATGATTTGCATGAGTCTCTCTTCCGCTTCAACGTAATCAAAATCGAGATTTTTTAACGTAGCCGTCGATTCAGACGTGGATAAATTGTAGCGGGGATTTTTGATGATGACACCCGGCATTTTCGGGTTTGATTCAATCGCGTCGCCGGCGGCGGAACTCTGCGCTGAATCGCCCGACCCGTTACCAGAATCGGAACCGGATGCATGGTAGCTCGTTACCCGCTGCAGGCAACCGTGTGCTACAAAACTAGAAACAGAATAAATGTGTAATTATGTTTTAAAATTGGTAACGTATGCTATACCCATTATCCGACCGATCCATGTTATCCGAGTCCTGGCGCATCATACTCGGTATCCTTGAGGGTTTGGGTGGCGGTGATGAATCCCCCTGCTCGTCATCTAGCCCAAAATGGCGCCGCTCTGCGCAAGGACTCAAACTGGGGTCACTGGTGACCCGACTAATACACTTGCCATTAGTTGTGCGACCCATTGTTAAGGTACTAGGGGACAGGGACATTTTGTTGTTGCATGCGGTACGGGGCAGGGAATGTGTGGAGAATTTTAGGCCGGCGGTCAGGGCGTCTGTGCCCGCTGATCGCGTCATCAGCGGTGACTGGATCACGCCGTCGGCGCTGTTACATTTCTCTTGGCACACACGGTTCACTTCATTCGGGGTCAAGGACTGGGAACGCTGTTTCTTCGACGGTAACCGCGGTGGCGTATCCCGGTTTGTGCGGGTTGGGCTAAATGTGGGCCGTTGTTGGGTACTGTATCTAGAAACAGTAAAAAAAACTAGTTCTTGAAATTTTTAGAACAGTTTTTCACTATGTAGAGCCATTTTGGAGATACTAAAAAAACTATAAGAGTAAAGCCCTGCTTCCAAATGAGCGATTTTGAATCTAAGTAGCAATCGATTTATACGTTCTTTATGAGAAAGTACCGAATGTATATTTACCGGAAGGGAGGTGATGGAGCAGTGACCGGACTGACGATCCGGCTGTGGGTACCGCTGCCGCCACTATACCCAGACACAATGCCAGTGGACGGATACTTGGTGGCGTAGTAGGACAGTGGGTACATGCGGTTGATGGGGTGCTGTATGCGGGCCCCCGACGCCGCAGATATCGCCTTACCACTGCCCACATAGAATGTTATCAAGTCCGGCACTGTATCGTACAAGTCATCCTCAAATGTATACTGAATACGTTCGTAAACCGTCTCCGGCTGTATCATTACCTATAGAACATTAATAGAAACAAAACAAAAATATTGTTACTTTATTATAATTTAAGCTCGAAAAAAAAAAAACCAACCGACTAACCTTTATAAAAAAAAATTCAGTGAATGCGTAATTGCATAAATAATGCCTGGTAATTTATTTAATTTTTTTGAACGTACAGTTTCGAAGTTAAAAAATAAAAACTATAACGCGAAATGACCTATTTTGGGGATTTTTATTTTTTATCTTCGAAACTGTACGTTCAAAAAAATACAAAAAATTACCAGGCATTATTTATGCAATTACGCATTCACTGATATTTTTTTTATATAAAAAAAAGTAGTAACCGTGAATCGCAATGAATAGTAGGTCATAATTATTCCGTGACCCTGCCCCAGTGGGCGAATCAACAGTTGAACTTCGATTTTATGATTACCTTGTTAATGACAAAATGCAACGGTTGTATTTTGGTGCGGCAACTGAGGACATAGTTGCCGGGTTGCGAGGTGCAATCCCTGACCAGGAAGTCGTTCTCGTGCGCGACAATCTCTTCGGCCCGGTGCCTGGGTATCGCCCCGTGATACCAGGCATGGGACCGCAAATCACGAGCGTCCAACGACAGCTCCCATTCCAACGTTTTCCTTAGTGACACTGCGTCCACCCCTGGATCCGTCGGCTCCTATAACACACACATTCTCACTATATTCTTTCATTTTTAGAATCTTAGCTCCAATTAGTACTACTTCCATTTAATTATATTCGAGTTAAAAATGTCTAACTTGGACAAAATCAGAATCACTTATACAATCTATTTCAATCAGGAGCATACAAAATACGTTGTATACTGTGAATCGGAGAATATATTTTTAGCACACAAGTATCAGACTTTAATTTGGTTAGTAGTAGTAGTAAAGATTATGTTCAGTTCAGATAAAGTGGTTCGTAAATTATTTAAAACGAGAAAACCAGAAAACGTGAAAACAGAAACATTATAAGAAGAAGTAATCTGTTTAGTGCGCTTAGACTTGAAAAAAAAACCAGGGCTTTGAACCGTAATTATTTTCGTTTCGGTTTTCGTTCTGGTTCAATTAAAAAATATATATCACCGATATTAACCGATATTTTCTTCTTTTATCCGAATATCTTATATACTTCGTACAAAAAGGCGTCAAATACTTAAGATAATTCAAACTTACCATTATTAAGTTGCATAAGCTTTTGCTTTGTGCAGCCTCAGTCACAACCTTTAAGTCTTGCCTGAAAAGAAATGAATATATAAATTAAAAACAAATAAAACTACACATCAAAAATTAAAGACGTTTTAAATGTTTTAAACTTTCATTCATATTTAGGTCTATGAGTCAATCTATAAATCTATAGAGAATTCTATAAATTATTGATAACTTTATAACAGTTTTATGAATTTAAAAAATAATTTTATTATTGTCTGATTTATCTACAAAATTTTCTGCAAAATATAATCATTTTGAAACTATAAGCTATATCCTTATAGATTCTTAAGGTGGATTTCTATAACAATTGGACCCTTATTGTCCAGCGGCTTTACAACAAATAATAATTAAAATTCATTCCTATTTGCGTCCATTATGTCATTGTCCATTATTCGTTATAGTTTAGAACGGAACATGACGGACTGCATATGATAGATACGGCATATTAGCGGTATATCCTATACAGTCTATTATAGCATATATACATTCATGGCTCAAGAAGCTATTATACACAGTGGTTTGATTGAATATTTCCATCATTGTCAGTGTGCTATTTTCTTATAAGAAAAGCTGGAGTGGCCTGTACTTATAATATTGGTAATATTAATAGTCGTTTCTTCTGGCCACAACAGATATTTAATATTGTTGGAAGGCCATTGTAGTTCCAATAAGAGAATTGATTAAATATTTTTAGAAGACCTTAGGGTAAAAACACGTGCGCTCACCCCAACTGAATATACTGGGAGAAATGAATGTTGCCACAAACTAACACACGAGTCGGAAGTATACGGCCCTTCAGAGAGCGCACATAAACATTATTTAACCATGTCGAAGAGAAAAATTGTTTTCCGACAAAACTGTTGAACCGACAAAAATAAAAAGTTCTCAACTAGAAATGCAAATAAATGTCTTTATATGAAATTCGTGCGGCATACAATAAACTTTTATAATAAAAGAGTTTTTGTTGTATTCAAAAAATATTATAAAGTCAATGCGCGATCGAAAATATAACATATACAAAGCGATACATCTGTGTATGTATCTAGTTTTCTATCCACAGTGCTATGTAAATCTTACGAACATTTAAGCAAGCTCGAAAAAAAAAACCTACCGACCAATCTTTATAAAAAAAAAAACAGTGCATTCGTAATTGCATAAATAATGCCTGGTAATTTTTTTAATTTTTTTGAACGTACAGTTTCGCAGATAAAAAATAAAAATCCCCAAAATAGGTCATTTTTTATAGTATTTAAAGTTGAATTTTAAAATGTGCACCATAAAATGTTTCTTTATTAATATAATCTACAATATATATATATATATAACATTTTTTTCAAATTGTTAACCAAAAGGCCATAATAATTAAAAACACTGCTCGCATATCTTTCCTAAAGGCGAGTTCTACGCGTTGGTGCGTTTTACGCGTACCAAATCTTGTTTTTTATCAATATAATCTACATAATTGTACAATTGTAAGACTTTTTATTTCTATAACATTTTTATACATAACAAATTGTTAACCAAAAGGCCATAATAATTAAAAAACACTGCTCGCTACGCATACCTCACCTAAAGGCGAGCTAAACGCGTTGGTGCGTCTTACGCGTACCAAATCTTGTTTTTTATCAATATAATCTACAAAATTGTACAATTGTGCGACTTTTTATATCTATAACATTTGTATATATAACAAATTGTTAACCAAAAGGCCATAATAATTAAAAACCACTGCTCGCTACGCATATCGTACCTAACGGCGAGCTAAACGCGTTGGTGCGTTTTACGCGTACCAAATCTTGTTTTTTATCAATATAATCTACATAATTGTACAATTGTAAGACTTTTTATATCTATAACATTTTTATATATATATAACAAATTGTTAACGAAAAGGCCATAATAATTAAAAACCACTGCTCGCTACGCATACCTCACCTAAAGACGAGCTAAACGCATTGGTGCGTTTTACGCGTACACGAATTCTCTAGCCCCTATGTACAATTTTTCCGGTAAATAACAATCTTAAATATAATATTGTTGATTATAATAAATATAGTGCCTTAAAACAGTGAATAATGAATGTGTACACACCTGAAATGTGCACCCTTAGTATCCCATCCCACATTTAACACAACACCAATGCACACTTATTATCTAAAAGTTCAACCATTCTTAAAATCCCATAAACAACGGTTATTATTTTGGTAATTTTTCCTACAACGGTTGCATATATGGTAGGCGCGGCGACATACACACACTACCTAACCTAAGCTAGCCCCGCGTTCTCTGCCACCAAACTACCCCTAGTATTGTTCATACACAGGGTACGTGGTTCCCCCTTGCAGTTTATTGATCGATATAACGAGTGGTCGGTGGCGGAAATTTTGGTTTATCCGAACTTAATACGCATGCGTACAAATACACCCTGCGAGAAATGCACATCCTATGTTTACTATCCTAGTTTTTATACTTGTTTTATGCTCATTTTAATCCTCAAACATCTTGTATTTTTACAGTGTTTGTGTTATAGTATTTTAAATATCTTACCATATTAAACTATCACGAAATTATTTAAAGCACATTTTGTCTTAAACAATCATTTATATCACTTTATAAGTTGAAAAAGTTTCTTTTAAAATGTGTAAGGGTAACAATGTTGGTCCTGGTAGTGGTGGCCCGGCAGATGTATCATGTCTGTATTGTATACATAGCCAGTACGTCTGCCCTGTACCATATCTCGCGGTATTTTAACAGCGCAAGCGCGTCCGCATATGTGAGGTCTATCATACAATGTATATGTACTGATTGGAATGCCGTTTCTGTTATGTTACCGGTGATTTGTATAGATGATATTGCCGGTTGCCCTTTATACTACTCTCTAGTGTATATATAATATATTTGATATATATATATATATATATATATATATATATATATATATATATATATATATAATGTTATTATTTGCTAAAAAATTTAATAGAAGAACAAAAGAGCTAAAGCAATCGTTCGTGTGTCGGGACAAATAATGCCCTGAACAAAAACGGTCCGTCGAGCGAAATGCTTAAAATAAAAGTTCTTTGTTATTATCTTTGCGGTTATAGCGTATATAATCTGACCAAAAAATGTTTATATTTCCGTTTTTGCGGTATATTTCTAAACCAAATCATTTTAACTACATAAAAGAACAGTCAAATTTTATATCTCGTAAACGACATGAGTTAAACAATTAGTAATTAAACTTAGAAAATTATAAATAATAATATAGTTTGTATTCTAACATTCCAAGCAACACAATTTATGATAAATTTTGTTGCTGTAAACGTTTACCTTGTATGTCATACAACAAACTGGCATTATTACTTATAATTTCTAAGCTTAATTACTAATTCTTTAGCTGTGAACAATTCTTAAAAGAACAGTCAAATTTTATATCTCGTAAACGACATGAGTTAGACATAGTAATTCTTATAAATATTAAAGCTATTAATATTTTTAGCAACTTTTGTTAGCAAATTGTACATTTGAGCCTTGTTACATTTTACGTTGCCGAAGTTGAATCAATTTATGACAAAATAAAGCATTATACACACATATATATATATATATATATATATATATATATATATATATATATATATATATATATATACGGTAAAAAGTAACAGTGATTTTCTATACTATAGTAAAAAAACCTGTTAAATGTTAATATAAAATACTGTTTAACTGGATTACAGTGGGCGTGCTGACTAAATGGAGCAAAAAATATAGCAGACAGGTGCACGGCAAATAGAACGATTTGAAAATGCAACATAAATTTTGTTTGGCGAAAAAGATATACAAAACAGCTTTAGGAAGAGTGATTTGCCGTACGTGTAGCGCATCCAAATATATATATATATTTGCACAGCAGAGCCCCTTGTTACTTGTAAATAATGTATGTTGCGCATATTTTGCCGTAGGGGCACTACGCCACTGGAACAGGTGTATTTGATGCATTATTGCTGGGGCGTGGTAAGGTACGCCTGCACAGTGCACAGGTAGATGCAACGCCAGTGGCCAGTGGTGGCGGATGGCCTACATTTTTTTAATTATAAAATTTGCAATATCATTCCATATTTGCAATTATTTCTGAAAACCTAACTTATATATTTGACTGAATGTGTGTCTGTGAAAAATTAAGACTGAATAAAGACTTAAATTTGGATTATTAGAAAATATATACAACGGATAAAAGTTCACTGACTTCATCTCATACAATAGCCAAGTGTGTTGCTTCAATTTATTTTAAAATTAGTTAAATAGTGAAAATCCAATTAAAAATTAAGAAGTTAAAAATAATTGTTTTGGTAGAAACTCTAGACTAGTTCTCTGTAAATTATAAAGTTTGGGACCAAAACCAATATTCAAATTACGATAAATTTAGCTTGGTGAAATATTTCACTGTGCAAACATTTGAGTTTTAAATATAAAGTTGCACATTCTGTTTGCAAACTTAGTTAATTCATTATTTTTATGTATGAAAGTTGGTACAGCAGCTTTTGTGAGAAACCAGCAAACTTTGTACATTCAGTATTTGTACTTTACTTTTTTATTTATTTCAATAGTCGCATGGTCATATAAACAAACAGAATATCATAATTTTTTGTGCCATTTATACTAAATAAACAGTATTTGGCAATATTTTTACTAATAAACCCCTAACATAAGCGACTCGACTAACAGTAAAGCAATGCGTTACAGTAGTCTATTAGGCGCATGTATTACAACAAACATGGGAAGCCCGAACAAATGATGCTTGTTTATAGCTAGTCGGCAGTACAAAAGAACTATAGTGTACGGGCGTATATGTATAAAAAATGACTTACATATCCTGAATGATCCTGACTTGTTTATTGTTTTCAATGTTGACACTGTGCCGTAGTAAACTCCGTTTGCCGAATTTCTCTATAAACCCATTAAAAAAATACATGAAACATATTTATTTATAACATAAGTAAAAACGTACTCTTATGATATTTCTCTTTCAACGCTGTAATACTAGTGATAATTCTGGCGCGATGCGCCGAATTCCTTACACCCAGCATTTTAACATCCGTCTCCGTGTATTCCAGTAATTCTTCGACGCCGAAGAACTTTGCGAAAACGGTATCGTACTGGTCATAAAGGTCCAGCGCCGTTAGCCATACTTTTATCGACATGTGCGGCCCATTTGTAGCAGTTTCACTATTGTTATTTGAGCGATTGACGAGTCGCGGACTCGAGCACGGCGTCTGCCACGGACTTGAGTCGGGTGTCAGTGGACTTACGGGGGTCGACGGTGGTTGCGTGTCGCCAGGGGGTCTGGGCAATGGGCGATCCCGTAAGGACATTAGCGATCCGATGCGCGTCCATGTTAGGTTGTCTGAAACAAAAAAAGGACTAATATATGTTTTATAATTTAAAATCTAAGGGATAGGTGCTTGGTTTAATGGTTTTATTCGCTGGGCATCACTTTAGTGTAACCACTTACCCATTATCATCGCCTTTCTGTGATCTATTATTTTTAATTCATCATTTGTACTATTCTTAATAACACTATTGGTCTTATGTCGCCGAATTGAATTTATAAAGTCATTTGTTATACCAGAATCCATGATGAATAGATTCTTACATTTATAATTTCACTAACTGAAAACTGTATCGCTTGAATTTTATAATACTGACTATGTGTTATCACATGAAAAATCCCATTGCTCAATTATTAGTAAACAATCTTGATACTTGATCAGGTAAAATTAGATTGGTTATCAGTTGAAATATGTGTTATTGATTTGTTAATGCACCAATAGAGAATTGTAGTTTTGATGTGTGTAAGCCACCAGCTTTACACTAGTGTATTAAAAGTTGAATATAAAAAAAACTGAAGTGCCCTTCACTCGACTTATACATAGTTTTCACTATAGCATTGTTCCTGCACTGATTGTTCAGTTCATGATAAATATATATATATATATATATATATATATATATATATATATATATATATATATATATATATATATAATAAAGAAAAAGGAGAGATAATGATCTCCTACTTCTTTTTTATGTGTGATAGGTTGGCCACCTGTTTTACATTGGTGTATTAGAAGTTGCATATTAAAAAACTAAAGTGCCCTTTACTCGACTTTTACATAGTTTTCACTATAGCATTGTTCAGTTCATGATTTGTCTTTCATCCACATATAATAAAGATACATTTTTCTAGTATTTAAAATATGATTAAAGAATAAATAAAATAAGAAGGAAATATGTTCTGGCTTTGAAACCTCTGAATGCATATGTAACAGTTCCGGCATATGACTAACATATGTATGATGTGATACAAAAACAGTTGCACTTATTTGAGAATATGTACTTACATGAACGACCTATTTAAATGCATTTATCAATTACGTTATGTCAAAATCAGAAATAAAAACTCCGTACGACTTGTACATATAAAATATATATATAGATATTTTGTGGTATATTTATATTATTTCATTACCAAAATATCATCATTTGATAATCGTTGATTTTACGATAATAATAACAAAATTGCGTAAACTCTGTCATCATGAATGCAACATTTAAAAATTCCAGTAAATGGTGCCGTTTTCAAGATAGTTAAATAGTTGCACTAGCAAAATTGAATACGTACGATAACTTCTTCGTTTCTTTAACTTGCTTGCTGCCTTGCCCATCTTGAATATGGACTTTTCCCACCTTTATGTATAATATCACACTTTAATATTTATCAAAATCACTGCATTTTTAAACCACATATTTATAATTCGTCAATCTGTTATAATGAATAGAAATATAAGAATTATTATAATAACACTACCCAGCAAACACACATGTACCAATATATTACATATCTAATATATAACATTTAAAGAACTAAGATATATGATATTAGCTCATTGTGTTTGGTTGTGTATCTGTTATATGCCCGAATTCAACAGTTCTTGTGTCGTCGCCATATATATAACACATATACTTTTGGATGTATGTATCGCTCGATTGGTTGTTCGTAAGGGTGCATTTATAATCGAATTTTTCCACGGCACGTCACGGCAAGTTATGGACACTAAACTTGGTGGTAGTAGGACAGGTTGTCTATTTTGGTGCGTTAGATAGAGATAGCCAATTTTTACACGGAAACTTGATGTGAAACAAGACTTAAATGGTCCTTAAGACCTGAGTTTGTGTCCACATCTCTTCTGAAGATAGTGGACCATTTATGTTCTGTTACGGTCAGAGACATAAACGAATGAATGATGATATTAATTGTATGCAAATGAGGAATAAATAACAATTATGCAGCGGCTACGCTGTTTGCTAAGCAAAACGATTATTATATGCATAGTTTGTTGAATGTATGGAATATTTATTGTTGTTACGTTTTATGTAAGTTTTGACATAGTTTAGTTGCCTCCGCATACATTTCATGTTGCGCAAACCGTAATCAAATGTACACTGTTATAAACAATGCTATTTAAAACGCTTTCTGTGTTTATGCATAATAACCATAAACGGTTTATGTGATCATTGTTATTTTTTTGTGTAAATTATCATTCCTTTTTTGCAGTAAAATGCGATTTGAATTCACATTTGTATTTTGAATTTATTTCTTAACATGTAAGTATCGTATTGTCAAGGAATATAATATTTTATATCTTCAAAAATTAGGATTATAAATGTACGTAAGCCAAAGATTTATCATTGCAATTTATATTTGAAAATGTACAGAAGTTCTGTCATTTTGTCCAATAGTAATAATAATTCATGCTAATGGAAATATGCCACATAAGCATAAGCAATATATCAATTTTAGGTTTTGATTTACAGTTACGCATTATTGTGCTATACGGAATTCTTGGAATTGAATATATGACATTTTGTAGTACGTTTTTATAAATAATAACAAGTATTAAATACACCATTGATATAATTCAGTGTGCATTAATAAGTACCGTATTAAGGAGTGGGCATTTCATGTTTATTCAAATGATTTGTCAATGTTTATTGGGCGTGAATTGTTGTAGCATTTTGGAATGTTGTTTAATCAAACATTAGATTGCATTCATTTGCAAAATGATTCAAATGCAACCACTATCTTGTCTTGTCTTGGTGAAGTTCTGTTCTAACAGTGTTTCGTCATTTTAAAAACATTCATATTATATTTCCAGGAAGAAACATATGTTGTCCCAATGTCTAATAATTTAAATAAATATTTAAACAAGATTTGGTACGCGTAAAACGCACCAACGCGTAGAGCTCACCTTTAGGTAAGATTAGTATAAAATATACGCTCTATTGCAGATATATAATTCTTGTATAATTTACGAAGTGGATAACGGTAGAGAAAATATAGTACATAATTATATTTATAAATAACATCGATTTGTGAGAATTTGTATCTGTATTCTGGTATTCCAAGTAATTATAAAGTAACCTTTGGTATGGTAATTATAACCAGCATTCTACAGAACTGGTATCTGGTAACTACTTTTTTGGTAATTAGTATCGAAGATAGTAGCTAAACTATAATCTTTGAGGTATATATGCAAAACAGTCATACATATTTATATATTATTGTAGGTTGTTGCAATGATCTTATTAGCTATTTTAAGCAGGTGATGTGAACACTTACTTCATTTCTAATATTCATATATTCTTAAGAGGTGTTCCCAATGACCTTGGGCAAATTTATTGCCGGGCTTTGGTCTTTTTATAATGCTTATTTTTATTTTTCGGTTCCCTATAATTTGTGATATTTGTATGACGTCAATAGCCAAAAAGAACAGAAACTTTACACGTTTGTTAACATTGTTATAGGAGCCCTTAGATCTATTATAAATGCACCCTTATACTGATCACAACAGATTCTATTAAATTCTAAGTGATTACACCGAAAATCGAATTCAATCTGTATTTTATTCAATGTTTCCCACTGGATTAGAACACTAATACATATTTATTTACAATGTATATTATTTCTGATAATAAATCGAGCCTGATCTCAATATTCTTATCACCGGAAGTGTTTAATCAATCACTTTTTAAGTTTAAGGTAAAATTCAGCCGTGGAACTATGTTAGTATTTTGATTGTCGCACGTCACAGTTCACTATTCACAGTATATTTTTAGGCTACTGAGGTATTGTTATCTGCATGACCTTACACATGAATATGTACATTACTTTTCGATAACAGTGTACATACATACATGTTTTTTTCTCTTTTTACCCAAGCAATATTTCAGTGGTTGTCTTTGTTGCCCACCCACACAATGTTTAGGACAATATGTTACTTGTTGAAAGAGAATTGAGAATTCTGTTGTGCTGTTAAATTGTTTTTAAAACAATTAAAAAATTACTAGTAATAAAATAAGATTTAGTACGCGTAAAACGCACCAATGCGTTGCGAGTAGTGGTTTTTAATTATTATTCGAATTTGAAGCCCTAATAATAATTTATTAAAAATGTATACAAATGATTTTGGGAATTCTTAAAGTTTCATATAATCACCCCTGGTTGTAGGTACGCCACTGATTCACGTGAATCAAAATGTCAATTTACGCATACGTTACAACAAATATTTTAATTGCTGGTTAACATTCAAGGTTTATTGTCATCATGATGCCATCACGTTTTTTAATAAACATTAAAAATCATAAATAATGTCGACATTGCAATTAAATGCTAAACTAGCAAAAGAGGAATTCAGATTTCTTTAATTGTAATTAAGTAAAATTAGTGTAATTTCACTATTTGTATTTATAATATTTTATTTTGTTTTAAATTGTCCCTACGATTGCTATGAAATAAAATCAATATGCACTGTAATTAGAGAAACGTACAAATGTTCCTAATAAACACGTATTACTTTTACAGTTTTATAAATGCGTTTATAAACTGTTTCATAAATATGTTTATTGAAATGCCGGCCGCGTCGAATTGATATTATTATTTATTCACTCAATGTCGAATATATTATGATAATATATGTGTTGATTTCATTTTATACTTTCCGATCAAATTGGCATTGAAACTCGTTTAAAAATAAATGATTTGTTTGATTACATATATATATATATATATATATATATATATATATATATATATATATATATATATATATATATATATATATATATATATATATATATATATTTAAACATCCAGAATATTTAAATGAACACCAAAATACCGCCTGTTTGTTGCATATTGAGTTGTGTAATTAATAAAGTAGATTATAATAAAGATGAAAAGGTTCTATTTATAGAGTTACGGAGAAAACCATAACGAATATGCAATTTCTAGTCCACTATAGTCTATATAAATAGTTAAGTCATACTTAGAGGCCCTTAATTCAAATCCAGTAATGGATACATTTCATAATATTCATATTTTGTTTATAAGGAAACAAAAATGGTTTAGTTGAAGTCAAATACAGATCAGATTTGAACTTTCAATTAAACAATCAATTGGTTTGAACTCAACTGGTTCTATTTTATACGCGAAAGAAATTGGCTCGTCGGATGACATAGTTATTATAGTTAAGTTAATAAATACATAGTGACTTTAATTCGGGTTAATGTTAATAAATTCATAGATTTTTATTATCAACATTACCACGTCACCAGCTTATCTACGTTAGTTTCAATTTGCGTCAGAAAAATCAACAAATTTGTTTGAAATGATTTAGTTTATAGCTTTACATAATGTTAAGTATTCGTCATTTAACCATAGACGTCCGTAGACATTTATTCTGAGGTGTACAACCATTTCGTTCAAATCCCTTCAGAAGAGTAGATCCAAGTATATAAGAGCGACGAGACAAGAACAAGACACACGAACACTATATTTTAAGTTATTTTTAAAATAATAACACACAGAAACTTTTAAAATAATAATATAATCCACAAAAAGAATATTCGTTCACTTTATTACAATATAAGTCAGTCATTCAAAATACCCAAATAAAAAACACGCAACAAAATGAAATTGTTCCCGCGGTTCCAAGGCATCAGTCGCCGTATGCCTAAGTCAATGTGCGCTACCAAACTAACAAACGATACTCAATGAAATTGTCGACTGTGCCCGTGTCCGTGTCGTGTTTGTACACTACATCCTTAGCAGCTGACAAGTAAACATTTCTGACGACATAACAAAGCAGGTATCTGTTTCTAGTCGCGCTGAGCCCGAGCCCGAGAGCCCGACAACACACAAATATTTAGTTATCTGGCCTTTCTAGGCTCCATACGCTTGCCCATGTTTCTATTGGTCGCATCTCACGAATTAAATAGGCAAACATTTGCAACCTTTCTTTATTTAAGTGATGCTTTACGTAAGATGACTTCATTTAAAACAAGATTAGGTCAGCTCACCTTTTAAATTAAAAACTAACGGTTAATATTGCATAATTAAAAATATGATTGACGTTTAGTGCAAAGATTCACATTCTTCATTTGACATATCAAAATTGAAAGAATCTTTAGCACAGATATTTAGTGCTACGGATTGCCATAGTTTGAGAATGAGTGCAAAATAGTTCGAACATAAGAATACGCGTACAAATAATCTGCAATCAATTGTAAACAAATTTCAATAAATTACTAAATCTAGCGAAAGTAAAACAACAATCAAGTAGTCATGTAGGCCTTGTACATGTACACTGTACAGTGTAATTATTTCTAGAATAGTCATTTAGAACAACGCACTTTGTAATGCTTCTAAATTTAATTAACATGTCAAACATTTTAAATTATTTTCATAATTCTACATGATTAGACAAAATCAATATAGCTGAACATACATAAACTAAATTGCTTTATGGACATGAATTCATCAACTAAAATATTAAAAAAATCATTGTTCATCATAAATAATAACGAATATGCATAATTACAGTCTGGGTTAGAATCACAATAAATAAATTCTCCGTTTTGAGGATCGCTGATTAAATTGTTTTGTCTATGACATCTGGGCGTCTTGTTTGTCTGACTGTATGTGTGTGTGAACGCTCTGTAATAGACTGACACACAGAAACACAGACAGCGAAATGTTAGAAATAACCATAATATAAATAATTTCAAAGTCTAGAGAATTTCAATTTAACATTGACCTTTATTGAATTGTTATAAATATTTTAAGTTGGATAAATTATTTTACCAACAACAAATGATGTCACTATTATAAATACAAAATATATAATTACCATCGAACTATTGTAATATATTTTGCAGAGCATGCAACTTGCTTTACAGTAATGTAACATCGTTTGCAAACATATACGAATAATTTTGTTGTAAATATTCGTATACACGGTCAGAATATCATTCTTAAATCAAGTTTATTTGCTTTTATATTATTTTGGCATGTGGGATGCAGTTACACTTATTTTCAGTGTGTATGTGTTTACTATATATTGGTTGGTGAATGGCCGTATTTATGCGTGGGGGCAAATACAGGTGTATTCACACTCGAACGATGTGTGAGTGCTCTTAGTAAACAGTGAAATTAAATCACAATTATACATAAATTGTCTATATAACAATAGATATTTATCTGGTATTGGCACAGTTGACCCTGAATAAATGTTATAATAAAAATATGTTTTGTTCTTCACTTTATATATATATTCAATCTACAAATTTCACGCACTGCTACACTGACAAAAAAACAAGAATACTTCCAGCTCGCCTAACGGCAAACTTATAAAATGGCTTATTCACATTTTTGTAATATTGCCAATATTGAATAACTGTGTTATTTCATGACCATTTTGTAAAATTATATATATATATATATTTCTTAACGTAAGTAACCATCTACACAGGTGCTTAACTGCAATAATAGAATAAATAGAAAATAATGTATGAACTTAGTAGGTAGGTATATATTGCGAAACTTGTACCTATATGCAATTAATTGGCGTCCAGACCGGAAATTGCAAATCTCTAAGATATCTGCTCATTTTTGTGTCACTCGCGAGGTATACAGGCGTAGCTAATGCCTATTTGCCCACGTTTTATACATAGGTACCACATCCTACACATTCCCTCGCATACAGCGAATGCAACTTATAGCAAACATATTTTCTGTTACAATATCTAGATATTGAACACTGCTGATTGTATAATATTTAAGGCACACCATCAGGTCCATCTAGTTCGAAGTGACGCTACCATCGACTTCGAATATTCAAGCAACTATGCGCTATTTTTACGCTACAATCCATTGAATAATGACTGTTTATTGAATATAAAGGCATTACGGACACATTGTTACACTTTTGGTTACATTAATTACATAAAACTACTCAAAACCTATCTTCATTAAACAAACCTCGATTACGCAAAAACCTACCAACTAATCTTTATAAAAATAAAATCAGTGCATTCGTAATTGCATAAATAATGCCTGGTGAAAATGTAATTTTCTTTGAACATACAGTTTCGGAGTTAAAAAATAAAAACTATAATAAATGACCTATTTTGGAGGTTTTCTTATCTCCGAAACAGTCAAAGAAAGTCGAGTGCAGGTCACTCCAGATTCTTCTATTTGAGCTTAAAGCAGTCTATTGTAAAAGTTCGGACAAACAGATTAACATTTGGAAATACTGAAGAGTCGCTCGTCCAAAAACCAAAAAGTATATGTTGACACACAGAAGAAGAAGAAGAAATAGATAATGTATGGAACCCATTAGCATGTCTATATGAACATAAATAATTAGGGATCCGCAACCACTTATATTAACAACGAGAAAAACTTACTTGTTCGGTGATGCATAATGATTTGACCCTGGTCCATATATAGTTGTGATCCAAACATTGCACTTATACTTAACTCACATAAAACCACACTTATATTCACTGTTCAATGGTCACATAACCGTATTCAAAATTTGCTTTGGAAAATAATTCACAATCTTTAGGTTTTAAATAATAAACACAAATAAACTGGCCACCAAATTCAAGTTAATTTAAAAAAAAAACATTGAAACATTTATAAGTATGCATTTCACACACATGTTATATTAAAATAAAAAATGTCTTTTACCCTAAAAATTGCCACTGCACTAATATGTTTCTTGAATCATTGTGTGAAAGTTCCTGAATAATTCGCGGTTGCGAGATGATCTACAATTGCACCTGTTCGTGATACGGTGTTCTGTAAGCTACTGAACTTAAATTGCTTCATATTCATTCGTATTTTTCCTGTATGGCGCGCGAATGTTGAACAGAGCAAACCAAAGCAACACCATCAAGCAGTGCAACCAGAGCGGGCTCTGCCATTAGTAAACTAGTTTATATTAAAATTACCAAGTACACAGTGTGCCTGAGATGCCCAGTATATGCGCTGTTACAGATCTGCACGCGATCACTGACATGTTCAACAGTAGTGGTCAGAAAAAGCAACTACAAAAAAAAAAACAACATATTTTTCATCTTGGTTTATTATTGCGTGTGAAATGTCTTGGATGAACGAATATGTAGTTGCCTTTTTTGTCTTTGCAAGTTCCTTGTTTTACGTATCGTTGAAACACTTTGTTGTAAATTTACATCAAGAATGATGATAATGAGACCGAATAAGTAATGAAAGTTTTACTATTTAATAAAATACATTAACGGAGTAATTAAGAAATGGTTATTAAATCTGCGCCTTGGTGAATAATAAACGATATAAATATTATATAGATGATTACAGATGGCGAGACATACATTTATATTTTATAATATGACTAGTTTCCTGCGCGATAGCCACCGCACCGCACCGCACTGTACTTAATGTTGATTATTCATAAATGAATGGAAATTTGCATCAGGTTATTACTTAGCTTATTTTTGTTACGTGCACAAAAATAACATAGCTAATATATGTGTATGTAAATTTGTTGTAATAAGTAAACTTACATTCAGGCCATTAAATACTATTTTTAGTTTCCCGATTAATACTGTATAAAAACGCCTAAGGTGCGCACTCGTGTGTCTCAAAATCAAACAATGTTACCATAGAAATTGCTTTTAAATCTATCTCCTTGATTGCTACTAAAATGTCATCTTTTGTGTAGGTGATAAAAAAGTGCTCAATAGTCAGGACTGTTTATAATCGCCGTGTAAACATTGGCTATCTTTATCTAACCCACCAAAATGGACCACCTGTCCTACTCCCACCAAGTTTACTGTGCGCTAAATAAAGATATCTATTTCATTTGCCGTGAAAATTCTATTATAAATGCACCCTTACTGCTTGTTTCACGTCAAGTTTCCGAGTAAAAATTGGTTATCTTTATCTAACGCACCAATATGGACAACCAAGTTTTGTGTGCAAGCAGGATGGTTGTCTGTCGTGTGCAGTAGATAAAGATAGCTATTAAACTTGCCGTGGAGAAATTCTATTATAAATGTACTCTAAGATAGTAAAAATAACTTACGCATTTTGAGCAAATTTGTCCGTCATTTACACTAACATAATAAACACATATTTGAATATAATTTTACAACGTTAACCCAGCATTTTTATCTCTGTATATCTGTAATCTGTGAACTGCAGAAACGCACTTTTTGCGAAACTGCAACAGAGACGCTAATGCCCAACTGATTTCACACAAGAAAACATAACATTACCGTGTTGCAGTGACTAATGTCATTTTAACATACGTATAAACATGGTCGGCGCTACTAGCTCATTTTAACGGGACATTCCTGTATTTATTTTCTTATATGGTAAGTATAGGGATCATGAAATATATAAACTACTAGAATTTAATGGACTAGTAAATCGGTAGCATTTGTTTTTCGACCTTGATGTTGATATAAATCACGCAGACGTTATTTTATATTCTAAATGACTATACACACGACCAAATACTATAGTACTTTTGGATGATATGCACGCCAATGGTACCTATTTATCAATATGTTTAATATAAATATAAAAATATTATTATTTCAATTTCATTGAGTCACGAATTAAATTTCATCATATTTCAATACCGGAAATTTCACTACACGATTAAATAGGTATATTTTAATTTCAATGTTAAATTAAATTGTATAAATATTATTTATATATGCGTAAATATATACATTTAAATATTTAATCACGGTTTATATTTAAGTTATGATTTGTCTTGGTTGTGTTTTCTTAGAAACTTATTGTTGGTTTATGATAAAATAATGCAACATTAGTGTATATGTACACATACAGAGCTGGATTAACATTATTTGTATGCCTGACCAATCCATTTTAAGATTTCAGAAAATTATTTATCAAAGCATTTTAAAACAAGGAATAATGTTTAAATGAATTAAATGTAATCTAAAAATTATAACGCGTTGCTTATTAATGGCAATTCTGCAAATTGTTACGGATTTGAGATTCCTAGAAATGGATAAAATAGTGAAATAGCTAAATATCGGTACGGTCCTGATATTCTGAATTCTTATAGAAATATGTTTATATCAGCATTTTGTGCACTGTACACATGGAAAGATACACAAGCGTTGGAATATATTTGCAGTGGCACATAATATTATTATTTGGATAGAAACCTCTATAGGAGAATTCTGTATGATCAAATTGGTTGCGTTTGCCATCTACCGGGTATATGTGGAACGTTCTATGTAGCAAACGAATGTGTACTGTTAGTTGACCCAGCTCAGTTCAGAGTTTATTGAACAGATGCGCATAGAGTATCGGGCATACGGAGTATTTATATAGCGGGTAGTATTTGTGCCCTCTACTACTCTGAAGGTACCGGAGTGATTCACACCAAATTTGGTACACATATTATTTGGCATCCTATTTGAATCCGATCGTAGTTTAAATCTAATCGCCCGTATACTTCCCGAGTTATAGGGACCCAAATTTTTGAGCCCCCCTTAATACTGCTCTTATAAAAATAATTAAAACACTTAAAAATGCTACTAAAAATTCTAAGATATTTTATGTCTACAAGATTCTTTCATATTGCTAACCCAAAGCCCGAAAAAAATTATTAAATATTATAGTTTTGAATTTTAAAATATGCACAATTATTTTTATCAATTTAATTTACAAAAAATTGTAAGACTTTTTAATCTATAACATATTTTAAATTGTTAACCGAAAGGCCATAATAATTAAAACCACTGCTCGCATATGTTACCTTAAGGCTCTACGCATTGGTGCGTTTTACGCGTTACCAAATCTTGTATTTATTAAGCAACGGTATACATGTTAATTTTAAGAAATATTTTAAAATCTGTCTTATTCTTACTCTTGATGAAGAAATAAGCAAGACAGAAACGTCGAGAATTAATACATACATTCTAAAGCTTTCAATAATTTTGAAATTTTAAATATTCAACATAGATTTAAAATGACTGTGGGAAAACATCGATTCAGACTAGTGAATATTTAGAAATATATCTGTAGTTGCATAACTTAAAGTGAGGAATATGAAAAAAATAGGAAAAAGCGAAAAATGAAGGAACATTTTCTTCTGATTAGCATTTGCTGGTACTCAGGTACGGCATGGCCGTTTATTCTGTAGGTAGTCGCGCATGAAGTGTTTTTAATCTCGCCGTAAGTTGATGCGGCAGCACTGTATGTATATATCTCGGTGGCACGGTGGTGGCCATAATCGTACTCGTACTCGCTCAAAACTCTCGCCCGCCACACTGAACAGATAAATCTTGTGCAGAGAGACCGTCGTCCAAATTCAATTTGTATTTGGAATGATGTATGGCCGTAGACGGCCGCTTGTGCTTGTGCTTTTACCGTTTGCCGTTGGTTCGGAAAACCGTTTTTAAAATTGCACTGTCGTTTTTTCTCTCATTTCCTTCCACTTTTTTTGCTTGTGCTATAACCACAGTCCACACACAGAATGTAATTTGCTATGCGTGAGCTTGTGTACTTTATCCATTATTTATTTACCTGTCAACAGTTCCATTCGATACAATGTCAATTAAATTCATACTCGAAATCGCGTAGGCACAATTTTAATAATTATGCACTAAAATGAGAAGAGATCTCTTATCTCGGTGTATCCAGTGTAGAGTAATTTTGTACAATTTGAGATTCGATTTAAAGCGAACAGTGTCACAAGAGATCAGCCGTAGAAGTCGTTGTCAAAAATTCAATTAAGCTCTCGTAGAAGAGAACAGCGGCTCGACACGACGCCGATCCCGATGGGATCCAGACCCCGGTGAACTGCACCCATGGGACACGTACGAACTGATATCACCCTCTTACTCCTCAGCTTACCCACCAATACAATCATCACTCTTTATTTCTATTGGATCGTATATATTCACTATATAAATATATACGTATACCTGCATCTTTAGGACGCACGAAACAAATGTATTTCATTTGTTAGCATGTCGGATGTGTGTGTCTGTAACACATGCATCTTTTCTTATTTAGTGTGTAAACACATAATGCGAAAGTGGGTACGCTTAAAACGCACCAATGCGTTGAGACAAACACATTTTGTTAATGGCATTTTTTCCGATCCGAGAATGCTACAGACACACACACAGCTTGTCTTGTGTATTCAGTGCAAAATGAAACAAAAATAATGAAAATTTAATCCGTTGGATTTAATTCGCAAAAAGCATTTCAAGCAAATGGAAGCAGTAAAAATCATATTGTACGCACTATATATACAAATACGTATGCAAAACAAAAACAAAATGAAATAATAAAGGACGAGATAATAAGCAGGTGTGGGTTTGCTGGCGGCGGCTAACAGAGACACTGAGAGAGAAAGCGAGAAAGCTGGCTGGCGTATATGCAAAATTAGAAAATTCAATTAGTGAGTAGTGAAGGTGTAGAGAATGTTGTACATGTGGATAAAGAGAGAAAGAGAGTTGATTGTTGAAGAAATCGTCGTATATACAATACAAACGCGCGAGTGCTAAACCCTAATCAACTTTATTAAAGCAATATAGTTAGGAGTATATATATATATATATATATATATATATACATACGAATGGAGCTTTGAAAGCAATGACGTTTTCAACAACAACTTCAAAAGTGTTTATATATATTTTATACATACAACACATTCCGCATTTGAAGAGAGGAGAGAAGTAACTGTTACACGATTCGTTATTCAAAAAATTAATTCATGAAATATTCATTTATCATTATATTTTAATTTCTTTGGAAAAAGTCGCACTACGTGCAGCCCATTTCACATTTATTATTATTGGATCAAGCATGCATTTATATAAAATAATATACGTATGTAATTCTCTGAATAAATAGTGAGTAGCAAGAGTAAAACAATGATCGTTTACCATTTACTTTTGAGAACTTGAAAGAGGATGAGTTATAAAGGGTTAAATACTTTCCTTTATTATTTCACGTGTGTATGCAAATATTATATTTAATAACATCACACAGAGAGCATTCACTGTTTACAGTCAGACCCCGCCGCTCTTTTAACGACTTCAAAATGTATAACAAAGATATATATATATATATATATATATATATATATATATATATATTAGCCTTACCTAGATGATGAACCAGTACCAGTACCAAGATAGCGGAACCAAATGAAATTATATTCCAAGGGATGAGGATTGTAAACTGACCAAATTTCAACGCTACATTAAGTAGCGACCGTGTTATTTTAACACCGGTTAAATATAATTGAGATTATTTTATGGCTCTCGCCTTCATTTGCATTTATAACTTTGAAGTTATAAAATTAACTTAAATGTGTATAAATTTGTCAGCTATAGTCACTGTATAACCAACAACCTGCTCTTGTTATAAAGAATATTTGCAAATGTTAATTTTTTTCTAAACAATTTAGAGTTTAAATATCTGAATAGTGTTAGTAGCATTTTAGTTTACAATTGAAATGGTATATATTTATGTTATTCCATGAGCGTGTTGAGCGCTTCATGTTTAAATCAATTGTGCAGGAAAATTAGATTAAAATACATTGAATTCAAAGTCCCATGATTCGCGTGAAATTCCTCAGGGACAGGTTTATGTACACCGAAAGAGGAAGATATAGCAGCAGGCGGCTATAGAACTAGCAGTGAAAACAAGAATTGAAATAATACCATTAGGGAACTTGCACACGAAATTATACAGGATGGCGAATTCAAATAAATTGCATGCATGCTATTTTTTACTGTACCAAATATCCAGCCTTAAGGACTGTTTACAATTGCCTTGTTTCACGGTTATCTTTATCTAACGCACTAATATGGACAATCTGTCCTACTTCCACAAGTTTAGTGAGCGCTAGATAAAGATATCTATTTAACTTGCCGTGGAGAAATTCTATTATAAATACACCTGGACTCCCATCAATTTATGTTGACAACAATTTCAAATGTGTATTATTTGGATTTATTAAAAATTGCAACGATTATAGAAAAAGTAGATATGAAACAATATCACAAATTGGCTGTGGGGAAATATTGCAGGCGTCGTGAAAGATGACCGCCTATTTATCTAGTCTAGTCAAGAGTATACCTACAGCAAAAGAAGCGCAGGCTGCAGAAAAACAGGCAAGAATAGTCATAGCACGTTGACCAATTTGTCTGTAACCAAACGGTAGACAATAGATGGGCATTGCATAGCAACACAGCACACAGCACTGGATGACAAAAAACAGGGAGACTTATGTGTTTCGGGTAATTACTAAATGTGACGCAGACGGAAAACTAATGTCACCAAGCAGCGTTCGCTGCCAGTGATAGATATGTACCATTGTTTATTTTCGCCTTTTTATTATTATTACTATTATTGTATTTTTCCCTTGCAAGCTAAGAAGAACGCGACGAGGACTTGTCGCTTGGCGCACGTGGACTGTTAACTGAGTAGTTTTTGTTGCCGCTGAAATATCACCTACTATTTATTTGCTGCGGGCAAAAAACTCAATATTTTACATTCATTAGCAACAGTTTTTACATTTCCAGAGTCAACATTGCTGTTAACGAACATTTTGAACTTCTGGATAAAAGATTATGTTACACATTCAGTTTATTTGTAAAGTCTAGCAGACTGCGTCTTTTTGTGACGACAAAAATTATTTGGGATAAACATTTACTACAATTAACACGAATGTAGTCACTAAATAAATGAATCATTGCAGCGATTAATTCTCATTGAATATTATAATTTAATTATTGCCGGTTAATAAGTGAATTGATTGATTGGATTAAGTGTGGCGATACGCTCAGCATGGGTCAATTTAAAGTTATTGAAATAGCGTACGTCACACAGACAATTGAGTGCCATCCCAGGCGGCATAGTTTATTTGTTTGGATGCTATTGCCACCCTTGACGTATTGGCTCGTGAGTAGAGAAATCGCCCTAATATCTATCTATCTATCTATCCGATTGTCTCTTCGCTCCTGCGCTGACTATAACACGGACATCGTTTCAATCCAACGAGATAGACTTGTTTTCTTATCTCCGCCAATTGATTTCGACAGATTAAGATGGCTTCTTCAGTTCATTGACGAACGCACACTTGATTCTAGATTGATTTTCATTTATCCGATATTGTCCGTGTTTTTATTCACTTTGGATACTTTTTTTGGGGAAGGGGATGAAGACACACAGCTGTAGTAATATACCACTGTGTACCCCCAGGCTGAAGGTGAGAAACATTTACAAAGGGACTTGTATATATATATATATATATATATATATATATATATATATATATATATATATATATATATATATATATATATATACATTTCAAAAATGGTTTAATAATAATTTTTAGAAATGTTTATTAAAATCAATAAAACACAGGTTTGAAGTGAGGGTTTGTAATAAGGGGTGATTGAAAGGGTGTCTAAATAGTGGTTTCCTGCGGAAGGAAGTTCCTGCTGTACGACTGCCACCATACAGAACGCCCTTTATATCAACAAACTGACCCTAGTACTTAATGTAATCTATTGCGTTTGTAATTATATTAGCTACTAGTCGCATAGAAACATTCATATAATCCATACACTAGTATCACTCTACTTATTCCCTTTTCTTTGACACAAATAGTAGATTTTTCTAATGAATTTAATTCTATGCATAGTAAATATGAGTATAAAAATGGTTTCATTTGAATAATATATAAGCAAGAGGCTTTATTCGCGAATGATATTTCCTCTGGTTGTTCTGAAACGGTAAAGTTTTATTGTGTAGCAGCAGCAGCAGCAGCAACAGCGCTCGACTCGGACCACAGAACGGCTATTACGCGAACTAACGGGTGGGTAACAGTAGCCGAGAGACCGATACTCTCCGCTACACACTTTATTTGTTTCCCAGGTACTTTGCATACATATTCACTTACACTTACTTATTACACGCTCGCATTTCTTTCTCATTTCATCCTGTGATCACATTTCGCGTCATACAATGTGGAGTGGCCAGTACTTGACTCTCATATACCTCGTACAAAGAGTTATAGAAGTCTAAAAGCATTGACTATTGTAGATAATTTGTGATGTTTGTATCAATCGAGTGTGGACAATGTTATATCTTTCTGTTCCATTATTAAATTATCCAATTTAATTAATGACCTGACGTCATCTAGATAGTTGAAGGGTGGAGGATTGCTATTTATATAGGGGGTAGTGGGGTGTGATGATGTTGGTGGTCGAAGGTTGGAATTAGATTGAAGAGATCGGTGTTGATTATCGTTATTACCTGATTGCTGTCACTGATAACAATCGGATCTGGTTTCAACCCATCTCAGATTACTATACCTACATTTCCTAATGCTCTAATTGTTTGTCTAGTTGATTGTATTTTGCTTCCATTTTTTACTGGATTCGTCATAGGATACATTTGAAAACTTTCAGACTCAATATTTTAACAAAAATCTGTAATATTTGAGTTAACATATTCCTCACTCCACCAGTGAACTATTTTGGCCCATCACAAAGCCCCCCGTTCGTCGGTGGGCTATAACTATAACCTATAGTAGAATGGCCATTAATCACCGAGTGTTTATGAAGCTAGTTAACGAATCGCGCATGCCCGGAATGGAACAGTTAGTACTTGTGTACCCTTACGTATCGCAGCGACCATTTGGCATCGGTACTACTGTAAGTACTGCGGTACCTCTCGTTCCAGTGATTAAGTGCCGTTTTCTCCGCAGCAGCGTCAAATCAGTCCGCCAAATTAAATCCGACTCTCAGATTATTACATACCTCAGTGACTCCAACTTACTCACTCACACATACAAGCATACACAAACATGTACAGTTAAAAGCACCAATGCTTCCAGCAAACAAAAAACAATCAGCATATTGCACTTGCAACTATAGGCAACGAAATCCAATAACACTGAATCATTAATAAAGCAGTGACATTTATTTTCGAAGCGGTTACGTGAACGTGCAATGATGTATGGGTTTTCAATGATCACATATTTTTAGTAGCGGCGTCGGACAGAGCGATGAGACCGATGGGGCTTTATAATAGAAGTCCCTGTAGAAATATGCTAAATGATATCGTCACATATGCAACAACAGGGCAGGGGGAACATGTTGGGCATATGTGCTACCCATCCCTAACTCTACTTTGGCCAACGAACATTTTTTAATAATATATATTTGTATATATAAGCATTTTTATTTTCTATTAGTTTACTGTGTTGTTGCATTACACCATTTTTTATTATCCATACATTTAAATATTTACTGATACATTGTAAAAACTCAACAAGCTTGGATGAAATCTAAAAGGAAGATTTGTTCTGGTTCTTTGGGGTTAAGAATCAAAACCATTTTTTAAATATTATGATGTTTGTGTCTCTGCAAATGAGTAAATGTTAGAATCCTGGGAAAACTAGTGAGAATACCACTCGTATTTTTGTGTATGTGAATATCGTCATTACATTGCATGCCAGAAATATGCATTCAATAACTCAGTCGAGTCGAGTGTGCTGTGCCTCGTATACATCTCATATATTATGTAAAACAGTACAAGCGCGTCACTTGGCATAATATCGATGATTGAACGCGACTTGAAATAGCCATACATCATATTCATATATATACGAAAGAACATGAGCAATATCCAAGCACACCGGTGACAACCAAAGGAAATATTCCCCGCAAAATGCTTTTCAATTCACTTTTGAAGATTCAAAACAAAAAGATTGCTTTTTCATCACTTAACTGATGAATTCCTTTCTTGGACAAAGTCTAAAAGGAAGTATTGTAATCATACCATTTTTCGACTCTTTGTCCAAACAAAGATTCGCACGTACAACAATGTATAAGTCGTTCCCAAAGCGCTGTTACAATATATTCTTAAAACATACACACACATATGTATACGTGTACTAGTTTATGTAGCATGCATAGTTAATGTTTCAATCTAGAAAATGGAATCTGCAGATTCGTTGTGATTTTTCTCCGCAACAATTTATATGCAAGTGTATACCAAAGTTCACTACTTTATTATTTTCAAATCAAGCGATCGTATGTAACGCGCACGCACGCACGCACGCACGCAGAGAAAATGGGAAGGTTCTTTAAAAAAACAGCGAGGTTAATAATGGCAAAGTGAAGAGTTGATTCACCCGCGGAATCTCGTATCGCAGTGTGTTCGCGTGCACTGCAACTCTGAATCGATTCGCTGGAATTTCATTAAATTCAACCAACGATAAATCAGTTACTTACGAACGCCTCTAACAGACCATTGTATGTGTTCACTGCTGACAATTTCGTACAATCTGCTTGCTCTTGCTTTGTTAAAGCACGACCCATCATGACAGCCAACTATTTTAATCGAACCAGACTATATGACGTATATTAACAAGCGCACCAATTCTATGCATATTCATTTCATTTCTAATATGTATATATGTATATATATATATATATATATATATATATATATATATATATATATATATATATATATATATATATATATATATATATATATATATAGTAGGAATGCTGCAAAGAATATATGTCTGTAAGTATAATCTAATGTATGTATATATGGTCGTGAGTATCGCTAGTGGAAAAGGTTTGGTATATCGTGTTTTGAAATGATGAAATCGAAATAAAACTCGGTCGTTATGTAAAAGTGTAGACACTGGGGAAATTAGGGTTATGTATCACACACACACACACACACACACACACTACAAGATTACATCTATGGCATGATGCACTCAACGTTTATTTGTGTGTATCTGTATGCCTATCCAAAGCACCCCTTTTTTTATTCGTAAATTATTAGCAAAAGGAAACTCTTAATGTACAGAAATTGAAATCATTTCAACCACGATTTGCAACTGACTAATCCACCATGTCCATCTTAAGGTCGAGTGCCATTCACGCGACTGAAGCGACTCCAAGCCTGTCTCAATTTGTCAATATTGTATACAAAGAGCAGAAAGCATGTTATATAATTGATATATTATAAACATTTTCCACAAGAAAAGGCTGGAACAGTTTCGTATGATTCCAACAACAAGATGAATATTGAAATAAGTGAACGGACCTCGTACCTATAATTTATTTAAAATAACCATTCGGTTATTTCATCTCATCGTCTGAGTGAGTATGATCACGTCCATAGATAAGATGGGGACTCATATATCTTATATAGTATATCGGTAAAAATGCATTTGACATTCGACCGTTTTCGGTGTTCCCGATGGGACTTCTCAGTTGACATTACCGACCACACGTATCACCGCATCATTTTCTTTATCACATTTTCCATACCGAACTTTTTACCGATGAGTAGAAAATACCTATCATGTATGTTCGGTGACCAGGTAACCAAACAAAAATATCACGTATTCCGGGTATGCTGCAAGCTTGACAGAGCCGTCACTCAGGGGTGCCATGTCCATTAATTTTTCTATTTAATGTTAAGGCTAGTGTTAATGTTTACTATTAACGGCAATAGACAATTAAGTATAGTTGTAATACTTTTGAAAAATGGTAGCAAAAAGCCACAGTAAGAAAATATGGTTTGGTTCACATATGGAACGACCTTAAGACGGGTCTGGTGAGTGTGTGTATGTGTATGTATCGGGCGACTTGGATTCCCAATGGGCCTATTTCAAAAGCTGCTCGTGTCAAAAATTGTCATAGCTTAATAGTGGCTGTGCCTGATGCTCCAGGGTTTACCGCGCGTACCACGACTACGTATATTCGACTATATCTGAATATATTATGACTGTAAAAGAAGATGAGATATCGACAACGATAAATAAATAACATTCGACTTTTTCATTCCGTTCTCAAATGGCAGTAGGATTCTTTGAAACAAATTCTACCTTATACCGTTTTATCATTTTATTTCCTTTGATATATTCAAGGCACTTTTGTCAAAAGGTTATTCTAATATTACATTTGTCTACTGCCAATAGAAAAATGACGCAGTTAATCAATAAAAATATTCATATAATAACAAACAATATGTATTAACATTCTCAAATGGGCAATATATAATATACACATAGATAATATAGACATATTCTCAATACAATATGCTTATTGTGCGTAGAGTTAGGGCGCTCTCGGCACAACAATGGGTCCATACCAATAATTAGCTTACTCAATCGTAGCGAATTTACTAATAGCCATCGCATATATCATGAGGGGGCGCCGCGCCGCCTCCAGAGACAACAAGTGCAAGTGGGATAGCAATATTGTATTATACGATACGCATAATATCCTCCTGTGTGTGTGTGTGTGTGTGGTAAACATGTCAGTCAGCGGCAGGATAATCCAGGATAAGCCCGGTTGCAATCACAGGAGCATTGTGTCACAGTGTGAACTTAAACCTCTGGTGTGTGTGCCAAGTGCCAAGTGCCAGCCTCACCACAGATGCCTATGATGTCTACCTAGTAGCCACTCAAATCAACACGCACAATACTACGCCATTTGCCACCAAAGTGAACTTGCTAAACCAAAGAACCTTTACTCCATTATAATTCAATCAATATGGTTTTGAGAATGTATCACTTGGAATAAAAATTCCATGTCATCAACGAGCGTTTAATCACCAAAAACATCAAACCGATTCAATCAGATATACGTATATGTTCACGCAATCTCATCATTTTTCTTTTCCATGAAATTATGAACAACGTACAAGAAGAGCAGTGAAGAGAAAAAATCAAGGTGTGTCCTAGTATCACACAGGACAGGATACAAACACGATCCACTAATTAACCCATAATTATTCATCAGCGCAATGTTAATTACTGGTTCGTTTTGAATTTAAATGAACGTAATATATGAAAGCATATACCACAACAGATTTCTAATAGCGATAAGCGACCATTGAAAACATTACATTTAGTGGC
Source organism: Leistus spinibarbis (assembly GCA_933228885.1). Classification (NCBI taxonomy): domain Eukaryota; kingdom Metazoa; phylum Arthropoda; class Insecta; order Coleoptera; family Carabidae; genus Leistus; species Leistus spinibarbis. Next base: position 6,812,819 of record OW121807.1, read on the forward strand.
AAAGATGCACGACCGACCGCGTTGTTTACGAAAACAAATCACGCGATTTGCTCAACTGTAATATGTTTATATTTCGAGCGGGGACATTAGCCTAAAATAACATAGTAGTCACTAAGCAGTGTTTCCAGCTTCTTATCCAAGGAACTTGGAATTAAATGCTAAGTTAGTAAAAAATAGGAAATATTTATTATCATATATGAATAACCATTTGATTTTACTTTTGCAAATTGGCATCATTTAGTGTTTTGCTTATTTAAAATCACATAATGCACATAGATGCAATGAATCAAATGAAAGAATATATAATTAAAGTGACCGAGTCGGAGTAGATCAGGCGTGATAACGCCACTTATGAAAATTGAATGCACTAGTTCAGCGAGTACCTAACACCGGACGGCTCATAATGGGCCATAATTACAAGTTTACCGCCTCTCAGCAGGCGGTGACATGCGCACTATTATATTAAATAAACAACCACACATTGCATTGGGGATGGTGGCCCAAAATTACATACACATTTTACGATATTTAAATTAAAAAATACGTGTTCTTGCACGAATTTGAAAAAGAAATATGTAGATTGTGAATTTCGATGGTTTAATAATGAACAAAAAATGTGTTATACAAAATATTTCTAACAAATAGAATATGCTTGTCATTTATACATAGAAAACAATTTAAATTAAACCAGAAATTACAGTTTGAACTGCAGTGTTTCCCACATATATTTCAATAAAATGCAGCCACCCCCATGTACGGGTGTCACAGCTGTTATATGTGCGCCCCCGTGTGATTCCCCGTCTATGTGTGATGTGAGTAGATAGATAAGAAAACATTCATTCGAAGTTGAGTGAGAAACAAAAGCTAGAGGGACGAATAAATGTGAGTTGGATGGATTGGTCTTCGAAACACAACAGCCAAACACGTATTTTGTTGAAAAACATGAAACGAGAAACAAAAGCCGGCGTGTGTGATATGATACGATGTTGCTTTCAGTTTTATTGGTTCCAGTTGAAATTTTATCAGATTACTGGAATCATTGGACCATTGTGCCTTTTTACTTCCTTATATAATTTAAAATGCAGATAAACTCAAAGAGTTATTCATTTATAAATATGAAACAAAAGATTTAATTATTAGTGGTTGATTTCCTTTGAAAGGTTTTGTGTTTTTGTATGCGCTGAAGCTAGACGCTTTTGAGACTATCTGCACGTATTCTCTGCATTGGTGGACAAGGAGACATTTTTAAATTGCGAATATTTGATATGTCCTATGTAGCCTCACTTCCACCAACAACAACAAAATATACAATAGTATATAATATTCACTCAGTCTGACTTGTACGTGATGTCATATGAAAACCTTCCAAATTATTTAAATAAGTTATCATAGTACAGAAAAATAAGATTGAATTGCATATCATTTCTAAACTGATTCTTTACATACATGATATGTGAAATTAATAATACTAATCTTACGGATTCTCCTAATAGACCTATAGACTGGCTGAGAATCGCACCATAAGATAATTTTTACTTTAACAGCTATGCAATATGAGAATCTTAATAAAACATTAGGGTCGTGTAATATTTGGTAGTAAGAAATACATCTGTGGTGAGATATAAATGTGGTTTGTATGTGGCAGCCGTATTCCATGATGTGCAAGCGACATTTATGGTAAAAGTTAGTGGAGATTTTATTGTGTCGGTGTACGTATATTCGCCATGGCTTCCTTGCGATTGCGTTGCAAGAAGCCACTTTATGGCAGCGCACGCGTGCATAAAATCCAATCTAAACTTCAACCGGTGAAATACCGTCGCAGTTGCGGCTGCGGATGCGGCCACGCCTCACTCAAGGATTATGCCCATACGTATATATCATATTGTAGTTTGAACAACTTCTTAAACAAATTACTCTATGCGCGATGGCGTCAGCTGGAATTTAATGCATTGCCGTGTTTGAATAGAAATAGAAACAATGTGTCTGCCGGGACATCTATCCACGCAGTAAGCAACGGCCGTACATACATATATAAATATTCCTAGCTAGGTACAAAGTTCGTAGTTCGATTCCCTGCGGAGATTTTGTCACGTCCAGTCGGAGTTCTAACCTCAAAAAAGTACCAACAGCAGATATGCATGGGTCAAGCATAGGGCATCTTCGTCTTGTCCATCCGTGGATGCGTATTCGCGCATTCACTCATGCATGTTGAATTTATTATGAACAGCTATTTTCTAAATGGAAATTTTATATATTTATATATCACAGTGTGCGGCGGGCGGACGGGCGGCTCTTTATGTAGACAAAGGGGCGGCTGAAGCTGAACGGATCTCACCAGACAACCTGAACTATATAATTGGACACTCGTGACTATTTGAGTATAAGAGTTGGACCGACCACTGGAAACAAAACACCACTCACTGTTTTTCTGTCACTTCATGTAAAACCATTCATTCCTTTATGCCTCCTTTTTATTCCCCCAACAAAACTCATTTCATTTTCATACCCAAGGACTATTATCAATATTTGTATCATTATATTACCGAAACCGTCATTTAAAATGAAGATCTAGTCAAAATATCATTAAAATACTACAGATGAAAAACTATTATTAAATATAAACACAATAATGCCGACCGGAGCGCGCTGTATTTTGACATGTCGCTAATTAGTGTTTTGAAGCCTGTGTTTGCCTAAACAGAAATTGACATGACGCATTTTGCGAAATTATTAGTTGTGTTTTCAACATGTGTACGCGCATATTATAACGAAGGGGTGCGCTGGATGAAGGGGTGAGGGGGAGGTGGGTACTTTTGTCAAAATATGATTTGAGTCGGGCACGTTTGATGTGCATGATTGTAACTCATTTGTGTTCGGATTAATTAGTGTCAACTGATGAAGTTACTAATTTGTTTCAATTGTTTTACGGGGCTTGGCGAGAGTACGTGTGTGTGTGTGTGTGAACGTTTAAATTTTGTAATTATTTCCACTCTTGTGTTGTATTAGTCCCGTTGATGATAGAAATTTATTTTGCGGTTAATATATTTCGCACAGCGAAATAATGGATTTCGAATATTTGTTTGCCTTTGATACACGACTTTTGTGCTTAAAATAGATTCAATTTAATCATTCGAAAGCATACTAGACTTGTAGTAAACCGCGTGAAAAGACAGTGAAAATGGCAAGGGGTACCCCTTACGAAATTTTCGGCAAAAAAATCGCATAATTATTTTTGAGTTTGACATATATTTAGATTAATTTGACTACGCTGATTCCAAAAATGCTAATTAAAGTGGTGAAAAACCGTTAGAAATTGCTGTTAGCGCGATTTAAAGTTGATATAATGCAAATTTCCATATAACTCGAGAACGGTGCATCGAATCGAGCCGCCGTTAACAGATTTGAGTTCCCCGATATTTAATTACTTTAGAAAATTATTTTCAGCCGGTTTGAAAAGAAAAAAATTTTTGGACACATTTCATGGAATTTTTTTAACTTTAAATTTTTATCAAAATTTGCGATTTTTTTCCGACCAAACCATAAAATATAGAGAGTTGAAATTTGGACAGTCAAACAACCTATATTTGGTGTATATTGTCAAATTTTTTCAACTTAATTGAAATAATATTACGACTTTCACAGCAAACCGCGAGAAAAAACAGTGAAAATCGTCGATTTTCGCAAAAACGGTAAGGGGTACCCCTTACGAAATTTTCGGCAAAAAAATCGCATAAATATTTTTGAGTTTGACATATATTTAGATTAATTTGACTACGCTGATTCCAAAAATGCTAATTAAAGTGGTGAAAAACCGTTAGAAATTGCTGTTAGCGCGATTTGAAGTTGATAAAATGCAAATTTCCATATAACTCGAGAACGGTGCATCGAATCGAGCCGCCGTTAACAGATTTGAGTTCCCCGAACTTTAATTACTCTAGAAACTTACTTTCAGTCTGTTTGAAAAGAAAAAAAATTTTGGACACATTTCACGGAATATTATTAATTTGAATATTTTATCAAACTTTGCAAATTTTTTCCGACCAAACCATAAAAGATAGAGAGTTGAAATTTGGACAGTCAAACAACCTATATTTGGTGTATATTGTCAAATTTTTTCAACTTAATTGAAATAATATTACGACCTCCACAGCAAACCGCGAGAAAAAACAGTGAAAATCGTCGATTTTCGTAAAAACGGTAAGGGGTACCCCTTGCCATTTTTTCGGAAAAAAAATCGCATAAATATTTTTGAGTTTGACATATATTTAGATTAATTTGACTACGCTGATTCCAAAAATGCTAATTAAATTGTCGAAAAACCGTTAGAAATTGCTGATAGCGCGATTTGAAGTTGTTAAAATGCAAATTTCCATATAACTCGAAAACGGCGGACTTGTAAAATAATATAAATATACCACAAACTGTCAATACGGATTATAAGAGTCCCCCTAACCCTATAATATAATACGACTTAGATCTTCTATGTTGATATTCGTAAAATGAGCCTCTATATGATCAGAGGCAAATCTCCCTCATATATATGATTATATGGTTTTCTTTCATGTGCCAAGTCACATCTATAATTTTATTTGGATAGTTTCAAAAACGATTCGACTGAACTTGTAACTTAATAATCTATAATAATATATATCTATCCCGTTTGTTGGAAACTTACATAATGTACATTTTATATGTCTATTGGGGGCCGATCTTTCTCCTTTTTGTTCGACTGTTCGAAACGTCAGCTATTATGCAAATTCACTAAATGGTATCGAAAAGTTATTTGTTTGACAATACGTTCACGTCCGACGCCATCGAGACGCCGGAAATATAAGAAGCGCTCGGATGTGTCTTGTCATAGGCGTACGTCAACACGGGGACATTATGACTATATTGTATTGTTTCATAGAATATTCTAAAGACATGAAATATGTTTTATTCGTTTATATAAGTCGCCAAACATACTGGTTATTATACGTGAGCACAGCGATGAAATATTTAGTTTTTGCCCTTATTGTGGACATGGTGCGCCACTGTACGAGTATAATTCCGGTAGTCGCGTATAGAAGAACAGAAACAAGGATGAGAGGGTGTGCATGATGGCTGCCGATGATCGAGTTGCGGTAATATCATTTGAACGATGTTCTCGTGTGACTCGTCAGTGGGTCCCTGTCCCTGTCCCTCCCACTCTTTGCTGCGTCCTAGGACGAACAGTATTATCCCTAAAGTAGTGTGACATGGGGCCCTCTAGTGTATTAGCATCTCTTCCACCTCTCTTCTAAACCCACCGCCAAACGGACGTAACTCCTCTAGAGACGTGTGACTTTTGAATAAACCGGTCCTTGTTTGACACACTGTCCAATGACATGTACCATTTACGAGAAAATCTTATTTATGTTACACAAAATCTATATTGGTAGAGTAAAGGTTTCCTTTTTTCAAACACGGCACAAATCAGCGAAAAGTTAAGGATATTGAAATTTCTCATTCATAAGTTTTATTTGAAACGTTTTCATTGCCAAAATATATGAGTGAACGTAAGTGTCGTCATCTAGTTGAAAATGCAGAAAGCTTTCGTCTGTCGTTGATATATTCAACACAGGCGCAAGCAAATAGCGTCGCAGGGCGGCATCAATTTCAAATTGAATATAGTCTTTTCTCCCTGCCACTGCCACGGTTATAAACTGCTCACGATGCTCTCTATACGCAGTTTAAATTCCAACAGTTTCAACCAATGAATATTGATCACATTCTAATACAGACATATAAGAAAAAACAAGATAAAGATGGAACATCCTACTGACTCAGCTACACGACATCCATGATCTAATATACCATATAATTCAAATCCTGTTTTATAATATCTTATCCATATCTTGTTTTGAACATAACACGAGTGTAATAAGTGTGCGCATGTATTTCGTTCCGAGCGAAAAGGAATTGTTGTTGAATAATGTGTGCGTGTTAGGCGCCACTTTGTCGTAGTAGCGGTGGACGCTTGTACTAGCACTTACCGTCGCTTATCCCTTAACATAAGTCACAATCACAGTGGCCACTGAATATTTCATTATTTTACTGGTGGTGGCATTTTGTTGGTCTCACTGTGCAAGCATACACTGTAAAAAGTATATTGTGCACACAACCAAGTTTCATAATTATTCCCTCTACAGTTTGGCTGTAGAGCGTTCATACACATACACACAAATGTTATGCCGCGACAATAGTCAGATTGTTTTGATATAATACTTCCTTTATTATTTTGTTTTGTACAGTGTAGACCGATGGAGGGTGAATGTACATTTTGTATGTTAGCATCACTTGATATAGTAGCATGTGCCCCTAAGGTTGTCGTGTTCCTCAGCAGTTTTCCTATTCCTATGCGCATTCTATACTTTCGCGCCAGTTCTCTATTTTCATGAATTTTTTTTTGGTGCAAGGAAAAGGTTTAAACGCATAGAACATGTATTTCTCTTTTAAAAAACATTTCCACCCTCAAAATTTAGAACCCCCCTTAATACTGCCCTCATAAAACGTTGCTCGACCTAAATGTTTTGGATCGAAAGAAATCCAGCTACTTTATTTTCATAAATTTTTTTTGGTGCAAGGAAAAGGTTTAAACGAATAGAGCATGTATATCTCTTTTAAAAAACATTTATTTCATCCCTCAAAATTTAGAACCCCTCTTAATACTGCCCTCATAAAAAGTTGCTCGACCTAAATGTTTTGGATCGAAAGAAATCCAGCTACTCTATTCTCATGAATTATTTTTGGTGCAAGGGAAACGTTTAAACGAATAGAGCATGTATTTCTCTTTTAAAAAACATTTATTTCATCCCTCAAAATTTAGAACCCCCCTTAATACTGCCGTCATAAAAAGTTGCTCGACCTAATTGTTTTGGATCGAAAGAAATCCAGCTACTCTATTTTCATGAATTTTTTTTGGTGCAAGGGAAACATTTAAACGAATAGAACATGTATTTCTCTTTTAAAAACATTTGTTTCATCCCTCAAAATTTAGAGCACCCCTTAATACTACCCTAATAAAAAGTTGCTCGACCTAAGCCGCTGTAACTTTTGTAATAATGCGAATTTCGACACAGGTCTTTGAACATTGAATTCTTAAATAGATTTACTAAAAGGGTATATGTAAAAAATCGATTAAGACGAATAAGCACAACAGATATTTAATGTTTATTTGCTAGCGTGTCTGTGACAACACGAGAAACAATTGCAGTATATCTTTATTGTCACTACGTCTAGCTAGTGTAATAGGCATTGGTTCGCGTGTTGCTTGCACATTTTCCAAATACCTCCGGGAGGCTGCTGACCATCGCAGGATCAGACTACTGACTCCCGCAGGACCGATAACGTATCCGGAACTCAATAATTACCGGTCGCATGACGGCACATATCATTTAACCACGCCAATTTAATAATATAAATTCAACATTTTATTCAACACTATCACTATTAATATATATATATATATATATATATATATATATATATATATATATATATATATATATATATATATATATATATATATATATATATATATATATATATATATATATATATATATATATATATATATATATATATCGAAAAAGGAATGAATATAAAATGTCACATTGGGCATCCATCAGTAATTTTGGGACAGTGACACGATCGTAACGGTAATAAAACAGCAATAAATAAGTGTAGTTTCGATTAAGACGCGAATAAGTTGGCTCGATGGTACATATGTGATGCTTCTGCATAATATATGGTTTCTAAAGTCCTTAAGGACTAAGGACAGTTTGATATATGTGTTTAAAACGTTATTGGTCGACAGGTACTTACATATACCACACGTATCAATTAATTTTGAATAAGGTTGCTATGATATATAGAAACTGGTGGCCATCACCGATGAGCTTTGGGACCAGTGGGATATTGGGAAGCCAGTGGCGTAGAACAAATGTATTTTTGAAATATTTCGAGTTTCAAAAGATGAATACACGTCTTATGTAATGTTCCATAATGGAAATGTTTAAAAAACGAAAGAATAATGTATATATATATAGTTGGTTGTCGATTATGTGTGATTGGTTCAGATTGGCGCTGTCGACCTGTAATGGATTTCTCCAGAGGATTTGGCGGCGAGGTCCATCGTGCTAAAAGCCTTTGTATTGAAATGAAAATGCAATTGCTTTGACGCCAAGCCAACAGCGGCGACTCTAACTCAATCAAATGCGAACTGACCGTTTGTCCGGTGCGATTCGCACATACGAACATCTTTGTTCAGCAAATCCTATTTTGTTTTTGAATCGTGATCAAGATTTCGTTTGTTCTTTCATTTTTGTTAACCGCAGTTTTTTTAACACTATCAGATCAAACAAGATGCGTTCAGCTCGCCTATAGGTAAGATACACAATGCGAGCAACGGGTTTCATAATTGTCATTAAAATTGAAAAATATGTATTTGATTCGAAGAGATTTATTGTGAAACTTGTTAGTTGCATCAATTTATATGAATTGATGCTTAAGCCCTGTCACCACGTCAAGGTCAGTTTCACGCGACAGGGGCCCTCACCCACCCTGAATCCCTTAAGTCGACTCTATACTTTGTATTGAATATTAATTTATACATGTATTTATTTATATACTGAGCAATCATTACCATTTGTTTGGTCATATTCGGTTGTGACTGAAAGATCCGGCCTTAGAATATCGAAATAAATAATCACAATCATACACATTCATACACACAACATACGGACTTCGTTGGAGTGCGCAGTCCAACGAAGGGAATCTTTGGGGGACTTCACAAGAATGATAGTGAAGAGAATGAGAAAGTGTCCTGTGTTACGTACCACAGAGCACGAGGGCAGATCAGTCAGGACAACAAAATGGACCCCACAAATTATAAAGATTGCGTTTCTTTTTTTAATTTGGAATATTTAGAAAAAGTTATTATATGCATTTAATTTTCTAGTTCATGTCTTCTTTTCTTACTGCTGTTTGTATTCTTTTTTTCTGGTGTTGAAGTTTGTGAAATAATAGTCAAAAGTCGACAATCATTGTATAATTATTGCATTTAAAATAAAAAATAATAACCATATTAGTTGTGATAATAATTTGCGGAACAATGAATCAAACTATTTAAAATTAATTAACTATTTCCTTCTATGTGTTTCGTTTCTTTGTTTCTGTTTCATTTGTCTTCTGAAATTCGTTCTTTTTGTCTTGGGATGCAAGTGTGTGTATTGTGCCATTTGTTTCATCTTGTGTTGGCATTTGATAACAGCATAAAATAATGCAGAGACTAAATTTTAACTTTTAAATAATATAAATTTATATTTTCAGTTGAAATAAAAATTAGGAATTCTTAATAATTTCTCTTAATTGCTTCATCTGTAATAAACATCCGGGTTCCATATTCAAATTTAAAATTAATATCTGAAATAGGAAAAATCTGAAATAAAAATCCGGTGTCCATATTCGAACTTAAAATTAAATCTGAAATAAAACTCCGGTGGCCTTAATCTAACTTATATTTAGTACATTGCTGATCTGAAATAAAAATCCGTTGTCCATAATCGAACTTAAAATTAAATCTGAAATAAAACTCCAGAGGCTTTAATCTAAATTATAATTAGTATGTGTACATTGCTGATCTGAAATAAAAATTCGGTGTCCATATTCGAACTTAAAATTAAATCTGAAATAAAACTCCGGTGGCCTTAATCTAACTTATATTTAGTACATTGCTGATCTGAAATAAAAATTCGGTGTCCATATTCGAACTTAAAATTAAATCTGAAATAAAACTCCGGTGGCCTTAATTTAACTTATATTTAATACATTGCAGATCTGAAATAAAAATCCGGGGTCCATATTCGAACTTAAAATTAAATCTGAAATAAAACTCCGGTGTCCTTAATCTAACTTATATTTAGTACATTGCTGATCTGAAATTAAAATCCGTTTTCCATATTCGAACTTAAAATTAAATCTGAAATAAAACTCCGGTGGTCTTAATCTAACTTATATTTAGTACATTGCTGATCTGAAATAAAAATCCAGGGTCCATATTCGAACTTAAAATTAAATCTGAAATAAAACTCCGGTGGTCTTAATCTAACTTATATTTAGTACATTGCTGATCTGAAATAAAAATCCAGGGTCCATATTCGAACTTAAAATTAAATCTGAAATAAAACTCCGGTGGTCTTAATCTAACTTATATTTAGTACATTGCTGATCTGAAATAAAAATCCAGGGTCCATATTCGAACTTAAAATTAAATCTGAAATAAAACTCCGGTGGTCTTAATCTAACTTATATTTAGTACATTGCTGATCTGAAATAAAAATCCAGGGTCCATATTCGAACTTAAAATTAAATCTGAAATAAAACTCCGGTGGTCTTAATCTAACTTATATTTAGTACATTGCTGATCTGAAATAAAAATCCGGGGTCCATATTCGAACTTAAAATTAAATCTGAAATAAAACTCCGGTGGTCTTAATCTAACTTATATTTAGTACATTGCTGATCTGAAATAAAAATCCAGGGTCCATATTCGAACTTAAAATTAAATCTGAAATAAAACTCCGGTGGTCTTAATCTAACTTATATTTAGTACATTGCTGATCTGAAATAAAAATCCGGGGTCCATATTCGAACTTAAAATTAAATCTGAAATAAAACTCCGGTGGTCTTAATCTAACTTATATTTAGTACATTGCTGATCTGAAATAAAAATCCAGGGTCCATATTCGAACTTAAAATTAAATCTGAAATAAAACTCCGGTGGTCTTAATCTAACTTATATTTAGTACATTGCTGATCTGAAATAAAAATCCGGGGTCCATATTCGAACTTAAAATTAAATCTGAAATAAAACTCCGGTGGTCTTAATCTAACTTATATTTAGTACATTGCTGATCTGAAATAAAAATCCAGGGTCCATATTCGAACTTAAAATTAAATCTGAAATAAAACTCCGGTGGTCTTAATCTAACTTATATTTAGTACATTGCTGATCTGAAATAAAAATCCAGGGTCCATATTCGAACTTAAAATTAAATCTGAAATAAAACTCCGGTGGTCTTAATCTAACTTATATTTAGTACATTGCTGATCTGAAATAAAAATCCGGGGTCCATATTCGAACTTAAAATTAAATCTGAAATAAAACTCCGGTGGTCTTAATCTAACTTATATTTAGTACATTGCTGATCTGAAATAAAAATCCAGGGTCCATATTCGAACTTAAAATTAAATCTGAAATAAAACTCCGGTGGTCTTAATCTAACTTATATTTAGTACATTGCTGATCTGAAATAAAAATCCGGGGTCCATATTCGAACTTAAAATTAAATCTGAAATAAAACTCCGGTGGTCTTAATCTAACTTATATTTAGTACATTGCTGATCTGAAATAAAAATCCAGGGTCCATATTCGAACTTAAAATTAAATCTGAAATAAAACTCCGGTGGTCTTAATCTAACTTATATTTAGTACATTGCTGATCTGAAATAAAAATCCGGTGTCCATATTCGAACTTAAAATTAAATCTGAAATAAAACTCCGGTGGTCTTAATCTAACTTATATTTAGTACATTGCTGATCTGAAATAAAAATCCGGGGTCCATATTCGAACTTAAAATTAAATCTGAAATAAAACTCCGGTGGTCTTAATCTAACTTATATTTAGCACATTGCTGATCTGAAATAAAAATCCAGGGTCCATATTCGAACTTAAAATTAAATCTGAAATAAAACTCCGGTGGTCTTAATCTAACTTATATTTAGTACATTGCTGATCTGAAATAAAAATCCGGGGTCCATATTCGAATTTAAAATTAAATCTGAAATAAAACTCCGGTGGTCTTAATCTAACTTATATTTAGTACATTGCTGATCTGAAATAAAAATCCGGGGTCCATATTCGAACTTAAAATTAAATCTGAAATAAAACTCCGGTGGTCTTAATCTAACTTATATTTAGTACATTGCTGATCTGAAATAAAAATCCAGGGTCCATATTCGAACTTAAAATTAAATCTGAAATAAAACTCCGGTGGTCTTAATCTAACTTATATTTAGTACATTGCTGATCTGAAATAAAAATCCGGGGTCCATATTCGAATTTAAAATTAAATCTGAAATAAAACTCCGGTGGTCTTAATCTAACTTATATTTAGTACATTGCTGATCTGAAATAAAAATCCGGGGTCCATATTCGAATTTAAAATTAAATCTGAAATAAAACTTCGGTGGTCTTAATCTAACTTATATTTAGTACATTGCTGATCTGAAATAAAAATCCAGGGTCCATATTCGAACTTAAAATTAAATCTGAAATAAAACTCCGGTGGCCTTAATCTAACTTATATTTAGTACATTGCTGATCTGAAATTAAAATCCGTTGCCCATATTCGTACTTAAAATTAAATCTGAAATAAAACTCCGGTGGTCTTAATCTAACTTATATTTAGTACATTGCTGATCTGAAATAAAAATCCGGGGTCCATATTCGTACTTAAAATTAAATCTGAAATAAAACTCCGGTGGTCTTAATCTAACTTATATTTAGTACATTGCTGATCTGAAATAAAAATCCAGGGTCCATATTCGAACTTAAAATTAAATCTGAAATAAAACTCCGGAGGACTTAAACTAATTTATATTTGGTATATTGCTGATCTAAAATAAAAATCCGGGATCCATATTTGAACTTAAAATTAAATCTGAAATAAAACTCCGGTGGTCTTAATCTAACTTATATTTAGTACATTGCTGATCTGAAATAAAAATCCGGGGTCCATATTCGTACTTAAAATTAAATCTGAAATAAAACTCCGGTGGTCTTAATCTAACTTATATTTAGTACATTGCTGATCTGAAATTAAAATCCGTTGTCCATATTCGAACTTAAAATTAAATCTGAAATAAAACTCCGGAGGACTTAAACTAATTTATATTTGGTATATTGCTGATCTAAAATAAAAATCCGGGATCCATATTTGAACTTAAAATTAAATCTGAAATAAAACTTCGGTGGTCTTAATCTAACTTATATTTAGTACATTGCTGATCTGAAATAAAAATCCGGGGTCCATATTCGTACTTAAAATTAAATCTGAAATAAAACTCCGGTGGTCTTAATCTAACTTATATTTAGTACATTGCTGATCTGAAATTAAAATCCAGGGTCCATATTCGAACTTAAAATTAAATCTGAAATAAAACTCCGGAGGACTTAAACTAATTTATATTTGGTATATTGCTGATCTAAAATAAAAATCCGGGATCCATATTTGAACTTAAAATTAAATCTGAAATAAAACTCCGGTGGTCTTAATCTAACTTATATTTAGTACATTGCTGATCTGAAATAAAAATCCGGTGTCCATATTCGAACTTAAAATTAAATCTGAAATAAAATTTTGTTCCGGCTTGATTGTATTTGGGATATTTGGACTTCCCATCCAAGTATTTCATCAGGATCAAACAAAAAGCAAAAAATTTGTTTATCAATAACAATATTAATTATAACACACACACTTATCTTTTCCGTTGAAGATGAGTTATACGACCAAGCATAACTTCCTTTTATCTTTTCACTACACTACACTTTTTCGCGCCTAAGTTTCCCAAACGGTGGGATCCTGCCTAATAAAATGACTCAGCTAATATGAAGTTGTGCGTCCAAACACAACTTCTGTTTACCATTTACCATTTTCTTAATTCTAATCTGACCTTTGTTGCTTTAAATGTCGGCGTTTTGTTCTGATATCTGAAAGGAGAAAACGGATTAGGTGCAGTGGCAAGTCCGGACTTGCGCACCACGTGGCCACGGGTCGCCCTAAGGGCAGCCGCCCAGCAACCAGGACTGGACGACTTAGGAGTAGAGTGTTAGTGTACTTAAATTAGCTGGAAAAGTGTAGAAAGAACAGTTAGTAAATGTTGGGGTTGCACCTCCTCGTTGCTGCGGTGGCCCCAGCGAGACTCTACGACCAACGGCATGGCCAATCAACGTGACCGTGTCTAGAACAGTCCATCGTACCAGACGATGCCAACACTTTTCAACTATAACCTGGTCTTCTAGAATCAAGTGCTGAACACCGCCAAGTATGTCAGGCAGCCCGCCACTCAGCTAACCAACCACTAAACCACCGCTTTGGCTGGATATGCTATAAATAGGATAAAGTCCGCAGAGAGCGGATAGTGATTAGCCGGCCAAGCTTTACGCCTTTCGTAAGAACTGGTCAGTCGATTATTTGCTTTAAGACTAATACGGTTTTTTGGTTAATCACAAAACCCGATCCCTCCCACACAACCGATAATGCAAACCCTCCCACAGCAAAACAAATCGAGGTAAACCGTAACTCGAGACTCCTAGCTAGATGCACCTAGTGTACGGGTTCGGAAGGAACCCCGTACGATAGCCCCGGGGCGAATCTAATGTTCGTCGTGCGCTGCTGAAGTTCTTGTAGTCTGGTAGTCCAACGACGGAAGTCTTGAAGTCATCGAGGTCTCCATGCTTGTGTTACCATCAAAGCGCTTGTGCGCGCTTTTGCCGGGGACACAAACATAGTTGCTCGGGTGTCCCAACGGTGGCAGTTGATGGACAATTCATTGTTATTGTTGCCTACTCTATATCTGTTTTTTTTTTGTTTTTTTATTTGTTTGTTTGTTTTTATTTTTACTGAGTTTATGATGAACGATACATTCGACGAACCAGGACTTTGAAGAATAGCTTGTACAAAATGACATATACTTGGAACCTGGGCGCGCGTTCCAGAAATGTCGAAAAAGGCAATGAAGTTACAATTACTTTACGTTAATTGGACATTGAGTAAGAAATATTCTAATTTTTAAGTTAATTGGACATTGAGCAAGAAATATTATTATTTATGATTGTTGATATTGTTATAATGTTATTCTCAAATTCGATATAATTAATTAAGTAAATATAATTAGCTAAATCATTTAAAAATATGAATCAAACTAAATAACTGCTTTAAATTTAATTCCGAACAAGCTTTGGGGTTGGGCATGCACCATTTTCGAACCAACTATTAACCAGTTGATTAGCTCCGTATGTTTTTTACCAGCTGTATTTAACCCTCTCCGAAAACGCGCGAAAACAGAAAGGGTTCGAATTAGGCACAGTTCTGGGCAACATTTTTGTGCAGGCAAGGTTGCCATGGGCACATTGCCTAAACAACTTTAACGAGCACAGCTTTGTTGGCAGACCCATACCTAAATGGCCAGTGGGTTCAGCAAATGCAAATTCAAGCAAATCGAAATATGTTTACTTTACGTTTAAATATGAATAACCACAAATCACTGCCATGGGCAATCCTTAATTCGCAGTGGAAGTTGCTAAGCTGCATTTCGTGACTCGCTGCGCTCAACCGTTGCACTCAACCGCCGGGCGAACGAACCACATGCAGCAAAGTCAACTAACAACTGCGCAAAAAAGACGCCTTTGCGATGTACATCAGTTAGAGACTTTGACCCCGACATTTCTATAAACGGTTTTTGCTTATTTTAAGCACTAACACACAATTACTTGATTCATTATTGGGGAATTTGTTTGTTTTAAGGATTAGAGGATTTTTATTAAGGGTGAACTTTTACACTTGCAACATCAAATCTTTTTATATATTTTTCGAAGTGATTTCGAAAGTGCAAACATTTAAATAATATTATAAATAATTGAATATGAGAAATGTTCATGAAAAGTCAAAAATAAAGTCTAAAACCGTACTACATCTTTTCAAAGCTGGACACACAGAGATGGTGCATGGGGATACTCAAAAATTACTCACGATTTACCCATTGACCTTATCCAGAAAGAATCCAGAATGCTGGAGTACAGGATACTGTTGAGTTGTCTCAGGATACTGATGAGTTGTCTCAGGATACTGTTGAGTTGTCTCAGGATACTGTCGAGTTGTCTCAGGATACTGTTGAGTTGTCTCAGGATACTGTCGAGTTGTCTCAGGATACTGTCGAGTTGTCTCAGGATACTGTTGAGATGTCTCAGGATACTGTTGAGTTGTTTCAGGATACTGTTGAGTTGTTTCAGGATACTGTTGAGTTGTCTTGATTTGTTCGTATTGTTATTTGTGATTTTTTCGAGTTTTTTAATTGTTTGTACGATGAAGCAAAACCACTTTCAGAATTGCAACAATTACTGTAGTTATATATATATTTGCGAATCGAATTGTAATAGTATTTAAGACCTTACCGTAACTACCCAACCTTTGGTTCAATCGCACAACAACCTTTAAACACTAGGTTTTGGCCCGTCCCCGGTACCACCGCCAAGCATTTTATAGCCCAGACGGAGCCCAGTCTGCGAACGGGGAACTACCTACGTGCAGGTACAGGTCCTTGTAGCAAAGAATTGGGGACATTAAAGAATCTAATACTATGACATTTACTTTAAATTTTAGTTGTTTTTAATACGATACAAATTCGATTCTAGTTTAAATAGTATGATAGTAGCCCGCTAGGACTTTATGTCTTTATTATTGTTATAACTCATATTTGCAATTCTGAAGCAACCATTGAGCTTTGTTTTTTGAGCATTTAATTGTTTCATGGCATTTTTGTATCCGGAAGTCCATAAATTTGAGTGTCTGAATTAAATAAATATATAAATTAATATATATTTCTGAATTTTCGTTTAAATATAGTGTAATATTATTATTTATAATGAAAGAGCATATAAAATTTATTATTAATTTATGTTACTAGTATAGAACCATTTATTTAGTACCCCTGCTATAATATTATTATATCAAATTAGAATTCAAATTTAATTTATACATGACATGATATCGATTATTATTATTTATTTTAAAAGAAGCATTTAATTTTTTTTATTAAATTAAGTTAGTAGTATAGAATTTATCAAATACCAGTGTCACCTATTTGCTCTAAGGCACACATATTAAAAATTCAATTTTTTTCTACACAATTCTGTATATATAATATAATGTAAAATATAATATATATTATCTGAAATAGTAAAAAAAAAAACACTACTATTTAGAAGCACTGGTAATAAATGATTGGGTCTAGTCCAGATGTTAAATTTAAAAAGTAAAGTATATTTACTAACATAAATAAAATGAAGAATAAAAAAGTTTCCACTATTTAAATCCACTGAAAATAATATAAAACTCCTATATTTTCGTTTTTGGTATTTTATTATATCATAACTAATTGAAAATAATAATTGTTTATTTATATCAAATCTTAATAATAAGTAAAACCAACTATTTAGAGCCGCTGGTTAAAGGCAAGCAGCGCCGCGCCGCCGCAGTGGTTATTTCACCCGCGAACGTGGTATCAGTTCCCGCCAAACCAAATGCAATGCATTACAGATATATATATATTTGTATGTACACAGAATTAAAACATAGACACAGGGGGGAAGGGAACACATTAAATATGAATGCAATATTATATAAAAACAAATAAATATACAAAAACAACACTGTTCAAATGAAATGAAATGAATAATAATTGAGAGAAAATTTACCAAGATACACAATTCGCCATTGATGCATGATGCCATGGTGGTTCACAGGCTGATATTTTTTATATCATCATTTTAACTCCAATTTCGCGATTGATGCACACATTTTAAGTTTAACAGTTTACGCGAACGATTATTAACCGATATGCTACAGTTACTTTGTGATTGCAATAGTTTTATTAACGATTTACACTAAAATATAACAGCTTGTCTTTCGTAACACAACGTCGGTCGACTTGAGTTCGGTCAGACTGGTGTTTCAACTTTCAACCAGTGAACGTACTACGATTTTGCGGTCTCTGCGCACGCCGTGGCGACGCTCGGTACATATGTCCGTTACTTGTCAGATATTTGAAAATGCTCGGTACAATTTAGAATGTATTTAATACCAAACCATTAATATCAAACAGACTAAATTATGTTTATATTGTCAATTCTTTTCAACTGTAAGCATTCATGTTTGCACACCAACTTGTACAACCTACTCTTTATATATACACAATGTGAATATCGTTTTCCTGGACAAAATTCAACTCAAGGCCGTTGTTTACACGCCTTGTTAATTGGATTGTCGAAACAAGTCTCATCGAAACTATGCAGGGATTATAATTTGTTAGTAAGTTTTATTATTGTATATTTAAATCAGTAGTGAGATGTGGTCGTGTGTGAGTGTTTGTTTTTATCGATTTTCGTGCCTGACCTTCGTTTCTGCTTCTCAACAAAATGGTAAGTTGTTAATATGTTGGAAATTTTAACTTTAATATTTAAAAGGGTACTGAATTTGTTTATGTTTTGTTATACCGCGGTAGTTAGTGTTTACTTTTAAATTAATTCATCTAAATATATGTTAAATTCGAACATTTTTGTGTGATTTTTTGGGAGAAAATCGACGATTTTCACTGTTTTTACTGTGGAGCTCGTAATATTTACCCAATCAAATTGAAAAAAATTGACAATATATAACAAAAATAGTTTGTTTGACTGTCCAAATTTCAATTTTCTATCAATTATAGTTTGGTCGGAAAAAAATCGCAAAGTTTGATATAAATTTCAAGTTAAAAAAATTCCCTGAAATGTGTCCAAAAATTTTTTCAAACCGACTAAA
The DNA here is from genome assembly GCA_933228885.1 of Leistus spinibarbis. NCBI lineage: Eukaryota > Metazoa > Arthropoda > Insecta > Coleoptera > Carabidae > Leistus > Leistus spinibarbis. The sequence goes on from OW121807.1 coordinate 6,831,479, forward strand.
AGTCAGTTTCTAGAGTAATTAAATATCGGGGAACTCAAATCTGTTAACGGCGGCTCGATACGATGCACCGTTTTCGAGTTATATGGAAATTTGAACTTCAAATCGCGCTTACTCAAATTCTAACGGTTTTTCGACAATTTAATTAGCATTTTTGGAATCAGCGTAGTCAACTTAATCTAAATATATGTCAAACTCAAAAATATTTATGCGATTTTTTTGCCGAAAATTTCGTAAGGGGTACCCCTTGCCGTTTTTGCGAAAATCGACGATTTTCACTGTTTTTTCACGCGGTTTACTGTGGAGGTCGTAATATTTACCCAATCAAGTTGAAAAAAATTGACAATATACACCAAATATAGGTTGTTTGACTGTCTCAATTTTCTATCATTTATGGTTTGGTCGGAAAAAATTCGCAATGTTTAAAAAAAAAATCAAGTTAAAAAATTTCGTGAAATGAAAATATAGGTTTAAATGTGGATATAAATTTTGTTTACATCTTACATCATACGAAAATACAAGTTCGAACAATACCTTTTTATTTCGACGCTTGTGATGACGATGCATTCTAATTATACTAGTAACATCCGTTTCTTAATTAGGATATTATAACCAGTGAGTGCAAGTCTTCGTTAAATTTTTATTTCAAAACATGTATTCACATTTCTAGTTTATCTTTCGTGTATCTAGTAGAGTGATTTTGCTGCTTGTATATTATTATTATTTGGGAAATTTTGCAACAAAATAGAAACAAAACACTGACAAATTGTTAACAGATTAAATATAATAATAAATAAACTAACCCAACATTACTAATTAAAGAAAATGCCGTTATCATTCAAGGGCATTCTACAACCCGTAATCTAATTCAGTCTATATTTCGTTTATTTGTTAGATACAACACAACAAAATATAAATATACTAATATTCAGAAGTTCCGGCTGCTGTAAGAAGAGAATGCCTATGAGGAAGTCTGCTTTGGTAAGTGTTAATCATTATTATTTCAATCCTTTAAATACATCACAAAATAAAATAAAAATCACTAGACATAATCACACAATAAACCAACCAGATAATTCAAATTTAAATTGAAATTGTTTTCTACCTGTTTGTGAACAGCTAGCATGCACACTTATTCCACAACAACAATATTCAAAATATACAACTGTACTAAATGTCTACTTTACCTTGTTACAGATTACTCAACGGATGTTTCAACGGTGGACAAGGCAGATAACAAACACCACGCGCCTCATCCGAAATGAAATGAAAATGGGGTAAGTGATTTTTTATTAGCCCCACGTGCCATCTTTATATTTCCCACCTGATTTCTATATTTCTATATTTCTATATTTATTTATTTATGTATGTACCGTACGCTATTTTGACCATTCGGTGGTGTTACGCGAATGTTTATTTTCAAATGCAATAGTAAATTGCCAAAGTCGGTGATTAATCAGTGAAAATTCGGTGAAAAGTCAGTGAATAGTCAGTGAGAAAAGTCAGTGAAAAGTTAGTGTAGAGTCAGTGTTATAAAAATAATGAAACGATCGTTTAAAATATGTGAAGTGAGTGTGTTTTAAAGTCATAATTCGCGGGACTCTAAAAAGTGACATTATCGCCAGTCAAAAAGGACAACTAGAACTTCGGCTGTGGTGTACCCAACCAGCTCAATGTTGCCAAGTTGTCTAGAAGTCTGCCAAAAAAATGTTTCAGCAAAATTGCATACATTTATGCCAATATTGTTTAGGTATTCTTTGGGCAGGTTCTTGTGACTTGGGCACACATTGCCCTGGTTGGTATAGGAGAGGAACAAATTTGGATTTAAGCGGTGAGTCGTTTTTCAATCCTAATATCAGCGAACGAAAATTAAAATCGACTGCAATTCGAATCATTTTTGTTGTTATAACAAAAGAATTGACAGTCGTGCGGGTGTAACTTAACTTCATCTTTTCAAGTAAGTCTTTCTGGAGTCGCTTGACTTTAGAACGACTTACGCCTTCCACAGCTGGGAAATATAAAGCATAATCACTTATTTTGCCCTTTTGTCTTATTCTTTAAACATAGAGTTCAAATATTTAAGGGTATAAGTGATTTTGAAAAATGGCACGGCTCCTCCCCCCCATTATATATTCGTACATCCTAACTTCAACATAACTTCGCGCATCATAAAATATTGCAAATTATTTATTTTATTATTAACAACGCTTCGCAGCGGACAACGAACACCTAGGGGCCATGTTTGTGTTGCCCATAAAATAGGTCGTAATAGAAATGAAAGTAGGTAGGCTAGGTTAGGTTAGGGAATGGGCAAACAAGCATAAACGCCACCTGGGTGCAACAACAACAACAACATCATCAACAGGCCCCTCTGCTACAAGTAGGGGCGCCTGCAACACAACACCTCAACCTAACTGGCCCCGGGGCTAACGTTAAATGGGTTAAATAAGTGTTGGACTGAGTCGTTTGTATATCTCAGATCCTGTATATATTTTTTGTGGGAGGGAAATGAATGATGATCACGGGTGTATTGGGGTGGTCGGTTCGCGAATTTTGATTGTTTTTCATTGTTATTTAATTTATAGTCAAGCTGACATTATTCAGCGTTTTTAATCAACAAGTTGGCTAATTCAAGTATACTTATGGCTTGTGCGCTCCCATCGCCTCGACCGGCATTACGGGTGTCGGGGTACTTAGTATGCACCCTCAGTTTGGGCTTTGCGTTCTGGGCCCTGCCGTCTATCGTAGCTTCCATTTGTTCCAACTGTTTAATCGTGAGTATTTGCGAGTCCGTTTGGCAAATGACTCAGCGGTATCAGTTGGGCTCTTGGTTGGATATACCGGTAGACGACCAGGGTAAGGGGCAGGAAGTTCCAGGCTGCGGTGTAGAAACGTACAAAGCTAGTGATGGGCTGGTGTTATATAGCTGGAGAGTTATTACACACACCAATTTTGCCATATTTTCTTTTTTTGGTCCAAATGAGATTACTAACATTGTTTAGTGTATTGGCGCGTTTTGTCAAATTGACCAATCGCATCTCCTAAGAAGCCTATCTGTCTCAACGTGTCTGATATACCTAGTAAGCTCCGTTAGGGGCACAAAAGTTTGATGGTTGTTGTTGGCAGTAGGTGCGCTCGGTGTCAGGGACGGCCCCGTGCCTATCCGCTGTACGGCCAGAGTGCAGTGGAGAAGCAAGGTGTTACCGAACTTGGCAGCGAGACCGGGTGGGTGCGTTGGTTGATTGACCCTGCCGTGGGGTCGTAGCGTCACGTGGATGGGTCCGCCCGAGGACGGAGCGGTGGACCCCTGATAACTGTACTTACCCATTTACAGGACATTAAAGTTAGGGTGTCCCAGTTCTGGTTGCTGGGCATCCGCTCTTTTAAAGTTTTCGCAGTGTGCAAGTCCGGACCTGTACACTGCCCCTTTGGCAGATCGCCTTCTAATCATTTCTTTTCAGAAACATCAAAACTACGACAAAAATGAATGTTGTACTCATTCATATATATGCAATTAATATATTGTATAGAAATATATATACATGTAGATATACATATTTATTTACGTGTGTCGAACCTAACGACACAAATGTTTGAAACGTAGGGTAAAACAAGCATTATTGCTAATCAGTTTACATATAATATATAAATAGGCTCTTCGCTAGCTATCTCCAAATTAAATTAGGAATATAGGTCGCCCTTTGCAGCCAAATCTTCAGTAGTTTTAAAATATGCAGTGCATTAAATTTAATTAACTTTGACATGGTGACGGGACTTACACATTTCTCACTAAGAAATACATTGAGTAAATAGTTAACTGAAATCAATGATTCATTAAACAATAATAATCAGTCTATTTAAATGTATCAGTGAGAGGTGCTAACAAATAACTCTACTTTAAAGGACCGATTTCTTGATCCTCCCTTACTCTATACGAACACCGTTCTCGAGTTATATGGAAATTTGCATTTTATCAACTTCAAATCGCGCTAACAGCAATTTCTAACGGTTTTTCACCACTTTAATTAGCATTTTTGGAATCAGCGCAGTCAAATTAATCTAAATATATGTCAAACTCAAAATTAATTATGCGATTTAATATCGGGATTTAATATCGGGGAATTCAAATCTGTTAACATCTTGATTCGATGCACCGTTTTTGAGTTTAATGGAAATTTGCATTTTATGAACTTCAAATCTCATTTTTTTTGCCGAAAATTTAGCATATTAATGAAAATTTTTGATCCGAGAATACTACAGATACACGACCGATTGCTCTAACTTCTTCGATACTTCGTATGGCGAGCTAAATATTGGAGTGGGTTTCACTAAACTTATTGCTTTATTGTATTTAATATAATATGTATGGTAACTACAGGGTTTCAAAGCAATAACATTTACAAAATATGATCTATATATATATATATATATATATATATATATATATATATATATATATATATATATATATATATATATATATATATTACGTTATATTACGTATGTGCGTATATTTAGGTTTACAATAAGCCTAAAGCTTTATTTATCATATCAGAATCATGGTCCATGGTAATATAACATCTGGCTGTTAAGCGCACCTTATTGTACGTAGTGAGGTTCACTTCATACATAACTTTATTCCACGGAAAATTCGGCAATATTTTATCGTGCAGTACGTAGTTTGTCACACTGTATCTACCCTGCAAAAAAAAAAAAAATTCGATTTCATTCAAAGCAATCTTATATAAATAAAAAAAACCAAACTCTTTATTTCTTTAAAGACATTTTTTGATCCGAGAATACTACAGATTAGTTTTCGAATAGTAAAGTTATCGAATATTAGCTGACTCAAGATTCGAATAGTTTGAATAGTTCGAATATTCGATTATCGAATAATATGCGTCAGGAATATTCGAATGCAAGTGTTATCGAGTATCTGCAGCATTACTACAGATACACGATCGAGTGCTTTAGCATTTCTGTAATTCGCACTGTGAGCTAAATATCGGATTCATAATGATGTCGTTAGTAGTAGTACCTTTTTTATTGGGCAACTTGATGGAAAATATCCAACTTTATTGATTTGTTCTTCTATGACATAACGTACGCTTGGTAGCAATTCGCAAAAAGAAAGATGTTCAAATTGGTACGGCATTCGTCTATATTCGTTACTAAACTCTGCATATAAAAGCAAATCCTATGGGATTACAATTTATTGTTAGATTGTATTATTAATAAATTCTTTTTCTATTATAAACAATTTAAATTATCATAAACCTTCCAATACTGAAGCTCTCTCGTGTAACGTAACTAACTAGCACTATAATTGTTAATTTTAAAACGGTTGTTTACTAATTACTATTTCTTGCTAACTGTGAATAGACTTTTACTTACTACAAATACTTGGTGCGACAATTCTTTATACAATTCGGCGTAGATAGATATCCCAACTGAAGTTTTATTAAATCTGGAAATGGACACCTTACCATCGCCATAGTTTTTGTCAAAATATACTGCTTCAACACGTTCAATTTTGCCATTGAGAAACTCTTTTTGTTCCTAGAAAACATTTTAGATATTCTATTAATACCAAATTCAATTTTCATATTCATGTACACTGACATAGCATTGATATATTTGTATATAAATATATATCAAAATTATAATTCTCAAATGGACCATGTTGAATTGAATAGTTCAATCGTGATTTGACATTGAGTCTGTTTTGTTGTTGAGACGTATATTTATATAGAAACTGAATTAATTAATATTAATATCTGATTAACACACAACAATGTATAATGTCAACAATTTTAATTATATTTGTTGTATTTGCGATTTATACACGCATATTTATTATTATTATTTACATGAAATATACTAATTACATAATAAATAAACAAATTTATAAATAAATTTGGTATATATACATTTTCGGTAATTCTATAACACGACCGAGTACTATAGCTCCTTTGGAGAGCGTTTGTGTCAGGGTAGCTCTTCGATAAATCTTTTAGAATCCCTGATCTAGAAGACGATACAGTAGGTTGGGGGGGCGGGGATAAGGTGGAGTGAGCGAAGAGTCATTAGTGTTCTCACCTCGCGCGCGAATGAATGTGAAACCAACACCGATTAGATTAAGATCATTGTCTGAACTCGACGTCGACGGAATTGGATTGTGATTCAGAGTACCTCGATCCTTCTTGTTAATGCCCGCCATTTTGAATACATTAAACGAAACTTTCCCTACTAAAGTATACATATATATAAATTTATGTTAATCACTCGGAATTTAATTGTCATATTTCCGTAGTATTGACTAGGCAAACCACAACCAGTTAACATACATTATCGTAGTGAATTTATTATATTACTCATTTACAGCTATGGGCACATACACAAATCTATTGAAAGATGAAGCGATAAACGTGAATTATCCATTTTTCATAAATGTTGCAATGATAAATCGTTCTTGACGCCCCAGTCGCTTCAGTCGTGCGACAACAGTACACGAGTACATGTATTACGTCGCTTCAGTCGTGATTAAGGATTTAAATAATGAAACAGTTGAATATTTAACATATTTATTTAAATTGCAAGGTGGAATTCTGAGTGCATTGTGTGACACACATCAAAGTGTTTAATCAATATTCATTAATTCATAATATTTATATAATATAAGCTGTAATATATAAAGCGCCATATGTACAGGAATGTGACAAATTTCAAAAACATCTTACATATCTAATTTTATACAATTTCAATACATATACGTACAGAAATACTACATTTACTTTATACATTTTCGAAAAATAACTAAATGCATCGTGTCGTACTTATAGTTTAATATTAGAAATATTCTAGTCATAATAATCATATATTACAATCACATTTACTTACTTAAATATATATATATACTTCGCTTTTACGTAATATCATGTAGTACAGTCAATGTAAAAAAATTAATTGTGGTAACTATTTTTTATTCGCAATCGAGAATATCGTAGCGCTTATGCACGCAGTAACAGTGTTTATTATGTTGTTCCCAACACATTCCGGCATACAGTTTTATTTTTGAATCGTGTTGAAAAGGACATATTGAAAATGTAATTACACAAACATGGCTTCCTCCGCTAGTTAGCGAATACTCTTGATCGCGAATCATTTTTATTTACAATATCGTTTTGTAAAATTAAATAAATAATACTATAAACTTAAATCAACAAATAATTTCATACTTTGGCATTAAATGACTGGAATATTTTCACCAATTTTTTTGGTTTCGTTGTCTTTATTTCAACATCACGATTTATATTATATTGTGATATGAAAATATATGCTGTAACAATGAAATATACCCTAATAATTTGCATGGAAAACTCGTCGAAATAAAAGTGAAAAACTAACTGGAATCAGGAACACAACTCAATTAGTTTTTCAATTATATCAAGCAGAGCGCTGAAGCTGAAACTGAAATCCTATATATATGAATTTTAGTCTCTGGTGTCGTAGCTAGTGCAGAATGCAACCAAAGTTTTGGTACTGCGTCGGTTGGTCGGTCGGTCGGTAACTTCATACTCCCATAGCGCGAGTCTGATTCGATGTTGCGAGCACGGCGAACTATGGTGGTGTCGGATTCCACAGCAACTCGTCAGTGGCAGGGGCAGCTTTTATTTAATAGGGAGAGTGCGAACAGAATCACCACATTCAGCCACATGCCAGCGAATTATTGTGAAAATGTTGTGCTATTATTATATTAGGCAGATACCACTCCGTGTTTTGTTACACTGCGTATTAACTACACACCACCATTACCGTTTTTACCCAAATTTTTTTAAATCAATTTTGCAAGTTCATTCCCTTTTATTCTTAAATAAATAATCTGTATTTATAATAAAACTTGAATTGAATGGTGAATTATGAATTAATTTCCACTGATTGAATTAGTAATAAGTAATCGGTAGTATGGAATCGTTTGAATACGAGATAGACCAATAAAAAATCTTACTGAAAGCAATAAAGTTCCCGTCCGCCATTTGCTACTTGTTTCAACTCGTCTCGCGTACGATTGAGTTGGCCGGGAGCAAAGCACGGGCCACTGCTTTAAAAATCAAGCCTCGCTCAATCAGACAGTGGCTCGAAGTGGGTGGGCACCCGCACCGTGCAACCGGGGTTATTCCTATCGTAAAGTACGGGTGCGGGGAATACAGGGGTAGATTTTAGCATTCAGTTGGCGTACTGGAAGGCCGTGATAAATAAAGATATAGAGCCTGGACTGTGTGATCTTTGCGCTCTGTCATACTTATGCCCGGAACAAATGACGTAGTGCTGGTGGCGTCTCTGTCCGGACGAAATCTTTTACTGGTTGTTTCCTTGATTTCTATTTCTTTTTTCGTTCGTTCGCTCGCTCGCTTCGTCGTTTTATGTTATTTTATGTTAGTACGTTCTTTTGTCTCTTCTTGATTTTACCCGCTGGGTAATGGCGGAAAACCAGTGGACAATAAAATGTTAAATGGTTTGCTTGTCGCTGTAAATATTTGACGGAAAACTTCTATTTTCTAGAAAAGTATTCAGTACTTTGTAATACATTTTCTCTACAGTTATGAAATCGAACATCAGATATTTAGGGCAAATAGAACGTAATGAAAAAAATATTTGAGCGCCACTGCTTTTGTCATTGTCTATTGCAGTGATACAAGTTTTCAGTCATCCACTTTCTCATACGTCATACAATTCCATGGTTTTGCTTTGGCCGGAGCCTCCGGGGACAATCAAGATCCCGGAATATGAAACCGCATACAGAATACTAACAACTATCATATCACAATACAACTGCTATGGAACGAATGTTCCTTTTATATATATTTTATATTATATTTGAAGACAAATAGATTCATTGTTACAGCATTGATATGTATTTGGAAAAATAGCTTTTAACTTAAATTAATTTTTGGTTTTGTGTTACGAACAAATAAACTGTGTTTGCTCGTAAAACTGCAACAGTTTTGTTACAGTGTACCTCGTTTTTGCCAAATTCGGGTAATAAATAAATTTAATTTCAAAGTTTGCCTAACTTAAATGGTAACGCATAATTCTTATTAATAATACTGAAAAATATTCAATAATTTACATTATATATATATATATATATATATATATATATATATATATATATATATATATATATATATATATATATATAATATATATATAAATATATAAATCGACTGCCACCAATTGTTACATCTGTGTGACAAGAATATAAAATTAGCGTATTTTTTAACTAACAATTTGTTTGTATTTTTATAAAAAACAATGGACATAGAATAAGATAGTCATATTTATAGTGCATTGTGCAAAAAAACGTCTCCAAGTAGGTGATATCCTAGTGCAAGTTCACCAGGAAGTGCAACCAATTAAATCTAAATTCGTAACGAGTACCATTTACTTCCAATTAACGGAATAACACAACAAAACCCCTACCAAGAAGGTCATATCCTGGTGCAAATTGTTCACTAGATCCAAATTACACAAGTCCCAAATTTAGTCCTATTTACAATAGTAAATTTATTTTATTCCACAGTGTCAGTTTTAACTCACTAAGTTCCACTTTGAAAACCGTATGTGTTTTGAGGTATAGTACTACCTCCGAGAAGGTGATAGCCTGGTGCAGGTCCACCTGGGGTTACCCCAGGTGGTCCTCCAGGTGTGGCTAGTGGCGGGTGTGTAGATATCGCGGGGGCCTCGCACTAGGTGGTCACCATCGGCCGGAGTTCAGTATGTTGGGTTTCCTTGTGACGACGGAGGTCCACCTTGCGCTGGAAGGCCCTGCCGCAAAGGTCACAAGCGAATGGTTTGAAGCCGGTGTGTTTTCGCGAGTGCGTGATCAGATTGGAACTCTGACTGAACGCTTTGCCGCATACCTGGCATTTGTGGGGTTTTTCGCCTGAAAGAAAAAGAGACAAAATGTTGTTAAATAAATATATATATATAATTCGGAGCAAGTTATACAAAATATACGACGAACTAATAAATAATTATTTTATACATATTGATGTAAAAATATTATTTTACAATTTTATAATATAATTACAACAATAAATGAATGAGTTTTATTCCATTTTAATTAATGGAAACTAGCAAAAAACTAATTACATAACAATAAAATTTCGTATTGTATAAATAATTAAATATATATATATGAATATTTGAAGTTGAAAATGAACGAGTCACCACTGTGTTATCGATTTCGCGAAAATGCGCCGATATATAACGAACTAACGGCACGACGAGACATAGCAGAATATTCGCTATATATGTTGAATATAGCACCTGTGTGTGTGTGTGCGGGCGATGCTGTGATTCGTGCCCCTGTATGGCCCCGCCCGTACCCAACAAAACTCCGGTTACCATAGCGACTACCGTCATCATACATGTTCAGCTTCACACATGAAACGTCGATGGAAGAGACAAGCGAACATTCGCCGGATATCTTGTGTGATATCACAAATGTGATATGAGTACATTTGGCAGAAAGGATTTTGCCAGATACACAAAAATACTCTTCAAAATGTATGGAAATTCACATTACTTAACTGTTACAGGCGTATAGAAAATAACTATTTTAAACTAGGGTCACCCATGTGGTATTCAGAATATAGGTAGTTTAATAATAATTACACGGTTTTTCTTCAGTTTGTATCGTTTGACTATAATAGTAATACAAATTTCCACATCGCAAATAATAATAAATCGAGTCCTTTTTTGAACGCTATTTAGTTTTTAGATCACAATGTTGAGATTAACTAAACGATAAATTTAAACTAACTGGCCATAAGTATCATTTAGACAGTTTCCATAATTGTATTATTACACAAAAACAGGATAATAAATCTAAGCAAAAACTTAAAAATCGAAAACTAGGATAAATATGTAATAAAATCAGTTCTTGGGTACCGATATATTCATATAAATAACTTTGGTACGTTTTCTCTCGTGTACACGTATGTGGAGTGGGTCAGGGGCGTCCGTCCGCTAGGGGGCCACTTGTGATGCCGGTGCTGACGCCACATGTAATCTGTGCAGTGGCGCACGGCGGCCATAAGCCAAAAATCGCGAGGCCAGACTTGTCCCGGTGGGCAAATAAAATTTATGGCTGATTTGACATTTCTTACTGGACCCGAGACTCTTATACACACATAGTATCTTTATATCTGTGTGTGTGTGTGTGTGTGGATATCATTGAAGTTGTATGTGTGACTGGATGACTCCTGGCTCCAGGGCAATCAACCTGGAAGCGCGTTGAGAATTCTGGATTCAGCCCTCGAAAAGATTTTTCCTTGGTTATCACTTACTTGATTTTTGTTCTGGTTTTGTCAGTCGTCCAGGGACTACGTTTTATTTAAATTACTTTTTTCTATCCTTTTACTACGACTTATTTGCAAATATATTTTCGGATTTATTTATTTATTAACAAACTTTATGATGAAATAAATTGTAAGCGTATTTTAGACATAATTTACTTTTTATATAAAATTGACTACCAAGAAGCAAATAAATTGGCGAGGAATAGAATAGAAACAAATGGAAGAAAATTATAGAAAAGAGAGATTTAAAACGCTTATATATATATATATATATATATATATATATATATATATATATAAAGTTGACGCAAACGATCGTAAAGGAAATTCAAAGTCCTACATCTTGTTTATATAAGAAATTAATGTAGTAAATAAACCAGAATGGCCATTGAAATGAAATATAAATGAGTGACAAGTCCCTAGCCGATATGAAATCGCAGTTCAGTATAAATCACGTAAAAAGAACAAACAATAAATAAGAGAAACGAATCGTCTACAAAGCAAACAACATAAAACTGAAAAAGAATTGGCGCGATTATACCGTACAAGGGAATAAAACATAACATATAGGTAAATAAGAAACACGGCACATTTATTAGCAGCAGCAACATATTACGAACGATTCAATATGGCGGGCGTGTCTCGGTATTGCAGGCAGCAGTACGGTGCACGTACCCATACACTAGCCAGATGGGGTCCTTTCTTGCGAGTGGCTGCAGATTTCACGCCGTGCTTATGTTTTAATAGAATTTACGATTATTGCCCTGTACCACTCCACTTTTGCGATTTTCGCTCGTGAGCTTATAGCAGCCATGCCAGACTAACGGCAGATTTTCCACCAACGATCTCCAGGACCGGATTTCCATTTATATTCCACATAGCTATTTCTTCCTACTCTGTCGTTTACCTAACTATCATTAAAATGTAGTATTATTAACACAGCCGTCGAATAGCAATAAATGACTATGAAGTTCATAAATTAGCTTAAATTGAATATGGTTCTAATTTGTCAGGCGGCTTTAAATCATGTGATTAAATCTATAGGGATGATGAACCTGATGATACATAAATCAGGTTTCCGTCCATCTTTAATAAAGTCTCTGCGCCTCATAGTTATAAATCACCAGGCCATTAAAACGCAGGCATCGTCATGATTTTCGCTCTCACTCGTTAAGAGGGTTAGAGGTACGAGAGGGCGAATGGCGGGCGTATCGCGATGTAAGGGTGTTGGAGTAATTGAAATTCCAAACGAACGAACGAGGGCTTCCACTTCCGACTATCTTCGTCTTTAGCCTATATCTATCTCATTTTATTATCAACCTTCTATTTTGTTGTATATAACTATATAGTGCGCACCTAGTGCACGAGAAGCTTAAGTAATCGTTAGTAAATTCGGAAAGGGTCAAAACGTGTATTTAAGAAAGTAAAAATGAGCTTAGAAATAAATAGGCAAATCTAGGACTACAGTAAAGTTGAGTGAGAGAGAAAATATGGTGTTAAAATGTCTGTGTGTGTGTGTGTGTGTGTGAGTTGGCAGTAATATCCTCTCCGGAGCGAAGAACGCAGTGCATTCCTAGGATTCCGGGTAGCGGGCGTGACCGGTGAACATCTTGCCCGGAGTGCAATCAGTGTGTATGTGCTCGACTCCAGGGCAACTCGGACGCGTGGTATTTGCGCAATTTGAAAATGGTTTGGCTCTGCCACCAGATTCCGTTTCTCAACTCACCAAACATATGAAATCTCGTGTATTTTATTTTGCTTTTTCTCTGCCTATGACCCGTTATTTAAATTAACTAGACCACACGTCGCTTAATATCCTGTCCAGTTCTATGATTTCCATTATAAATATTAATTTCCTCAGTCAAGAGAATGAACAATGACATATTGTGATTTGAAAATCGCAAAAATCAGTTGTTGATTTAGCAACGATAATTCAATGACAGTTGAAATGAAAACATCGTTATGAAAACGGTAAAAGCTGTCACACGGCGATCGGCGCGCGACGGAAAGCAATCAAACCAATCCAGGTAATTTCAAACAAATGAATCGGCGAAAAGCGAACAGATGGATATACCCAAGCCGAAATAATACAGTTCAAGCGTTTATTCGTACGTTCGTTCGTTCGTTCGTTCGTAGGAATTGCAATCCGGTTAACGAAAATACTTGACGTTTCCCGCGAGTCCTGAGGTTGTGCAAGCACTCGATGGATAGAACCCCGTTTGCCAATCAGCGCTTCACGCCACATGGATAAATATTATAGGGATGGAATCAGGAGCAATTCTCCCATAAATCCAAATAATGGAAAACTTACAAACAATATATTTAGCTACTAGATTATTAAACACAGTTGTTCATGAATACAGGCAACCTTCGTTAGTACGCGTAGTTCGTTTAGCGCTACCGAATATCTGTGATGATATTAATTAATTGAAATATTTTGATATCTATGGTTGTATATAACTGAAAAGGAAATAGAATTGTTGGCGGTCCGGTCCTGGTTAAGTAGGCTGGTACGCCGCAACATTGAATTTAGATTGGCCTCCGGCTAAATATTTTCTTTGCTAACCTCACGGGATTAAAGTTTACATAGAACACTTCGTTCACCATCCGGGCGCAGTATGGTTTGGTTTCCACCAACACCGTATGAACGATTCCATCCAACCACTAAATGAACTGACTTTGAAATCATATCAAATAGCAGCGATACATTTTGAATTGATTGTTTACCATAAAAATCAAACATTGCTATATTATTAGAAATAAAACTCTTGAGAAACTAGTTCAATTCTAACAATGAAGCCATTAATTGTCATACCACTTTGCGTAGGTATAGCAAGTGCGTAAACCAAAACATAAATTCACTTAATTCAATTTTTCGGCGACGCACTTCACAATGAACAGATGCGAAATAAAAACAGAGAGAGTCCTCATTGCATTTTGGTTGTGGCGTGGATGCTCCACTCTATAAGATAACAAAAATCTATGGGCCGTAACGGTAACAATCCCGACCACTATTAGCAGAATTGGTGCATTCTAATTCTCTGGGGGATTTCACTTTTCAACCAGATCACCCCAACCAGAAAAAAATTATTAAGTATTATAATTTGAATTTTAAAATATACACTCAACTTTTTTTTGTATCATAATAATTAAAAACTATTATATTTTAATTTTAATGCCAAGCGTGAAGTAGGAGGTTGCTCGCATTGCGTAGCTTACCTAAGGCGAGCAGGACGCATCGGTGCGTTGTACGTACCGAATCTTATTTTGTTATATATCAATATACTTAGTTTATAACTAAGTAAAATGTATAAATAACTAATAATATTTTATTTTTTGATATATATATTTAATGAAAACTAATAATACTGCAAGTTTTTTAAATATTAATCGAATTAAAGGAAATCAAGTTCAGCGGCACGCGTTTGAATAATATTAAAATGAAAATGTCGAGGGTAATAATTTCATATGTGAGATGAGCTAAAACCATCTCACACAGACGGGCTAATGTTACATTTGCCGGATTACAATCTAATACTAATATAATTATCGTTATTGGTTTCCCTAATCCCGGGTGGCGGGGCACACAGAAAGAACGGTTTGAAGGGGTGAGTCTGTAACATGACACCGTGCAACAAAGGTTTGTACCATTGTTCGTACACGTGTCAATAATGGACCCAGCTATATTAGCCGCTCCCTATAATATATCATCAGAGGGTCGCGCTACACTGAATATATGAAATTGAAAAATTTCAAATATTTTTGACCCAATAATAAATTCTCATGTATTATTATGATTATTTTACTTTTAAATTATATCACAATTCAGTGAAGACTGAAATGGAACAGTTGTTGGCCGGGGACAAAGATGGGCGTTCTGTGTTGATGCTGTACAATTATATAGTTTGTATGTTTAATTATTTAATATAATAACGCATTGTTATTGAAATTCTTGTCGCGTATTCGTTTGCACTTGATCCTACAACTCCTGTCGCTTCGCTACGATGATTCACATCCGTTTACTTAAGTTAGTAGAGGAAGGGCCACCCCCGGCCACTTGCTATCAATTTTTAGCAAATTCGTATATTCACAAATAAGTTGAAACATTGGTACCAACTGGAGAAGGTGTCACCGTGTCCGTTTTAAACGACTTCGTTTTAAAATTTCAATTTGAATCCACGGCAATGCGCGTTTAACAGTCGTCACACGTTTCGAAAGACAATCTCACCCGGTAACGTTTAACATCTCAACGGAATTGCGAACTAAGAAGAACACACAGCCCGTGTAGTATAGCAACCAGAAAAAGACAGCACAAAAAAAATGCACACAAAAGACAAAAAATACAAGCATCAGCGTACAAGACAAGGACGAAAGACTTATTAAAGAAGAACAAGAAGAAAAATACAGACGTGCGCTTGCCAGCTCCAGTAATTAACCGTATAAAAATCCAGCGGGACAAATGAAAGTACCGGAGGAGGACCCTTACACTCTTTGTAATTGGGATCTTGAACACAAATTACACGGGAATATCATGCAATCCGATTTTAAATAAATGTTACTTCATACGACTTTTTAAATATAATTTTTCATCTATAGCAACATAAATTTAAGATTAACGTAGCACAGTTTGAATCTTTGTGATGTTGCAGCGACTTAACATGCGTTCGGCGACATCTCAGGGAAGTCATATTAAAGAATGTGTTTGATTTGTATTATATTTAAAAAATAAAGTCTACCTTTGTCAATGTATAACAATAAAGTTAACAATTGGATAACATTGCATGTTGTTCCTTTGTCTTCGCAGTGTTACCGTTCCCTATGGGCCATGATGGCATATTATAAAAAGACAACATTACAGCGTTAGCAATACTGACATTGTGTACGCATGTTTTTACAATTAAAACGAAACAGAATTTAAAAAAGAATGCTATAAAACCGAATATTCCGTTAGTCTCAATTGCTTTTTATTGCTGGTTAACTTTTGGTAATAGGGGTCTAGTTACGTTGTAATTATTTGATGTTATAACTAACGTTTAATGGACATTCTGTTTTTTAATCAAACAAGATTTACTTCATTTAACAATTATCGTTCATGAAGGTGCAGTTCGCCAAGTAAATATTACATATTATATATATATAAACACTCAGAAAGTGTAGAATGCTTTGTTTATATGTTTTTATATTGTGAAAATCGTCAAAGCGGACCTATTTGTATTCCTAAAATAGTAAAAACGTGTATTTACGTGTTATAAATTGTTGATGACTAAGAAAGTAAAAGTATAAATCATTTATTAAATTTGAATGCAGTGTCCAATGTGTCTGTTGTACGTTTAATCTCCGGTGAATATTTCATGAACAGAACAAAACGGGGAGCAATTAAAAAAATGGCATTTTTCCTTAATTATTAGGTTCTTGTTTGAAAGAAAGTACGAGGGGACATCAGAAAACACCCTCTGTTTTCCATCTTGTCTCCCGTATTTAATATATATTGTTTTTTCATTGCATTTCTTTTCCGAAGCGACACAAAGAATTTTTCTAATTTCGTAACACTCATTTGTCATGTTTAATTGTTGTGTGATGGACAGATGAACGTGAACGAACATTCTTAAAAGAATAATTCGAAGTAAATATATCTGTTTTGTAGACACAGCATTTTAAACTTATTATTACATTATTTTCCGGGGAAAATTATTATATTTTATGGTGCTGGATTAAACTGAACAGTCCTTCACTCGACTTGGTTGGATTGGTTCAGTCGGCTCTTTGAGTATAATGTCGATGATTTAGAATTATAAACTCAGAAATTCATATATTTCATATTTAATACAGAAGAAATGTCATCAAACAACATAAACCAAATTTTAAAGACTCGTCAATAATTTGAATATGAATATGCTAGCGCTTTTTGTATTGTATTTATTGCGATTGGGCCCGCTGTAATATATTTATATCCGCTAGAATAAATCATGGGCTTCAGTTCTAATGCAATTATGAATCTCTGGTATCGTATGGCAATAAAACTCATCACGTGTCCCGAAATGTAAGTCGCAGATATAACACGAAATGAATATAGTATCTCAGAAGGATGCAATGAGTGAGTCAGGGTGGCGTTGGCCACTTGCCGGTATAATTGTATTATAGGTACGTCCCTATCCCAGTAGGGCACATGTCTGTCTCTCAATAGCATCAGCGCGGCAGCACATGAGGCACGTTACGTGCGTATGTCAACTGATCTATATTAGCTATTACAGTGGCCAACCGGCAAGGGATATGCGATGCCAAAATGGATTGCTACTGCCGCGAAACATCTGGAACACTTTTTTACGCACTTGATCTTTTATTTCCTAGACAAATTTTAACCGAGAATGAGAGATATTAAATATTGAAATAACGTAATATGTATTGTATGTAATTCCCGTGTAGTCTGGCAGATGACAGCGTTTCTTCAGCAAGTGTAATATATAGTTGGGAGCGAGTGTATAATATTAAAGCAAGTACATCAATTGTGGTTTGTAATCTAGGGTAACAGTGTAGTTGTAAACAAGTATAACCCTAGAGAGCTTACAGCTTTCCTTAACCCGTTCTCTCGGCTCGGGCCGTGCCGTGCCGTGCCGTTGTCTCGGTCTCGACGTTGGCGGCGACTTCACACTAATTAGTAAATAATTCACTTGGCACTCAGCTCCGACAATTAATAACTTCCAAGCGTAATACCTCAAGACTTTAATGCTATCATAAATTCATATATACGTCTATGAGACGAAGCCGTTTAAAATTGTTTTCATCACCCAATCCATCCTTCTTAAAATGACGAATTTAACCATTTTTATTATTTATCGGATCTTATTTATTAATTGGTTAACCTTAAAGGATTGTTCACAGCGAACCAAATAGTAATTAAGATTAGAAAATTACAAATAATAATCTAGTTTGTATTATGACAAACAATGCCAACATTCCAAGCAACAAAATTAACACAATGTATGATAAATTTTGTTGCTGTGAACGTTCATCTTGTATGTCATACTACAAACTGGAATTATTATTTATAATTTCTAAGTTTAATTACTATATTTATACCAGCTAGCTAGGAGTTATTTAGTTAGTAGAGGCTGAAGAATTGCCAGAAGAGGATTTTTAGAATACCCAAATCAGTCGTTGTGACACATCCATTTTCAGTAAAGCTAAATTATGTACGGTGTCCGTTGAAAGAAGTAATAAAGTTGACGGTTTTGCAGACGCACTGCAGCTATAAAGCAAAGAGCTACCGTGCCCGTATAGCAACATCATAGAATCACAACCACCGAAAACAGACGAGTCAGTCTGCGATGCGACATACATCTTGATAGTGGCGAATACGTTCTCCAGTTTACTTTAGGTAGAAATCTTCTTTACCATGCATACATAAATATATACTTTCATCCCTTAAAACTCCTTACTGCAGTTAAGGGATTTCTTGTATCTCATAAGAAATTTACATTTACGGGGACGGACATCAAATTTGGCTCTCCGTGCCAACAACAATTAAACTTGAATGTATGTCGGTTGTTCGCTTGTAAGAACAACTTTGTTTTCCTCTAAACTAAATTTAGTATTCTTCTATTCATAAAGGGATGTATGTTGGAAAAGTAATATGAAATAAAAATCTATTTTCCAAAACATACCTGTATGAATGTATGTGTGTTTCTTCATATCGGATTTCTGGTGAAACCGTTTCCCGCAGAATTGGCAAGGGTAGGGCCGCGTATCGGAGTGGATGAGCAGGTGCGTCGATAATGTTGATGATCTTTTAAAAGATTTACCACATTGTTTGCACTCGAACACTTTTTCGACGTTGTGGACAGCTCTGAAAAATAACACATATTAATGGTTACACATGGGTCGTACTGTACGATATATATACCACTTTACACTTATTTGGTTACATCAAAGTTAAATCATATTTTGAACATATCTAGTTTATTAAATGCTAAAACGATACCAGTAATTTATTTCTTACCTATGTTGGCTTAAGCTGATCTCATGGCCAAATGTCTTATTGCACAGTTCACACGCAAAGGGCCGTTTGCCATTGTGCGAGCGTCGCGCGTGCACTTCGAGTCCATGCGGCGTCGAGAACATTTTCTCGCACTTAATACACGAGTAAACATCGCCCAATGGCACCACTCCCGGCCGCATCAACAAATGGTGATGATGCGGATGCACATTCGCGGAATTCGCCATAAAATGGTGCCTCAACCGAAAAAAATCGTCGGCCGAATGCGGCACATATTGTTGCTGTTGCCCGCCATTCTGTTGATTCGCGATTGCAGCCGCAGCAGCAGCTTGCACAGCACTAAAATAAAAGGGAGCCGTCAAAAAACTCCGATCTTCATCTTTCCCTTGCGGATAAATCCCAGACGGGAAAAACCCAGGGTGCACAAAAGTTCTTGGTAAAAACTGCGAGTTATAATCTTGCTTCAATTGTGCATCTCTGATCAGATCCGCAAACGGAATATTAGGGTATAAAAATGACCGGGTTACTGATATTGTTTCAGTGAATGAAGGGTTTGTTTTACTTTTTGGGTTATCAGGACGCAATAGTGCTGACACGGAAAATGTTTCGGATCGTTTGATTGGCGCTGGTGTGATGTCTGTTATTGGTGATCGCGGTGGTGATGGACTGTTTGCTCGCGAAGCGATGGGTGAATCGACTTCCAGTTCTGGAGAAGAGCAGGGCGAACAGTGTGTGGGTGAACTGTCCCAGATCCTGGATTCTCGCCCTTGCGTTGGTAGCTCGTCGCCGCTGTAACAACTGATGTTGGTGTCTGTTAGGTCGTGGTTGTTAGCGGCTGATTGGCATTTGCTTTCGTTGTTGTTATTGTTGTTGCAAATTTCTTCGTCAGGTGTTTTGTTAGACATCAGTCGACTGATTCCGAATTTTATATGTTCTGTAACAATAGAAATGGAAGCATTAGGATGTGTCAACATTGCATGGGGTTGATACATATTTATAATTAGAAGTTGTTGTAATTTTCAGAGGTTTGAGCATGTTACAGACACTTGCCCAAACACTATAGCTGTTTTGTACTATCGTAAGACGGGTTATAAATATACATATTAAGTACATTGTTAGTTTAATATTTATTTCAGTAAGTAACGACCCCATTTGTATTACTCTCTACTTTTAGCAGCCATTTTAGATAGCTAGGTTTTTCGTCTACGATTGCAATAATTTAGAAGTCAGGATTAATTAAAATTTGTTAAATTCTTAACCTATTTTTATATATATTTATATGTATTGTTATTTATTTAGCAACAGTGAAAAACTACACATGCAGCAGAAAGAGTAACATAAATTTCTGATGAGGCATTCGAGGCAAACCAAACAGGTTATCGCCCTTTTGGGATTTTGAAATTTACGCTTTAATTCACTTTTATCGCTGGGATTATAAAACCGAATAAATTCTATTCCTTTTTCCGTTTCCGAAGCTGTAGCAAATGAACCACTATCCGACCCCTACCCTAACCAGAACCAGAAGGGACATTGCTCATTTATACTTATTGAAATTCTTCATTTGCTATACTGAATTATTTACACTTTTTTCCACTTGTGTATATTTTTGATTATATTTCTTATAAACCACCATTATTTACTTTCATGGACGTGTAATACTAAAATAATTATTGCAATCTTGGCATTTTAACGAAAATAAACTTCCCTGAATTGATATTGTCAATAATGGGAAAACAAATTTCTAAAAAAGGTAATTTTAAAATGTTTACAATAGTTCGTATGTTCAAGAAAGTGAAAAATAGTGGTGGATGGTTGATTGATTTGTGGTGGGGAGGCAATGAGCCGTATCATGTTTTGCGAGCAAAGTGTAAATTGACCGAGGCGACCCTTACACATATATACCCCTACATGGGCTGGCAATCTCCCTCAATTACCAAATAGACGGCCCCCATGTTTAGTTTGCGCGACAATCGCTTGAACACCTCTTATACTTAACAATCAACACACTGCATTTTTTGGCGGAGTCTCTCACTGTACAGTTTTAAGTCCGTTAGATTATTTGTGTTCTGAACAAATTTATGCATCTATTGATAGTGTAATATATATTTTAATTGAATTGCAAATCCTTTCTAAAATGATTCTTTAAAATATATCGAACAAAATACATGATATGTGTAATTAATAATACTAAATATATTTCCATTAAAGAACTACAGCTTTTTCAAAATCTTACTGATTCTTCTTGGCTGGCTCAGAATCGCACCATTAGTTTGATCTGTAATTTATTATTTCTATGGATTTTCAATTCATTCTAAAAATAATTATTTATAAAAAGGGCTAATGAAGACCACGTATAAAAAATATTAAAATAGTGTCAAAATAATTCATTCTGTCGAAAATCGTAACTATTAGTCCATATCAAATAAAAATGTAATGGAACATGAACATTGTATCGAAATGTGATTCGATACGCAGCGAACATTTACATGCAATGTGTATCGAATGAAGATATCGCACGTTGAACACGCCCTGCCGATCACTCGCTGCCAAACCTTTAACAAACATATTGACGGGGCCGGGGCCGGGGCCGGAGCCCTGCTTGTGAATGTGTATGTTTTGTTATTCAAGGGGCGTACACGTTAAATACAGCCAGTTTCCCCTCGTGGTGTCAAAGTGTATGCGTCGAAAAGCAACCTGATTCCGAATGTCATTGTCATTTGTTTTGTGTCGCTGTAATGATACTTGCGGGGCGAGGGGGGGGGGGTGGTTTATTGAAAAGGGACACGTTATTTTTACATATACACAAAAATTTATTTACAATTTAAAACTGTTTTTTATTTAAAACATATTATGAATAATTTCACTCTAAAGTGTTTCGGCTATCGAAAGTATTATTTTTAAATAAAATCTAAGCTAAATGAGTAATGAAAAAGTAAAAAATGCGTGAAATGATGAATTTGCGACGGTGTACTAAATGAGCAGTGTGATCCCTCGCTCCTATATGCAACTTCAAACAGATGCTCTATTTTATCCATGTGAATAATTCATATTACCGACGCAGTAGGGGTTGCCGGGCCGCCGTATATAGGGGTGGATGGTGATGTAAGAAGGAAGGGTGCCAACACAACACCCTGCCAAGTGTCATGTAACACTGGCTAAGCCCCCGATGTATTCTGTAGTCATATGTTTTGACACCGAAACGTTTTGTATCAGCGGTGTGGCTTTGGTTCCGGGATTATTTCTGTTCTTTTATAAACCCTTTTATGCGAAAACGCTCAATCCCAACTATTACAGCAAGTGCACTGTAATGAGCCTCACAGATGGCTACATTATTTTCACTTTACTCTATTTACTTTCCTGGAAGCAGTGGTGCGCTAATAAATTCGTTTATCTTTCTCAAGTTATTTATGCCATAATCTCCAAGGTTATTCGTGAATTTAATAACCATTACATGAGTAATAAAACCCAAACGCGATAATGCATTTCTAAATATATCAATAAATTCCGCCTATAGAAAGATAATTGTATATTTATTATCGATCAAAGAGTGCTGTTTCATGATTTAACCCAGCGATTATTAAGAACTAGCAAAACAAATAATTTTATAACGTTTTATCGTAAAATAAATCCTATCATAAGCTATATTAACCAATAAAAATGATTATCAAAGCGTTGATAAATATTTCCATAGTTGCCTTTTGAAATCATCACACCATTAGACAGAAGAAATAAAAGTAAATTTAATCAAAAATTTAATCCCAGATTGCAATAAATCAAATGTTATCATTAATCCAGAATGTGTAGATAACCAAATGTTAATAATAACCGAAAATTATCTGATAGGTCTTTGCGGTATAGTTTTATTATCGGTCGTAAAATTATATTAAATGATTAAGCAAATAGGCCTAGTGATAATAATTGAATATTGCATCTATACGAATCAAATTCATCTGAAGAAATAAGCTAAATGTTAACATGAGCTTAACTTGGAATTGTCCCCAATATATTTATTTGTTTAATAGTATATTGTAAATACATTTTACACACTTATACTTTATGTATACATGTGCGATATGCAGTGGCCATAGTGGAACGAAGCCCTTGTGCAAACATCGTGTTGTGTTATTATAGCGGCCAGACTTATGGTAAACAATGTGGAATTATGGATTTCAGTATATACGCAAAAATAGAGACAGCACATACAGTCTTCAGTACACCAGAGTGAGATGGTTTAGCTTTTGTTTGCTAGTGTGGCCACACTGCGGATTATGTTTATTTTCGGTTGAAACGACACGAATTGTTACGTTTGTGTAACTACTTTTTATTAATATTTCATTCGTCTTTTGTTTTCCAACTTTGTTATTTGTTTGTGTTTATACACTGTTTTTATTTCCTGGTTTGTTTTGTACATATATATTAAATACAACTGATCATATTTGATTTTTATATTCTCAGTATATATTTTTTCTTGTCGGTTCGCTAAACAAAGTAAAAATCTTTTGAAAGTGTCCTGACATGAGACACGACATACCGCTACGGTTTCTATATAAAATATTCATTATGCTACATCAACAAGGGACTCGGAAATCACAAGGAATATTATTAGTTACTTAACTGAAAGAAAATCTTTTGACCAAGCAAGTAAATTTACAAATATTTATTAAATATCATTTTCTTGATTTAAACCGATTCACGATTGAGTTTAATTACTCACTATCTAGTAAAACTCAAACATAATTTGCCCCGAATACTTGTGTGATTTAGAGTACGGTATTATATTTTAAATATGTCCATATTTTGTTAATATGCGCAGCTGTAATGAAATTTATGTTTGCCTAATTTTTACTTTTTATATTACTAAAAATTTATGATGCAACTCATCCTCTGGCAAAGCTCATATTTTCACCGTTTTGAAAACAAATGAAAATTACGAACAACCCTCCGTAGCGCAGTGGCGCATGAATTACCGGACATTATTAAAAACGTGAACCGGTAATCCGACATTAGATTACACACGTCATCCTTCATTTCATACACAAAACGTTAAATGACTAATATATTTCACAAATTTTATTTCTTTGCCCATAATAGATCATAATAGGCATGTGGCAATTGTTGGTAAATTATTATTTATCACGATATTTTTCATATAATTCGAACGTTGTTTTATGCGATTCATCTATAAAAATGAATAATGCTACTAATTGAGTCAACATAGTAATAATTGTTAAATGGAAATTACTGAATCAATAATCAACAAATAATTAATCATGAACCCTTATTTTAACTTCTCATTTGTCACACTTTTGTCATTTATTACAAACGCAAATATTAAACAGAAAGCAAATACACGAAAATATAGACTTACACTTCTAAATGTTTGTATAGCTTGTCATTATATTTTATTTGTTGTATTTTAAGGGATTGATTGAGTTATAGAAACGTAATAAAGTTGCTACAAATTACAGGTACGCTAACGCGTTTGTTTGATTAAGAAAATTAAGTGTTATGACGTTCGCTACCTTAATGGTTATTGGTTATATGGTAGTTAAGTTGACATGCGATTTTAATTTATGGTATACCGATTATAATTTCATTAGCTCGCCGTACGAAGTATCATTCGGTCGTGTGTCTGTAGCATTCTTTGGAAAAAATTATTAATTATTATAATTTTTAATTTTAAAATATGCATTAAAATTATTTTTTATCAATATTATCTACAAAAAAATGCTGTACGCATTGGTGCATTTTACGCGTACCAAATCTTGCTTTTTATAACGTTTAGTACTGCCAGTGTAACTATATCTAATAAATTCATAAATGAGTGTATGTCATTTAAAATTCGGATAATGTTCTTTAATAGCTTTCAACATCTCGTTATAACTTTAAACATAACACAAACAAAATTGTTGTACACTTGTCAGAGCGGAAAGAAAGCACTCTTAAGCCACCCTCACCGGTAGATACATATGTCATCGTAAACCTACCTCCTACTTCCCCAAATAAAGTCCCCCCTTAGTAGCCACAAGGCAAGCAAAATGTCCCCCTCTGAACATATCCGCTAAATTTACATATCCATTAGTTGAGGGTTTTTCCGGGTAGGTTAACACGAGGCGATAATAAGCACACCCGGTTTAAAGAGAGGGTTAATTATTATTATTATTATTGCAGAAGAAAAAGGGGTGAGTTTTTAGTTCTGACACTTGGTAACTGATGGTGCTATTGTCACTATTGTGGAAAAGGTACTTTTAAAACAGCAGGGCACTTTCTGTTGTTAACACAATTTGATCTTTTAGCTGTTTGGCTATTGTGATAAATACAGGAAAATTTACTTCCTTAATAATGTCTGTGTGTGTGTGATAAATCCGTTTTTAATATTTGGTCCAATAAAACGTGCAATAGACTTTCGGTCGTTACGCGTTGCGCATGCGTACAGCATCCCCACGCGGGGATGTTTTCACGATATACCGGTTTTGTCTCTCTCGTTACCGGTTCGGGGTTGCAGCAGCCATTTTTTACTTTCTTGGCGAAATCTAAAACGAAGTACTTTTATCATGAACCAGATCTGAAATAATGTCTCCTAAATTTTGGATGCAGTCTAAAATCTGTGGTAAAATGGCATATGTTGTTTATTATTTACTTGTGGTAAATAACTGCAGTGGTTAATAAATGTGATTTACAATCTGTTTATATACAGAACCGATCAATCATGTATGCGACTATCAACGATAAGATATCGTTGCTTTAGATCCGTTCCGGGTCTTGCTTATCAATTCACTTTGGTATAAGGGAGGTGCTAATTTATTGAACAAATATTTTCATCTTGACAAGACGAAAAGTGGCCCAAAACTATGCTTATTTAGGCCAAATTGGAATTCAACTAATTGTTTAATAATTACACTTTTATAAACGTGTTCAGAGCGAACGAAATAGTAATTATGATTAGAAAATTACAAATAATAAACTAGTTTATATTATGACATGTAATGCTAACATTCCAAGCAACAAAATTAGCACAATGTATGATAAATTTTGTTACTGTGAACGTTAACTTTGTATTTCATACAACAAACTAGAATTATTACTTATAATTTCTAAGCTTAATTACAGATTGTTTCGCTGTGAACAATGACATTGTTTAACTTCTTTGGTACTTCGTACGGCGAGTTTAAAAACAAGCAACAATGCCACACGGCATGGACGCAGTTAAAATGCCTCGTATGCATAATTGTCTGTAATTGTTTGGTGGATTGATTGAGATTGGCGGTATGTTTGTTCATAACGAAAAGACTAACATAAGCTAAGTGAGCTACGGACCACACACGTCGCCATTGAGATTTGCTGTCTCACATCCGTCGCACATATATACGATTAAAGTCAACATCATATTTAATATTCATCACGAATAATAATTACACGCTTGTATATTTCGGTGGCACAGACTCTCGACCCGAATGTTTTTTTTTAACTATATACGACGTAGTAGATAGACAAAAATTAAAACAATTATTTGGGAGTTAACAAATAGCAAGTCTACGTGGATTGGATGATCTCATCTGTTTGTTTGGTGGTACAGAGTACAACTTACCGTTTTGATGTTTCTCTTTCGGTGAATGATTTGGACTCCGGTCACCGGAGCTGATGCCTAGGTACCGAGCAGGTGCAGCTGCAGCAGCTGATAGTAACGGTGCTCCCCATAACGTTCGGCAGTACGTCGCAAAACCTGCATTTGTCGGGAACTGCAAAGGGGATGATGATCTATCACCACCTGTAAACAAATAAATTCAAAATGTATACGAACGTAAATAAATAAATTCTGCGAGCCTAATCGCAATAAATAAAATACTAAAAGCGATAACAATACATTATTGAAACATATTCAAATTATTATTTGATACAATAACGTATAAATATGACGAGTCTTTAAAATTTGGCTTATGTTGTTTTGAATGTTTGATGACATTTCTTCTGCATTTAATATGAAATAAAAGCATTTTTCTCAATGTATTATCGTACGACGAGCTAAGAATGTCCGTTTTAATCGTAAGCGTGTATGCCCTTTTAAGAATCACAAGTTCAATTCGATGAGTAAATTAAAAAGTATAGCATTTGTGTTGCATATGTTTGTGGCTAGACCAACAACGAATAAAGAATTAGTCATACAGGCTCGTTAACACATTAACCTCTGGCTATAGTGAAAAAGCACGTGCGCGACTAAAAGGGGAACCACGATTTTTAATTCCAACTGAGTGAGGATGAGTGTGTGTGAAAGAGAGTGAGTGAGTTATTGAGGAGCGGGTGCAAGATGGGCGGCTGTATGAGAGAGGAGACCAGATCGGAAATAACAAGTTAATGGTGTAATTGTGATGCCCTGTTCGTTTCGTTTCGTTTCGTTCATTGCCAGTGCCAGTGAAGTATGATTTGTATCTATTAAGTGTGATGTCATCTTGGGCGCCGGCGACAGAATAGGCGCGTTGCCCTCATTCAATTCAACATCATCATTATTATTTGGATCAGTTGCTCTGTTCTGCTCACGCGACAGATGAATATCAATCAATGAAAACACAACCAATTTACTTGTCTGTCCAATAAACAACGTAGTCTTAGAGATAGACAAATCATATTGTTGTGAATAATCAATTTCCCACAGACAGAAAATGCGGTGAAGAATAGAGATGGAAAAAGCGAACGGGCTTCGGTTGGGTATCAGACATAAAACCGAATGTCGAATCCGACGGATTTGTTTCCGGTTCTCTCGGTAACGACACACGGCTTCCGGATTTTCAATCCTCTTATATATCGTATGTTCGTTTCGTATAGGTATATTGATACCGTTTCGGCTCGAGCTTGTATGTATATGTCACAGTTTATCAATGTTTATGTTCGTTCAACTTGATACAAGCTTAAGTGACAAAGTTGTGCTTTCTGAACATTATATTGCTGGGTTAATGGAACTTTACCAAAGAGGGATTCGCAAACACGTGCACAGAACTATTTGTTGCTACTTTTCCAATTATCTATTTGGAATATCAATTTATTAAACATTTGCAGTAAAATAATAAGAATAATTCAATGAAATCTTTGTTATAATTATGTTATAATCTGCACGTAAGTACATAATGTATGTCATCGTCTATTAATATCTTTATTTTCGTTGATGTTATTGAACTAACCTCATGTTAAACATGCATTTTATTGAAGTTAATTGATAGTAAAGATGAGTCATATTCATTGATCACTTATTTTGGCTACTTAATACACCAATCATTCATAACAATATGAATCTCATATAATAATAATAATGTTACATCGTAAATTGAAGCCATACAAATCACTAAATTACTTGACATCCTTCTCAATGAGGCATTTTTACTTTCTTTTACGAAGTAATAAGTATAGGAAACCGATTTTAAATATTAAGGAGTTAATAAATGCAATTTATAACAACGTGAAATGAATCTAAATGTGTTATTTTCGCAATATGAAAATCCTATTATCCCCAAAATCAATAAAACAAAACCCAATCCAACTAGCGGCAGATTACAAGAATCCATCTAATAAAAAATTAAAGTAAAACTGTCACAGGAATATTTTTGATTTCTGTCACAAGAGTAGCAAACCATGCGAAATCTCTTTGTAATAAATCCAATCTATATAGATTTCCAGTAGCCGTTCTCTCGGTTCAACTGATTCTTGCTCTCTCTGGAGACGCCATAACCGTAGATACAAATGGGTTTAACACTAATAATCACGTGTATCCCACTTCTAGTTGTCCTATTGTTTGGTGCGCCACTGTTTCAGACAATTCTCCAGAGACACACATCGATAAGTTGACGGCAAATCATAATTATATCCTGTCCGAAGAGAATTGCAAAGTCTGTCCTTGTCGCACGTACGTTTTGTCTCCGTTCTTCCATAGGATATAAGTGCTTAAGTGCGTGGGTGGGTGCAATGTCCACATCAAGCATGATGAGCAACAGATTTTGATATTTGTCGCTAGGAGACTTTTGTTTTACGCAAATTTTGTTTGTTTGCTGTTAATTTAATATTGTCATTTCAAGGATTTGAAATATATTTGATGTTTATTGACAATATGTTTCTTTTGGTTTCATAAATCGGGGTGTGATGTGAATCGGTCACTTTGTTTATATATGTATATTTACCTTGTCTCCAATAGTGTTATCAATGGTGTTATCAGTGGATGTGATTGCTGATTGGTTGACGACGAACGCAATGAAATGGTTGACGACCGACCATCTGTTACGTTTTGCTTTCATCTAATGCGCCAACCAATTTTTTCTAAGCCGTCAATTTTTTTATTGTTTTTATGACTGACATTATTTTATTATAACCGGCTGGGTGTGTGTTAATTATATATTTTTGCGACCATAATCTCTCATCGTATTTATATGTTCAACGGAATTAACTGTAAAACGTTCAGAGACCCTCAAAACGAATATTTCTATTAATATGTTGAGGTAGATTTTTAGACATTAAAAGCGAAATTAAAAATTAATTTTATCACAAACTAAGTGATAATTAGTGTTAGTATACGATGTTAGCGTAGAGATTTCCAAGTGTGAATAGTGCACAAGTGTTCTTCCCTAGCATGAAACCCGATACGGAACCGGGAGATCCTGTTGTATCAAAAAACAACCACATAGCAAAACAATTATACGAAATCCCGGGTACACAAAAACATTAAAAATAAATCTGTAAATGCATATGTATGGGTTTCATGTGTTTGTGTAACGTCTGTACGGTACAGTTTTTACGTTCACATCAGTTCAACGACGTCACAAACATAATTACATGATTTGAACCCGAACCCGGGTCACATCTGCCACAATCACGGATATATGCATCTTACGGATATTGCTCATTTTTGTACATATTTAACTTTGTGCTTAGAAACTCTCAGTATAGTGTTAACAATCGGTTATAATGTTTATATATATAACATGAGAGGAATAGGGATGGTTAGTGCAAGTGAGAGAAATGCGTATAGTTGTCTGTGTAAGTGACAAGTGTTGGTTGACCGCCTGGAGGTCAATCAGCGCCTGGTACACCGCTCCAGCACACAGCTCCACACTGATTGCCGGTGACGCTTACTAATGAACGGGTCACCATATTACCGACAATATATTATTTGCTTTGTACTGCATACACTTATTACACGACCAAATCCAGGAGTCATACTTATTTTATTAAATACTTGTGTTAGCAACTGGACGTACTGGTGCTGTAAATTTGTAAATATTGCCAAAACGACATAAGTTAGAGAAAAATGATTCTTGTAAAAGTTAAAGATATTAAAATTTCCAGTAACTTTTGTTTGAAAAGTATTTTCAAACAATGTACCATTTACTAGTAAATCGCTTTTGATAATACCCAAATTAGGACGAATGTAATATTTAAAAACAGGAAAGTACTGGTGGTTTAATTTTGTAAATATCTCTAAAACGATATAAGTTACAGAAAAATTATTCTTGTAAAAGTTAAAGATATTAAAATTTTCAGTAACTTTTGTTTGAAAAGTATTTTCAAAAAATGTACCATTTACTAATAAATAGCTTTTGAAAATAGCCAAGTTAAGACGAATGTAATATTTAAAAACGAGACAATGTAAGTTTAAATACAGTTTAAATATAACGTATAAACGTTGGTAGACTCATTTGCATTTAATGGGAATACTATGACAGCAACCCCATCATCGCAAACCCTAGATGAGTGGTAAATGACGTGACGTCAACCTACATCTTCAGTAAAACGGTAACCGAAGTTAAACAGTAGATTTAATGATGACTTCATCAGAAAGTCTTATCCTTTACTTAATACCCATAAAGATTAATATTTGATACATTAAGTTCCCGTGGATTAATTATTTTGTTGTCAACGGGAATATTTTTGATGTAATAAAGATGTTTAACGTAATGTTCCCTTACTGCTTAGGGGTAGTTTTAAAATAATATACCAATACTTGTCCTGTATGATTATAAAAAAATGTTTTTAAAAACAATTAATCTTTAAACAGTACAGCAAAATATTGCAAAATAAAATACTGATTAGACTTTGTCTCTGATGAAAGATACGATTAAAACAATTGATAAATATCGAGCAATATCATTCAAATTTGCATAATAAGTAAATGATTTTAAATCTGAGTTTTGTCGAGTATTCTTCAACTGACGATCTGATAAACAGAACTGATTGAGTTTTTTCTAATATCCGCAGTTATATCTCAAGTATATCTCCAAGATATACTTTGTCATATTCCCCATTTTAATTTATTAAATACATTTTTACTATTTGTAACAACCAGAAAATACGTTATATGACAGCGCCATATATTTACTTATATAAATAACCACCAATTAAACAATCTAATAGTGACATATTAAACGCACAATAAACACATGCGTACTAATAACACTTCTCATCACATAAATGTCAAAACAAATTACCTTCAAATCTGCCTTTGGGTGTGACAACACGGAACGCACTGCTCGACGTTGCCTGACTCTGTTCAGGCGACGTTCGCACCGCTCCGATGTCGGCGACCGGCGCCGGACTCGCCGCCATGCGATCCGTGTCGCCGACGTCCGATTTACCCCGTACCTGCACGCTGAAATCCAACGGCATCGGCGCTGTCAATTCCATCGTCATTATTCACACTTCCTCAAATTTTACACTTCTAATAGTATACCCATATTTACTGTCTATAATTTAACCTTATTAAAACGTTTCCTAAACAAATTTCCAGTCTATAGCACAATTTTGAATTAATTTCCGTGTAGTTTATGTTTAATAAATGTTATTATAACGTTGTTTAACTATTAGTTATATATAAATTTAATGTTCTTGTCTATAATGTGTGGTTTTTAAAATCACTACTACAAGGAAATCAACGTTATTCTAACGTAATTCGTGTCAAATTGTCGAACGTTGCAATTCAACCATTTTTAACATTGTTGTTTCCAAACCTTTCCTATAGGTATCTTCGATATTTTTGCAATGTTATAATATTCGTTATACGTTGGTGCAACGTTTTTTAAACCATTATGTTTAAACTTTTGGCTCTTTAGGTATACTTTTAGAACCTCGTGTATATGGTATATCTTTAAGGTTATTTTAATAGCGTTGCAACAAGTTAGTTGTAACGTTGATTAATCGTTAGTATAACGTTATACTAGTTGTAGAATAAATGTTTTTATAACGTTATTTTAACGGAATGGTATAAAGGAGCACAGATGTCAATAGTATCGCGATATTTATTGTAAATGCACAAATATAAAATAGTTTTAATACAATCACAATTTGTAAGAGAGTCCGAAACGAATAGGGGTAAAAATAAATATTGCACTAGAAATTGTCACAGATTCGCCCCAATAAAAATGTCCGAATATCCAGTGTGGATATCCGTGTATGTCCGCGTCTGATCCCGTTATCAAGCACAGGCTAACTGGTTCATTTCATTCCTCAGTTGGTCTATGTTCACTTGGTTGAGCGAGATCGCTGTTCATATATCTGTACGATTTCGGAACACACCCGCACTTGACTGATTTGCCACGCGATATTCGCTGTTATCTCGCTGCGACATAAGAGCTTTCGTGGGGGCGGGGCTTTAGTACAGATTGACCACGCCTCTCCCCCCTCGACAATGACATTGTCGCACGGCAAACAAACTTAGATATGGGATATATTGCGATCATTGTCGATTGTGGAAGTGATAATAAAAAATCAATTAAATATCTTCAAGCTTTTTGACCTATTACCCTATGACATGAAGTACCAGCAACATACCATTTTCTTCTTTATTCTATTTTAAGCATACTGTGATATGTGCACAATTTTGTCAAATAGATTTGCATTATGTACCTTAGTTTATATTAAATTTAAGAAAATGAGGAGTGGCCTGCCCGCAGCTTTTCATTAGAGAACCTGTGTAAATATGTATAAATTCTGTAAAAGTTATATACACCGTAAAAAATTTATTTAAAATATTGATGTATCACAAATAATGAAGTTGTGGAAAATCTGTCGAAAATATCGAATATCTTTCAATAAAGAACCGAAATTTAAATATCATTTATACCGAATCACCTTTCCACGCACTGCTGAGCTTTACAAAAGTGGCGGGGGGGCGTCAAGGCGGAGTGTAAAGCACAGTGGCAGCCAATCGGTGGCGGGCACCGCCTGTTTCAATCCGAGCTGTACAGCACCAATAGAACCACAGGCAATTGTCCCAGTTTAATCAAATACCAATCAATTTCTTTGATACTCAATTTACATACGATGAAATTGCTATATTTTCTTGTAGATGTTCAGGGATTTTCTATTTTAAATTTTCGGACTGTTTTATTTTGGGGTTTTAACCAGTTTAACAATTATTATAAAGATATATTTATTAAATACATTATTTTATTTAATATTTATTTGTTAATTATCTAATAAATATATGATACATTTTTAATTATCGTACGAAGTACCGAAGAAGCTAAGGCATTCGGTCGTGTGTCTGTAGCATTTTTGGATCAAAATAATTCATTAACAAAATGTGTTTGTCTCGTCGCCCTGAATCCAAAAATATATATTTATATATAACTTATATACTTGGATGTTAGTCGTCGCTCGCTCGTAAAGCCAAATTTGTGCCTTTTACTCCTCTGAAGGTACCAAAGCGATTCAAGCCAAATTTGGTACACATATTACTTGGCATCCCATTTGAATCTGCTCGCAGTTTAAATCCAATCGCCCGTATACTTCTCGAGTTATAGGGCCCCTAAATTTGGAGCCCCCCTTAATACTGCCCTTATAAAATAAATTAAAACACCCAAAAATTCTAGTAAAATTTCTAAGATATTTTATGTCTACAAGATTTTTTCATATTGTTAACTCAATGCCCGAAAAAAACTATTAAATATTATTATTTTGAATTTTTATCAAAGTAATCTATAAACAGTTGTAAGACTTTTTATATTTATAATATAATATATATATATATATAAATTTCGGTAATGAACTTTTTTTTTTGTTATAAAGGAGCATGTTGGTCTTTTCTAGATGTGTCATATTGCTAATGACAAGAGAATGAACAAAAAACTATGATACGTATGTCGGATCTTGCATCATACATTACGCGTAAATGGGCGATAATTCGCACAAATTGGGACAAACGTATGTGTCATTTTTGATACACAGCGTATTTGTCATTTCGACATTGTCCAGATATTTCGTAAATTACTTATATATATTACCAAATATACTGACAATAACTAATCGGTCAATTTTTTTAGATTAAGCATTAGAAATAATTACAGAATGCGTTATTTTCCGAAACTTATCTAATTATGTAAATAATAAAATGTACACTACTTTCTTAAAACAAGAATAAGTACAGCTACCCCAAAGCTTTCAGATTAATATAAAAATAAAAGCAATCATTTTAAAATATGCAATCTCATTGGTCGCTTTTAGCAAAAGAAATGCCGTTTGAAGCTTTCAAAGCACAGGCGCTATAATAAATGATTGCAACAAAAAGAAAATCATTTTCACAGTGGGATTACATTTCTCTCCGGAACGAATCAAAAGTGGTACAAATCCCTCATCTTCTCAAAGCTCGATCAAGTCCGTGCTTTCGTAAGCTTTTTAACACCTCTTGATTTTATACGGCGTGCACAAGAACATCTTAACACCCCGTGCGTTTTATTTTTATTCATTCTCGCACTCACTGGCAGCTATAAGCTTCCGCCGTGATAATTTCGCACAAGAGCTTTGTGCTTTTTTATTCGGGATACTCTTTGATCTTGGTTTACAATTAAAAAAAGATTTCCGGCCAGCTCTTCTCATCACAAAGTGTTAGACAAACGTACAGTGAATATTTCAAATATCCATTTATTAATTTATTTCACTACAATATTTTCATTGTATAATAAAATCCAAGAAATAATTACAATGTTTACTAAAAACTGTGTATAATTTCAGAAAATTTAATTCGTCAATTTTTTATCAAGAATTACCAACAAAGTACATGTGTGTCATTAAAATTCAGATGAAAAGTTTAATTAAAATTGGTCTTCGGAAGACTAATTACGCTTTATTAAATCATATATTGGAAATTATCTTGTATAATATTTAATTAAATATTACCTATAAAAATTATCTATATATATATATATATATATTTCCTTTTTTATGGTTATTGGACACGAGTTGACAAATTTCTGATAAGATATCATTTAAAAAGAATATACCGCATAGGTACTAACATTTAGTATTAGTAAATAAATCACGGATTAGTATTTTACTGATAACAAACTGTGATAACGTTCTGCTCAAATAAATCGATCTTACATATTTATGATTTTTAAATAAATAATGTACATATATGTTCTTCTGCCTCGACGATAAACAGTTCTCAAATACATCTTATCAACGTTTTCTTTCTTATACTTGAGTTTAAAAGAAACTATTATTATATTAAAATTTCTATTAACTTTTGTGTAAAGAATTGAAGTAAATTTATAACAATTTTACTGAAAACCATAACTAAATATTTAGTATAGCAGGATAAAATAGTGAAAAGTCCCCCCAAACGGATTGAGGAAAATCATTTTCCTAGATTTTCAGCTCCCTAGCGCCCATAACCTCAAAAATACGGTTTTTCTTTCTCTCTCAAATATCTCCGGTTCTACTCAACCTTTTGGCATGCGGTTTAATGCATTCAAAAGGTCTTATAAGGATAATTGCGTGGTAATTTTTTTGTTTTTTTGGGCGGGAAAATCAAATATTTATGGTGGTTTGAAGTTTTTAAACAAATTTTCATATTTTTAAGGCTCCAGTCTAGGAAAAGAAATTGTTT
Source organism: Leistus spinibarbis (assembly GCA_933228885.1). Taxonomy (NCBI): domain Eukaryota; kingdom Metazoa; phylum Arthropoda; class Insecta; order Coleoptera; family Carabidae; genus Leistus; species Leistus spinibarbis. The sequence goes on from OW121807.1 coordinate 6,867,696, forward strand.
TACTATTCCATATGAAACAAGGTTAAAGATGCTTCAAAATAAAATAATAAAATCATTTGCACTTCTTCGGCAAATGTGTGAAAATTGCGTTTAAAAACTTCAAAACGCTATAAAAAAGACAACTGAACAATAAAATTATGTTTCCGACAGATAAAAAGTCACAAATATGTCCAGGAAAGCATTACAAGTAAATATAAAAAAATAATGAATACATTTTCTTTCTCGCAACATAATCCAATATTCATTCTAGAAGTATAACGGCAAATAGGGACACTAATGACACAATAAAATAACGGCAAGTTTTATTTTATGCTAAACACCCTCCTGTTTTGTAGGTTAGAATACAATAATAATAATAAGGATCAAGTACGTTACAATTAGGTGTCAGCGTATAGTAATATCGTGGTCGCAGGATACGCATTCTGTTCCGTTCCCACCGCAGGCTTAGCGGCAGCAGTGGCGCCCGCCCCAGCGACAATAGCAACGATGATTCTGCCCGTTAACAAAAGATATTGTATACGGAAATGTGACAACGTTGTGGAAATTGATATGATTACAAACAGTTTTAAGCTTCACACACTTGTTTCTGCCATGAGATGTTTAGTCATTGCTCCCTCAACCATATTGCTCATTACTTCGATGATGTAATTGTCAGCAATATGGTCTTTAAATGCACGAAACTAGGCTCATTTTCTTAAAATTTCTGCACTGAGAATCAATTTAGGTGTTATTATGGATGTAATTTAGGGCAGCTTTTTGGTATCGGTCTTATAATGTCCGTATTGAAAGGGGTTCAAGTGAAAAGGTTTTCCCTTTAATTTCAGTTAATCTAAGAGCGGTTTCGAATGTGACTGATGTAAATCCTGTATTAATCTCACTTGTCATGCTAATGTACATCAAACCAGTCAACCCCTTTATCTCGATTTAATTCCGTGGGTATTGAGTTTGTCTGCCATTGTCATTTATTGGTTCATACCGATTCAATAAAGTTAACAAAACTCGGTTTAATAAAAACAACAGGTCAAATTATTCCCATAAATTAGCTATTTTTATAACCAGTAATATAAAATTACACTAGAAGCTTTGGCGCTTGCACAGTTGTTATAGATTTATTTTTACTTATTTCGTTACTGTGGTAGTATTTTCAATAGTCCTTTGTCCTTTGTGTAGTATTTACTGTGTTCAAGAGAACACCAGTTTGGTCCGAAAAATCAACAAAACGTTTTGTAAAACCTTTGATTTCTGTGTTGCAAATGCTATTTATTCGTTTCCTGAATGCACTATTAATGTTGTTTCTACTACTAAATATACCGATGCGTATAGAATGCCTTTGTTTACCATGTTTTTCTTTGTTTCCGTTTATAGATTATCCTTTGTATTATGTATTATTCTATTTTTCATCATAGATGTTTCTTTTGTTATAATTTATAACAAAAGGAAACCATATTGGTTATAACTTATAATTACAGCACGAATTATATGCATTTGCATATTCTATAATATCGATATGCCTCGTATCTAAAAAAATTGATAAAAATCAAATATAGAAAACCGATTTTCACTCCGCATATTTTTGGAAATTGATAAATATACCAGAAAACAAGATTTGGTACGCGTAAAACGCACCAATGCGTAGAGTTCACCTTTAAATATACACTGCGAGCAGTGGTTTATTATTATTATGGCCTTTTGACTAACAATTTGTTGTTACAGATATAAAAAGTCTTACAATTTTTTGTAGATTATATTAATAAAATTCAAAATTATAATATTTAATAATTTTTTTCGGGGTTTGGGTTAACAATATTAAAAAATCTTGTAGACATAAAATATCTTAGATTTTTTAGTAGCATTTTTGAGTGTTTTAGTTATATTTATAAGGGCAGTATTAAGGGGGCCTCTAAATTTTGAGGCCCTATAACTCGGGAAGTATACAGGCGATTGGATTTAAACTGCGAGCGGATTCAAATAGGATGCCAAATAATATGTGTACTAAATTTGGTGTGAATCGCTTCGGTACCTTTAGAAGAGTAGAGGGCACACATTTGGTTTCCCAAATTTCGGGTTACACAAGGCAAGTTTGCAAGGGCATTATTAAATAGGGCTATTTTGGGGAACTATAACTCGAGACCTATACAGATAATTAGATTAAAATGCGGCTAAAACATTTTTGGGCCCTCAAGCTATAAGTATACCAAATTTCATTAAAATTGGTCCGGTACCTTTAGAGGAGAACTCAAATTCAGATCTTACGACCAAACTGTACTGGTATTGGTAATTTCGCTATTGTTGTAAATCAATATAGTTTATTATTAAACAAATATGAAAGCGTATTTAACTTCCCCTTTTTATGTTTGTAGCAATATATATATATTTTATTTATCATTTACAATAGTTACAATTCGCAAATGTTTTTTTAACATGTACACAAATAATCCGGTCATATCAAAGAAAAGGGTAACTTTACAAAACATGCGGGTATTCAATACCTTTTTTAGCAGAACATTTCAATAAATTATGAGCAACTTCGCATTTATCTCCATTGCCCAGTTCTTTGCCGCATTCAGTAGCCATCTCCTTCAAGTTGGCGATCTTCTCATCGTCACCCTCCATCAATGGTGTTAGCGCTTTAATGAATCCAGCTTTGTCGTATTTCCCGTCCACCATGATCTTGGCGTTATCAAAGAAACACTCGATCATGCAGATGCCTTCCTTGGTTTCAGGCACTTTGCGGGTTCGTAACACGGCCATGTCCGCTTCAGATGCACCAGTTTTCTCCTGGCATTCCTTCGCCATCTTCGCCATTGTTTCCTTGACTTTCTCATCGGTCGCTGAGATGATGTGGACTAAGCAGACCTTAACAGACACAAAAAGCATTGATATCAAAGAAATACATGTCGATTTTAATTATGAAAGAGTTCAAATTATACTTACCATTGCTACCACAACAATTTTAGTGTAACCGAAAACCATGTTGACTAGTTGTAGTGTATTTGATGGTTGATCTTGTTGGAGAGTTCTGACTATCAAATAATTTCAATGCGCTTTTATATACCGAATTCGAACAGTCATTATTCTATCAATAATTACAATCTGAATATTTATAATACATATATTCCACTTTGTATTGATATATCTATATATATTTTTGTTATAAACAATATTCAGGATGTCATTTGAGTAATATTTGTATATCATGCAAGGTGAATTCCTATTTTTATAATATTATTATTATTTTAGTGACCCTGAGAGATGAATTTAGTTCAACCTTTCAGATAATTCTCAATACTTCTATTGTTTGCTGAATATGAATTCAAATGGAATAATAATTGTTTATGATAAATCATACAAATATAGTCATACAAAATTAAATATAATTTCCTTATTACTTTCTTATATGGATATATTTTAATCATGGATAATATTTCGAGATTTAAACAGAAATACACATTATGGTTAAAACAAGCTTAGGTACAACGCACCGATGCGTCCAGCTCGCCATATAAGTAACAATGTATGCGATGCGAGCAGCGGTTTTTATTAATTACGGCCTATGAAAAAATGCTATAGATATAAAAAGTCTTACAATATTTTGTAGATTATTTTTATAAAAATTCAAAATTATAATGTTTAATAATTTTTTATGGCTTTTGGGCTAACAATATGAGAAAATATTGTAGACATAAAATATCTTAGAATTATTAGTAAAAATGTTGAGTATTTAAATTATTTTTATAAGGGCAGTATTAAAGGGGGCTATAAATTTTGAGGCCCTATAACTCGGGAAGTATACGGGCGATTAAATTTAAATTGCGAACAAATACAAATGGGATGTCAAATAATATGTGTACCAAATTTGGTGTGAATCGCTTCGGTACCTTCAAATTTATTAAATTATATATATATATATGTATATATAAGTTATATATACTTTTGTTAATGACATTTTCTGTTCCGAGAGTGCTACAGACACACGACCGAATTCTTTAGTTTCTTTGGTACTTTTTTAAAGAGATAAAATGATATTGTTCTTAATTGATTTAATTGTGTGGGTAATGGCGTGATGGTTTGTTTATAGGTATTTCACAATTGAATATCTATTTTGTTTGTAAATAATTATTTTGTTTTTATTAAACAATATTAAATATTATCATCAGGAAAATAACACGAACAAGTTTAAATTCATACTCGTACATAATCTTAAATAAATATGGAGCAGCATTATTTGCATGTCACACTACTGGAACTAATATATAGTATTTCTTCTATTTATAAAGATATTTTTTACAAAGATAAAATATACACATTTAATAATTTATTTCACAGTTCAAGTTCGTTAAGACAGTTTAAAAAAAACCAACCCCTTGAAACACAAAGGTCTACATTTTAATATAAATATATTTTGCCAGACAAACAGAAATAATATTTATTTTCAGTAAACAAAATTGGAAAACATGTCTTTAAAAGCAGTTATAGTATTTTTAATTACAAGTAGAAAACATAAAAAGTGTTTATAAAATATTCGTAGGCAGTTTAATATTACACTCATCTTTATATTTATCGAAGCACTGTAACACGTTCCGGGCCATGTCACCATACTCATTCACTTCCATTGTTTTCAAGTCTTCAGCGACTTCATCGCCAATTCTCTTCAACAATTTCTTCCGATCCGGGTTATGCCTCATCACTGGTTCAAACGTCGTAAGCACAGCGTGTTTTCTAAAACTGCCATTCACAAGAATCCCTAATTTCTCCATCATGCACTGAAGATACGCCAATCCAGTTCTTGACTCCGGGATTACATTTTGCCTAATTAAATCCATGTCAGCTTCAGTCACGTCCGTTCTTGGCGTACAATATTTCGATAATTTTTTAAGCAAATTCACTATTTCTTGTGGAACCTTTTCTTCTGGTCGATTATCTATGTGTGATAGAGTTTGTTGTATTGTGAAACACAGGAATATCAGGAGTAAAGTTGACTTCATTGTTGAATTGCAAAGAGACACTAATTGTGTTTAATGTTGTAATTGTTTTATATAGATGTTTAAAGAGGATGTTTATATATTTGTATGTTTGTTATTGCGACATTTATATTAAGTTTTGTAAGATTTTTGTTATTGTGTTTAGAATTCCTGGTTCTTTATTGTATTTCTTAATCTTTATTGGCCCAATAGTACAGTTATGATACTTATTAATAACTCGGAAACGGTTTGAGTTAGAGAAAAAGTTATATTTATAAAAGTTGAAGATAATTAAATTTCTAGTAACTTTTGCTTAAAAAGTTTTTCCTAAAATCGTACCATTTACTAATAAATCGCATTTGAAAATAATTAATTTATATTTACGTTTCTACATATTGATTTTTGTTCAAAACAAATTAAAACCTAATTATAAATACAGACAATGAAAAGACAAGTAAGTTTAGTGAAGGTTTAATTTATTTCTTATTGTTTTAGAAAAGGCAAAAATTATATATGGCAATTATACTGAGAATAAATGAAAATTCTGCTGAATCGCACAATGTATATTATTTATTTATTTATTTACAACATAAAATAATATCGAAACACGCAACTTACAAACATAGCGTGACGTATTAGATATTGTGCAAACATTTAGTGGCTCTTATGTAAACAAAACAAAACTAAACAGGTTAGTCACGAAACAAACAAAAAAATCATACTATTTATTACAGCAAAACTTCTATATTCCTTAATAATTTATTAGTTTTACGTATTAAAAATGCAAATAGATCCTACGCGGCTTTACTGATAAAGGTAATATTTATTTTGATTTAAATCTTTTGTATATCATAACTGATTTTATGCTGTAACACGAATCAATAGTTATTGATAATCGTAGATATAATTGTTTCATTATATGCTATATATTGACGATTATGTGTATTGGGTTGAAGTTATCGTGTTAACGTTCGATTTGGCCGAACTAAATAAATAAAAAGTTCGTGTTTTCAAACCAATTATTCGTCAATTAAAGTCATTAATCACGTCAAACTGTTAATTTATAACCACCAATCTAACATTGAATTAACGATGCTTGTCAGTCAGTCACTAATTTATAGATTTAAACAAAATAAATAGTAGCTAGTTGACCGCTCAATTACAATTGATCGGCACTATTTACGTAGAGAATAAAACATAAGAATAGACATTTAATAATAATAATAATATTGGAATATATATCTATGAATATCATCAGTACCAATAGCGTGTTGGCGTTGATATGCACACGATAGCTGGGGTGTAATACCAATGTGTCTGTGTGTCTGTGTGTTCATGCGTTAGGGCGGGATTATGACCGTCAAGGGGTTAGGCAGATTTCATCAGAGTCCGATATTCATTATCTGTAATGGATTCAAAACGAATTTTATTATTATTATTTCCACATATTATCAAATCCCCAGCTTTCAGTTCAGTTAAATTAATATTATTGCGAATAAACACAGATATGATCGATACATACGCATTATGTTCAAATTAATTAATCCGAATTCAATTAGTTACTCATTTTATTTAATAGTATTCTTTTGTCCGTATAAAGACTACAATAAAATGGTCATCCCTTTCCCTCGCAACGTTGACAAACCGTTTTGCTTAGTTCAGGGCAATTCTTACCCCATTGTGCGCGTGTATCCTTTCCCCCAACTACTAATCACCCATTTGAATTCTTTAGATATTCGGTTGTGATCGCACAAGCCTGAAGCTATGGTCTTTGCTCGGTCTAACTGATTTAAATTCTCTTTGATGCACGACGCACTCGTTGGACATAAAGCAGGAGCCTCTAAATGCCCTCCGCCTCTATTACGACCTCTATACTGATTGTTAGACGCCACCTGAAGGGTTCTCTATATTTAAGGGGCCATTCTAGATTATTGAAGTTTTAAAGGAGCTTTTAAATTATTCTTAATATTTAAATCTAAACCATTTATTATATAACAGTTTATTCTATACATTAATATATACTTTTAGGAATAAATATATATATATATATTCCAAACTAGCTATCAAAACTAACCAATACTCTACAGAAATATTCTGAAATGTCATTTATCTAATTGAGTCTATTTTCTTTTCTTGTCGCAGATGATTCGATACAGACGTCTCTCATTTTAAAATCGTTTTCTGTAGTTTATAAACAAATGCAGATATATTTGTTAGACCAGTTAACAATCAAAATATTTTTACAAGAATTATTTTTTAATTATGATTTCTAGAAAAGGTCGTAAAAGTGCGAATGATTCAGTGCTATTTAGGTTGGTGTGACTAGATATATCAGTATGGGATTGAGTGACGTTTGGTATCTGTGTGAGGCATCAGGGCACGGGGCACGGCTCGGGTCTCGGGGGCCCTGTGCCCCTACACCCCACGGGAATCGCATGCGGGCACCGCCCCTGCTTATTAACACACATCGACTATATATTTACTACTGCGAAGTAATCAGGGATCATGTCCTACTAATACAAACCAAGGTCAGCGTTCAACACATCCTTGATTTTGGCACACCAGTGCTTCCAGCACACGCCACAAACATATATAAATAAATGCAATGGGGAAAATGTGGATAGTCCTTCACGGGACATTAACCTGTTGTACATCCGGATTAATTTGTTCATCTTACACAGAACACACAGAGTTGTTAAATATGTTCCAATTTTCTTTGGCGAACCTTAATTAAAGGCTTTCGCTACATACATCATTGCCACACCGACGGTTTTCCACACACATACGCATTCGTACTCTTTCTAACTTATGTGTTTTCTGTTGTTTAAATTAGTGTTGACCCTACAGACCTTTTATTCACGCAGCTGAATTAAGGCTTTGTGAACTAGAAGAATTATACTAAGGAAAAAATTGGGGCTAGGTTTGATTAACAAAGGTTGAGTATACGATTTTTGGGACTCTAGTAATTAGGGGATGCACAGATCCTTAATAAAGGACGCAGCGAATCAAATGTATACCTAATGTAAATATACATTATACGCAAGCGCCAGTGCTAACAGCCCAATCGCAATAAATACAATACTAAAAGCGATAGCAATTCATTATTGGAACATATTCAAATTATTGTTTTTACACAATATTCGAGTCTTTAAAATTTGGTTTATGTTGTCTTGAATGTTTAATGACATTTCTTCTATATTTAATATGAAATAAATGCATTTCTGAGTTTACGTATATAATTTTAAATCATCAACAATATACTCACAGTGCCCACTGCACCAATCAAACCAATCCAAGAATATGAGTTTATATATTTTTGGATTCAGGGCGATATTTTTCAGTGTGTAAATATTATTGGACGAGTAGGAAATGTTTGATTCTACGTCACTGGACATATTTAACGTGTTTCTGTGTGTGTGTGTATGTATGATATGAAAGCGTTTGAATGGTGATATGGCAGTGCGCGGTTATACGGTGCTGTAGGGAAATTCCCTCAATCTAAACCCGGAAAAGCGATTCCGGTGTGTCCCGGGGGCGCCATATTCCCGCCAAGCACAAGCACACACCCGGAATTTTATTCACTCGCACATGTATGCTTACCTATATATATCTACCTACCGGAACACCGGCGCCCCGAATTGCGGTTGCACTTTGCAATGCAAATTAAAAGCAAAGGTCCTAGCAAATCGACAATACGTGAAAACCCCAACCAATATCACACACACACACAGACACACACACTGTTCTAATACGAAATGTTCTGTGTTTTGAGTGAATTTGGTTGTCTTTGTGTGTGTTGGTTAAATCGGTTCGCCGAACGAATCGTTTCTGCTTTCAATTCTATATACTCGAAAACGTTTTGCTCAAATTTGAACAAACCTGTACTACTAATACTAACTCATCTTAATATTCAACTATTTTACTTATATATATTGAAAATCGCCTAGCAAAATACTGGAAACACACGCCAATGTAATTCCAGAATGCTTGTGTGTATATAGAATAAGAGGAACAGAGATGTGAATACGGTACAGGTGAGAAAGACGAAGATGGGAGGTGATGTGGAATAGATGATGGTTATGGTTGATAGTGAAGGGAATGGTTGAGCCGCGCCTCTAGTGGTAGGTGATCACATTACATATACGGCGTGCTGAATCCTTCAGTTAAGTCAATTGAAATCTTTCATATAGAGCTGCGTCGGTGGGAAGATTGAAATTTCACGTGGTTTTTCGTATAACCATATTCTCTGCCCCTCTTTTTCTAACCTATTTGAATGGGATGAAACAGACGATAACAATCTTCTTTCATATTCGTATCCAACGGTGATATTATGTACACATTCAATTTTTATGCATTCGGATTCATTCTGAATTTAAATTACGTATTTATACATAGCACAAAAATTATATTTCACTGCCTATTTTTGTAAAATATATATATATATATATATATATATATATATATATATATATATATATATATATATATATATATATATATATATATATATATATATATATAGTCTACTATGCTGCATATCTTATTCCTAAAGTCGAGCTCTACGCATTGGTGCGTTTTATGCGTACCAAAACATGTTTTTATTTTTAAATTGGGTATAATTGGAATGCATATATTTATATTATTACCTAAATTTGCATTTTATCAACTTCAAATCGCGCTAACAGCAAATTCTAACGGTTTTTCGGCAATTTAATTAGCATTTTTGGAATCAGCGTAGTCAAATTAATCTAAATACATGTCAAACTCAAAAATATTTATGCGATTTTTTTGCCGAAAATTTCGTAAGGGGTACCCCTTGCCGTTTTTGCGAAAATCGACGATTTTTACTGTTTTTTCACGAGGTTTGCTGTGGAGGTCGTAATATTACTTCAATCAAGTTGAAAAAATTTGACAATATACACCAAATTAAGGTTGTTTGACTGTCCAAATTTCAATTCTCTATCATTTATAGTTTGGTCGGAAAAAAATCTCAAAGTTTGATAAAAATTTCAAGTTAAAAAATTCCGTGAAATGTGTCCAAAAATTTTTTTCTTTTCAAACCGGATGAAAATAAGTTTCTAGAGTAATTAAATATCGGGGAACTCAAATCTGTTAACGGCGGCTCGATTCGATGCACCGTTTTCGAGTTATATGGAAATTTGCATTTTATCAACTTCAAATCGCGCTAACAGCAAATTCCGGTAATGACTAATACTCTTTTTACATTGTCTTGTAAATGAACATGATTTTTTTACAGTGTAGTGGCAATTATCTGCGAAAAATCTGTAATATGGATATGATATATTTTTAATCTGTGTAATGGCATAAGAGACTTCTTAACACAGAATGTTTCTCGTGCAGAACCGTATTAGCGTAGATTCTTTTATGGGCATCGCATTTGTACGCATCGTAAACCTTGTATAACTGTAGTCAAAGTTGTAAAATTGCATGATTCTGCAAATTGGATTTATATTGTTTCTCTGTGCAATTGGAATTTTATGTATTCTTGCCAATTTAATATTTGGCCATATTTAGACAAATAAGCCATATAAAATAAGTGCATTATTTTTATGTTTCAACAATTATATTTAATTTTGGATTCTTATAACGAAAATAATGAAAGAAATTTGTTTAAAATAGTTTTAAGTCCAATTCTGCACATATGTTTCCGGTAATTGTGTAACACGGCGAAGGCCAGATTCCTGTCCTTTTCTGATGCCTGGGCTCAGGTGGAACCGGTTTCCAGAGCTTTTACCCGAAGTGGTACACATTCTAGACTGCGTGTCTACACATATATGTGTACCCTAACGTTACGTAGAGAACACATGGTCGCTTTTTGTTTTGTTGAGGTTTTATTTAACGTAACCGAATCTTTATTATGTTATTTGAAAATCTGGAAATATTCTCCTATACACAGAGAATTTAAATTTAAATTCATTTACTAATAAATATATGAATATGAATGTAATTTCAAAACACTTGTTAGATATCAGAACGACAATAATATTCCGTCAATGGAATAGGTTCGCGCAAGTCATTGTAATCATGTACTTGGCCATTATTACCAATCATCATCAAATTGGTGGCTCTTGCGCGGCATATAACAGAATGACAGGAAGATATTAACAATTAAAACAATATCCGTTGTATACAGTCTCTCTGTCTCACCATAACAATTCGTTTTGGTGACATCACCACGCCAGTTATAGAGGGCGTGCGAATCTCATGAACTCTTTTAAGATTTCACACACTTAAATTCATTTATTGTGTGTTGCTCTTTAGTCTTTACAGATATTAGCGATATCTATAAAACAGAGTTTCATATTCCTGGTATTGTTAACTATTAGTTAAAATCAAGAGATTTTTAGTTTTAGTTGTGATTGGCAGAGCGATGATGTAACACATTTGATGAGTGTGTGTGTAAAAGTAAAAGATTCTCACGCTTATGATACGCGCGTAGCGTATTATTAACGAACTAATTAACAATTAACGCTTTGACTTAACCAGTCCAGCATCAGGGAAAGGACGTATATATATATATATATACATACGTATAATTGTTGAAATGATTATCGCACAACTGAGGTCAATTTTATTAAAGTTTTTTTTGCTTGGACATAAATTGCATAGTACGCCGTTTAACCAAACACAACCCTGCACTTAAATCATAATAGCTACAAGCTTCTGTGTCTATTAAAACATCTAGAGCGACCTGCACTCGACTCACAACGTGTATGTCGATTCATGGAAAATGAATTAATATTTAGAAATAAGTGATACATATATGGAATATAATTTTATGTACCCTAAAAGTGAATTGAAATTCTGAATAGTTGTTGTTCTTCAATTAATGGAATGGTATGCAAACAAATCAGTTTTTCATAGACCACAATCATTTTTAACTGCTTGGATGACATTTAACTGTGTATTTAACAATGACTCACTGATCTGTATATATAATACGGCTTATTCAGATGTGAACACATTGAATAGAAGACTTTTTTCTCGAATTAAAATGGCCATTTATGAAATACTAAGAAAATTATAAATGCGATTACAATTGAATTAAAAACAACATAAAGCATAATTATAAAAATACAGATAGTGGACAAGATAGTCGAGTGTAGACCACTCCAGTTTTGTTTACATTTCGTATATAAGACAGTAAAGTTAACAATGTTATCCAATGTTATCTTAAAATCATTTTTATTAAAAATGATTTGAAAGTCAACACAGAGAATGAAATAATGAGTAAGAATGTTGGATACGGGTGATTTGGGAGTGAACTGGGTGTACCACATACTTCCATCTGTGAAATAATAATTACGGCTTGATTTTTTAATCGACTCAATCGTCTGCAGTTTCAATTAAGTAATTAGGCACACTGTCTCGTGCTTACCGCCCTTAAATATAAATGGGAAAATTGTGAATTAACAGAATATGTGCGGGTCCGATTTATTTATATACGGGTAAAATACGTTTCATTTGTCATGCAATGATATATATTTGGTCATTAAATCGAGTAAAAAGTGTTTGATTTAAGCAATTATTGAAATAAATCGGTATAAAAAGTCGTTGAATGTTGAAATGCAAATGGCCGCACGTCTGTAGCAAAATTCACTTGAAACCGTCTGTTACTTCAAAAGGTTTTATGTAGATATGTTTTGCGGAAGCAAAGGGGAATATATAAACCGTCGGTTAAGAAAACAAAAACTTTTAAATGAGCGCTAATTTGAATTTAAAAAGCCCTACGGCCCGCCTCGCTGTGCACACACCACAAAGGGAACTTTATGATGCTCTTTTTGTCCTTATTCCTCCTACATACCTTCTACTCTCATTTCCCTATTATTGTCTCACTCATACAGAACTCCTTTGACATGTCTTTCCAACTCATATACATACAACTGTTTACAAAATAGTTTTACATGAATAAATTACGTATTTCTTCTAGTCTAGTGATTTTGGTCGAAGAAACTAAAATGTAGGAATGACACATTGTTTTTCCGCGTCCACAGTTAGATGAGAGAATCAAAACCGAGCTTGGTTCTCACGCTCGTGTGTACACTGTAAATTAAAAGCCCACGCATCGTTCACTTAATCAAGCGAATTAACGCAAATTCTGTAAAATTCGCAGCGTCCCGTATTTAATGCACGGATATACCAAACTATTTTTTTATTTGCCACAATCAAACATTTTAATACGGCTATAGGATTTCGGAAACTATTAGGGCCTTAGCTCGGGGGATAAACATCGATTTCAATCACTAAACACAAGGGGTTAGTGTAATCGATATTGTTAACTCAAAGGCCATAAAAAATTATTAAATAATATAAGTCTATTTATATCTATAACATTTTTTCAAATTGTTAACCAAAAGAAGGCGATCTGGACCCATAGGTGCATTGTACCTAAGCTTGTATTATTTATAAATGTCGCAGCGGATGTAACGTAATGTGATATATGTTTGATTGGTCAAATTGTATATTTATCTTAATGACGCCAAGTATTTTTAAGCGTAGCACAGATGTAGGAATTTTAATAAAACATCATGTGTTAATTGAATGTGATATTTGTACGATTTAAATGACGACGTGAAAAATCCATAAATTCTCATTACGTTTAAACGAAGAAAATAATAATAAATGTACAAACAAAATCTGTATAAGAGTGGGAATTGTGGCATATTTGGCGACGAATAGCGTAAGCATTGCTTGCCGGAAGGAAGGAAGGAAGTGTAATCTGGCTGGGATCAGTAGTTCCGGAGATAATCCGGGTACGTCATGACGAGCACGATGGATGACCTAAGCATCTGGCCATTGCATCGATTCTTCTCACACAAGATGGACGTCCGGATCATTTTCACCGAACCAATGCAAAAACAGACGTACATTGTACATTTTCTGTACGACGAATGAAATTATAATTCAAACAGAAGTGGGCAAACAGAAGAAGAATAAGAAAAGTGTTATGCGCGTAGTTGATGGAACATTCTGCGGGATTTCCCAGAGTTGAAAATCTGTTGAGCGGGAAAACAGGAAACGAGCGAATCACTGGCTACACTACGGAACATAAATCACTTCCGGTGGCCGACACATCTAGACAGCCGTGAACGATGTGCGCTTTGAGAACCAAGACATCTGTTCCTTCGGTCTGCAACTTGCATTACACCCATTAAGTACGGTGCCTTGCCAAATTATTAGGGACACTATGTTGCCCGTTTTATATCACGTTTAAGAAAGAAAAGTTATTTATTGTAACATAATTTACAAAAAAAATATCAATTAGACTGATGGATATATATGATATCATATATAACGGCGGCTCGATTCGATGCACCGTTTTCGAGTTATATGGAAATTTGCATTTTATCAACTTCAAATCGCGCTAACAGCAAATTCTAACCAGTTTTCGACAATTTAATTAGCATTTTTGGAATCAGCGTAGTCAAATTAATCTAAATACATGTCAAACTCAAAAATATTTATGCGATTTTTTTGCCGAAAATTTCGTAAGGGGTACCCCTTACCGTTTTTACGAAAATCGACGATTTTCACTGTTTTTTCTCGCGGTTTGCTGTGGAGGTCGTAATATTATTTCAATTAAGTTGAAAAAATTTGACAATATACACCAAATATAGGTTGTTTGACTGTCCAAATTTCAACTTTCTATCTTTTATGGTTTGGTTGGAAAAAATTCGCAAAGTTTGATAAAAATTTAAAGTTAAAAAAATTCCATGAAATGTGTCCAAAAATTTTTTTCTTTTCAAACCGGCTGAAAATAAGTTTCTAGAGTAATTAAATATCGGGGAACTCAAATCTGTTAACGGCGGCTCGATTCGATGCACCGTTCTCGAGTTATATGGAAATTTGCATTTTATCAACTTCAAATCGCGCTAACAGCAATTTCTAACGGTTTTTCACCACTTTAATTAGCATTTTTGTAATCAGCGTAGTCAAATTAATCTAAATATATGTCAAACTCAAAAATAATTATGCGATTATTTTGCCGAAAAAATGGCAAGGGGTACCCCTTACCGTTTTTGCGAAAATCGACGATTTTCACTGTTTTTTCTCGCGGTTTGCTGTGGAGGTCGTAATATTATTCCAATTAAGTTGAAAAAATTTGACAATATACACCAAATATAGGTTGTTTGACTGTCCAAATTTCAACTCTCTATCTTTTATGGTTTGGTCGGAAAAAAATCGCAAAGTTTGATAAAAATTTAAAGTTAAAAAAATTCCATGAAATGTGTCTAAAAATGTTTTTCTTTTCAAACCGGCTGAAAATAAGTTTCTAGAGTAATTAAATATCGGGGAACTCAAATCTGTTAACGGCGGCTCGATTCGATGCACCGTTTTCGACTTATATGCATTTTTGCATTTTATCAACTTCAAAGCGCGCTAACAGCAATTTCTAACGGTCTTTCACCACATTAATTAGCATTTTTGGAATCAGCGTAGTCAAATTAATCTAAATATATGTCAATTTCAAAAATATTTATGCGATTTTTTATACACATGGTCCCCACGGGTTAACCTAGTATACATATTATCAGTGGGAAAACTATCTAATAGTCATTTTCGTTATGCCTTTAATACAAATTTCATTTCCCCCATTTTATATTATTTATGTAAACATAACTCAATTATTACTTAATTCCCAGAAGATATTAAAGAGTGTAAACGCGGTTAAATATTAGTATATGTGGATTATTTTCATTGTTTGTGCTCATATATTGATAGGGAATGAAATGAATTCGTGTTTATAATTGTATAAATTACAATAGTCACGGAATACGCACTAATTTCTATTAGTTTTATTTACGCATTTATTTTATCTTAATTAAATATCGTTATTGTTACAATTTGACCGTAATAATCTATATTAGATTAATGCAGTGTTCAAACTTTCTTATATACCTAATGTATAAAAGAAATATATGGTATATATACTGTACAAGCATTGAATAAATAATATAATTCAATGGTACAAATGTAATAAACTTCATGGTAGCGCCATCTGTTAGATATAAGCCAAACTTGTACTGTAATACAGTACAAGCATTGAATAAATAATGGTACAAATGTAACAAATTACATGGTGGCGCCATCTGTTAGATATACGCCGAACTTGTACTGTAATACAGTACAAGCATTGAATAAATAATGGTACAAATGTAACAAATTACATGGTGGCGCCATCTGTTAGATATACGCCGAACTTGTACTGTAATACAGAACAAGCATTGAATAAATAATGGTACAAATGTAACAAATTACATGGTGGCGCTATCTGTTGATAATACGGCGAACTACATTATATTTTAAGTTATTACCGACAGTGTATTTATTATTAAACATGACTTTAAAAATAACTATAATCACTGTCAAGTACAATAGGTGCGTTTAATAATGCATTGAATGATAAGTAATACCTCGAAATAGTTAGTTTAATGAAATTATAATGGAATCAAGGGATGAAACGTGTGAATTACAACAATTAGTGTCGAGTGATGTGGAAGGCGATTGCGATGATGTTGCCACCGATAGTTATACAGTTTCGCGAGATGAGAAAATTGTGTCGCCAGTTCGCAGCAACAAAGTAAATTGTTGATTGGTGTTAATATAGTTTAAATGTGATTTGTACAAATTGTGTTGTATAGATTTCTTCTAGTGGTGAAACTAGCCAAAGTTCTATGACTCGTTCAGTGGGCCGTGGCTTTTTAGGGATTGGTATTATTATAACCTCAGTTTTTGTATTAATTTTGTAACTAATGTGTATAAATGTGTAGGAAATGCGACAGTAGGCTCTGCTAGGGTTACTTATATCAACGAAAAACGCATAAATCGTGATCAACCGAAAACTGCGACAGCTCGACCAAGAAACGTACATAAAGGTAACCTAACCTCAAATTTTAAATATTTTCGCACCTATTTTCAGTGTATGTTTAGTAAAAAATCTAGAGTGGCCTACACTTTGCTACCATATATTTTTTTCGTAGTTTTACGGTACTATTTGGTTTTTAGTTTTAGGGAGGGGCGGGGGGGGTTAATTAATTATGTATGTAGAAAATATTTATATACAATTATTAATAAAATAATATCGAAAAAACAATTCGGTTGTTATATTTGTTTACAGATATACTTCAAATTATTAATTATTACCAATTATTCTTAGAATTAATTATATATATACATATATAATTTTTACTTAAATTACTGGAAAACTAACGAAAGCGATTATATATATATATATATATATATATATATATATATATATATATATATGTATGTGTGAGTAGAACGCTTTATTTATACGCTTCTATGGTTACTACCTGTACTACGTACTCTTAAACATCAATATAATTATTAAATATCAAATGAATTGTGTATAACACAAAATAGAAGCAGTACCTAAGTTCAATATATATTGTACGTGCATTATGAGGAACACGTAACTATTATTTGATTAAAATGGCGACAGTTTGTTGCATATCGTGTAATGATAGGTGCATATTTTTTAATTTCAATTTGCAATGATGGAACTTGCTTTATTTTATGATTTCAACCCATTTTCTTTTGTTTTTATTATTTCTTACACCTGTGTATTCTTTCGCTATGCGGTGTTCTTTGTGTGTGCGCACCTGGTTTATTTTCAAATAAAGACCGCAAGGTTCAACATCATTGCTTTTTGTCCGAAGTGCCAGACGTAAGGCATATGGAACGGGCCCTAATTGGACTTCTCGATGACTTCCATTCGGGCAAACTACGAGCTTTTGGTAAATAAATACACAGCATATTTTCATTGTTCTTAATTTTGCAATTAAATAAGAAATAAAAATGTACTAATTAGGTAAGGGCTGCAGTATGGAGCAAATGACTGATATTCGTGAGCAACAAGAGCGTTTAGCCCGTTTGCACTTTGATTTGGGGGCTAATGTGAGTGGCACAGACCCCCCATTTAGTGCGGAGGGGCTGCGCCACTCACGCACTAAAATGGACCAACTAGTACAACGTTTAGAACAGTTGTCTGTGTCGATAGAAAAACTACATTCTAGCGATAAATAATACATATTATTTAAGCTCATTCATCTAAATAAAACACTTTTTTTCTAACATTGCGCTTAGTATTAAGTCATTACATGTATTTTTTATTGTTATTTAATATAATACAATATTTAAATTTGATATTGTTTTATTTATCCTATATACTGTCTCTCCTAGATGCTCCATATAGTGCTCAATAATCTATCTTCCCTTTGAAATGTTTAAAGAACTACACTTGTTCTTCTAAATAATATTTTTTAAATGCTTAAGGGTGTTACAACTATATAAAACTGTCTCTCCTAGATGCCCCATATAGTGCTCAATAATCTATCTTCCCTTTGAAATGTTTAAAGAACTACACTTGTTCTCCTAAATAATATTTTTTAAATTCTTAACGGTGTTACAACTATATAAAACTGTCTCTCCTAGATGGCCCATATAGTGCTCAATAATCAAAAAAACTACACTTTTTCTCCTAAATAATATTTTTTAAATTCTTAACGGTGTTACAACTATATAAAACTGTCTCTCCTAGATGCTCCATATAGTGCTCAATAATCTACCCTTTGAAATGTTTAAAAACCTACACTTGTTCTTCTAAATAATATATTTTTAAATGCTTCAGGGTGTTACAACTATATAAAACTGTCTCTCCTAGATGCTCCATATAGTGCTCAATAAACTATCTCCCATTGGCATTTATTTTTATAATATTGAAATGAATTATTTGAGTATTGTGACGACTACATAAAACTATCTGTATCTAGATACTTATTTAGTGCTCAATAATCTAGCTTCCATAGAAGCGAATTACACTTTTCTACATTTTGAACTATTATATTAATCTATCTCCCCTTGAAACTTGTGGGAATAAATAAAACATTGTTTTTCTGTGTATGCATTTGAATTTATTAAAAAGTAAGTCATCTTCTCTTAGATAATTGGCGTATCTATCTCCCCTTGAAACTATATAATTAGTTTCGCTGTTTATTTCCTGGTGTCATAATACTGTATGATCCTGATAATAACGCAACGCGATTGAAGCATGCGTGCACAATTTTAAACAGTATAGTTTCAAATCTAAGAATAGGTTTATACTAATTACATACATCGTCAGTTGCCAAATATATTGACCCATCCCTGTTCTAATTGTATCTATTCTGGCTTCAGTCTTGTTATATCTGTCGCGTTTAACAAAATGGTTATTAAAAATAACAATAAAAAAAAACAAAAAAGCAACAATGAATTAAAAGTTAAAAAAATTGTTCCAAAATGTACTACTATAACATTAGCTGGATTTTGTGCAATTTGTTGGACGCCAGCGAAATACTATTGCCCCGAATGTCGACTAATTGGTTATTGCTGCTTATCCCACATGGCTAACCACTGGCTAACTCATCAAGAATTATGCACTGTTGCTAATAGAAAAATTCAAGAAAATCAAGGTAATTGTAGCCGTTTTCATAGACATACAACGGTTATTATATTATTCTTAAAGGTTGCCTATTTGGTTTAAACATTGGTAATGGTGATGATTGGAGATATGCTAGGATGGTTACTTTAAAACGTATTAAATCTATTTTAAACCGCGATTTATTGGCATATGAAAGAGATTTGCTATTATTTCCAAAATATTGTTCAATTTGTTACGAAACTAAATATGATCAACTTGCAAAATGTAATGATTGTCATCAGGTGAATTACTAACACATACGAGGGCTGTCCGATTTAAGTACTTAGCCTCACCGGCCTATGGCGCCACTGTCGCAAGAGACATGACCTATTGTCTAGTACATTATCTTAGACGGCTACTGTTAAAATTTCAGCCGAATCGGACTCGTAGAATCCGCAGAGGGAAATCACAATAAGTTATGTCTCTTGCGACAGTGGCGCCATAGGCCGGTGAGGCTAAGTACTTCGTATTCCTTATGTTCTATCCATATAATTCGAATTTTTTCGCTAGGTTTGGTACTGCCGTAACAAATTAGACCATTACCCGAAATCGCATACGGAATGGTGTAAAAAATTACAATTATTCAGCACGTTAGTGCGTAACCAAGCTGCCGGGAAATTATATATGTATGATATGCATTTTGGAAAATTACAATTAAATACTCAATTAAATGATAATATTGCAAAGACAATTCGATCTGTTTTAGATAATCATGATTTAGGTACTACATTAGTTTAGTTTAAATGCAACGTTATAATATTTTTTTCGTTAGATGATTGCAAAATTGCAATGATTTCCCAATCAGCTTCAGGCCCTTTAACAATGCTTTATGGGTTGCAATTAGTAAATTATAAAATTAAAAAATCATTAACGATACATTTGATTGGAGCTGAATTGCATTATGAGGGCAATACGTTACATGCGTGGGAGACTTTTTTCATGCATTTTTTACAAGTTGAATTATTTCATTTGAAAATAATTATGATTGGGCCTGAATTAAATGCGACGACAACGACTGAAAATATTCAGTAAGTTGCGCGCTATGCGCAATCTAAACTATTTTTATAGTTACACAATTTATAGAGTATGTGAAGACTGCAATTCAAGGAATAAATCGATAACAATTCAATACGAAGATAAACTATTATACCATACATATGCGAAAAGTAGTAAATTTATTAAACCGGATATTGGTAAATTAATATAATTAAACTCAGAGAAACTAATTTAATTTTAAGTGTGTGCTTTCAATCCCGGTTTGCACCGATCGACAGGATTCAATGAAACGGATACGTGGCCACAGACCATTCAATCAGCGGTAGCAAATAGGTGTCCATTTATTTTTACAGCGTACACCGCTTATGAGGCTCCATTAGATTTACAGAGGGTCACTGAAAGCGCCTCCATTCATGTTGTACAACCGACACAACTAAATCCGTTTGCGAGTTTAAAACCAGATAGAAATTTTATTTCGGATCATGAGGCTCCATTAATATTTAAAAATTATTATTTGAGCATTGTTACGAGCACATAGTGCTCAAAAATGTAGTAGGAATAAATAAAACATAGTTTTTCTGTATGAATTAAATTTTATTAAAAAATAAATACATTTTGTCAACTTCCCCTAGATAATTGTATCTATCTCCCCTAGAAACTATAAAATTAGTTTCGCTGTTTATTTCCATCGGTCATACTGCTGTATGATGCTGGTGTTGTAATTATGGTCCTTTTCGCTATAAAATACATGTATTAATCACGAATATTGTAAAAAAAGTTGCAATCAACCTTTATTCTCAGCTGCATTAGACGCTGTTACAAATGTACGTTGTAACTTTGTCTTTTTTATTTCGCGATAATCTTGTACAATGTCCTCAGACATTGCACTTACTCTAGCCATTAATTCTGGCTTATAACTGTAAATGAACAAGATAGTAATACGCATGCGCCGGGACCACACACAGAATGAACCAATTCGGGTACAGTCGGGCGACCTCGGATTTAAGCTAATTACGTTAAAACTTACACGCATCCCATAAATTCCATGTTACAAAACGTTTTAGCTAACGCAACGATGTAATCTTCATCGAATTTATCTTTATTTTTTAACATAAACGCTTTTCGCAACTCCCAATGATGCTCTGGCTCTGTTTCGTCGTAATACTTTTCAACATCCCAATCAACTGGGGAAGCCATTTTAATACTTTAATTTAGATAATAATTACACTTATCGTTGTTTTAAATAAATTACACAATGCGCGTGTGAGGTTATGAAATTTAGACAGAAAACTAAAGTTTACTCATGCGCGGAAATGAAATCTGTTAATAGTTCAGCATTCTTTGTACATAAAATCTCAGTTAGGTTCAATGTTTTTGCTTTGTCTGCCGCATGCGTAGACAGAGCAAGAAGGTAAACGAGGACTGAAGCCGCCAATCACAGACTCTGATCTGTGATTGGCTGAATGAACCGAGTTACATTCCAGTTTGCCAACCTAACCAATTGAATATCCCTAATAAATGTATGTATTATGAATTAAATGTGTTGTTTGATCCCTAATAAGTGCTAATCATTGTAAAAGCATTATATTCCGTATTAGTGTTAAATTCGTGACATAACTATAATTTAATTTTTTAATTTCTGTTGAGTAAATTGACAGTTAACCTCAATACAATTTGTCGCTTCATTTTCATCGATTATTTATTGAAATTATGGCAACTACAATGAAACCGAGTGCTCGACGATTAAAATGGTCTTTAGATCAAAGGTTCGTACAATATTTCATTAAAAATTTACGCTTAGAAGGAAGTTTAAGGGATTATAACCTAATGTTGTTTTTATTTGTCGCTCTGCCACACTCATACAATATTTTATTCCTAAATCTTACACGAATATGTATTTTTTTGCTATTCTGGAAACATCTTAAACGTTTCTTAGGGCATTACTCTGCCACACCCAGCAATGCATTACATATTTCTTTCCGGTTTTGCTTACTCTACCACACCCAGCGATGCATTTACATATTTATTACGAATTTCTTTCCGGTTTTGCTTACTCTACGACATCCAGCAATGCATTTACATATTGCTTTCCTGTTTTGCTTACTCTACCACACCCAGCGATGCATTTACATATTTATTACTAATTTCTTTCCGGTTTTGCTTACTCTACCACACCCAGCGATGCATTTACATATTACGAATTTCTTTCCGGTTTTGCTTACTCTACCACACCCAGCAATGCATTTACATATTTCTTTCCTGTTTTGGTTACTCTACCACACCCAGCAGTGCTTTAGCGTTTGCATTTTATATTTGCAGTAACTTAAAATATCTACTAAACAATTCTAAGATTGTTTTGAACTCTCTTAGGGTAAAAGATCGGTCCAGTGGTGATCCGTTGGCGGCGCCGCCCGCTTACAGCACCGCGTTAAGCGTCGGCAACGCCGAAAGTACTAAAAGCGCCGATACCAGCCATTTAATAATGAAAAAATCATGGGACTTGGCCCTAGGCCCTATTAAACAAGTCCCCATGAATTTATTCATTATGTACATGGCTGGTAACTCAATATCGATATTTCCAATCATGATGATTGGAATGTTGATTGTTCGACCAGTAAAATTGCTGTTTTCGACGCAAGCGACGTTTAAAATGGTCGAAGGATCGAGCGCGGCTGGACAAAAATTGGTTTATTTTTTGGGCAATTTAGTGAATATAGCGCTAGCGCTGCATAAGTGCCACAGTATGGGGCTCCTCCCCACACATTCCAGCGATTGGCTTGCGTTCGTGGAGCCTCAGACTCGCATGGAGTACTCGGGGGGCGGTTTAAGTTTATTTTAAAATAGGGGGGAGGGGAAATAAAACACATGTTGTATTATCTAATTTAATCTAAAATATGTACATTTTAAGAGCACATTAAATGTTAAAAATTATTTCTTATGGCTGTCAATGAATTCCTTGATTTTTGCTACCAACTTCTCAGGTTCATCGACTCTTGGAAGCTATTTACCCGATTTATTACTTTTAACACTAATATTTACACTTAACACACTTAACTTACCTCATAATTCTGCGTAAGATATATTCCAGAATATATTCCTAGGCCGAAAGAGAACTGCAATATTATAAATTAATATAGCCTAAAATAAACTAGTTATTTTTGCGTAAATTACCAGGAATTTCAACATTTTGAACTAAAATTTGCCTTTCTGAATTACTATTACTATTTTTGTACTACTTTACGTTAGTAAATTCATGCAAAAGTAGCTTATATACTCTTAAAATGTAATATGATGGACATAGACACTACAAATTTTGGGCAAGCCAAATTTACAATGTAACAAATCTAACACCATCGAGATTAGAATTGAACGAGTAACACGAGCTGCTTTTAACTAGAGTATGAGTTATAATTATACATAATTAATACATAAATACCATATAGATCATTTACGCTTTATTCAATGCAATTATAAATATAGAAACAAACACATGTGCATGTTTATATATATATATATATATATATATAATATTTAAAATGTAGCTTTGTAATTTGGCCTGTAGTCCACCTATTAGCCATTTTAGTAATGTAGTTGACAGCTACGACAATTACGACTTTCAAAACAACACGTTTTAATAAGTATTTAATTTTAAACTATGCTACAGTTAGTGTTTAAATAATCTAGTGTAAATAAGAGGTATGTGTTTATTTATCATATATTTTTACACCCGTTGCACATTTAGTATATTATTTATAAGTATATATTATATTAACAATATCATCTATAATGCCTTGCGGCGAATTCGGCCATGCGAGTGGTCGCTTCCCGTAGAATGTCCATGGGGGCGGTAACGACGATACGCATGTAATAGGCGATTTGAAAACACTGAAACACGATAGAATAGATTATTTTGTTTAGGGTAATTTAAAATGTTTACTTCTCCGGGTAGACAAAACACGGATTCTTCCTCCATGAGTTGCCTGACGAAATCATTTGTTGTTGGCAAATCCGGGAAATGCTCTTTCTCGATCCCGACCATCATATACATCGCGCCTTTAGGCATTATTGGGTTTAGGCCCGGGATTTCTGATATTATTGAATAGCATAACTTTGCGTGTTCCTAATTTTTTTTTTTTTTTTTTAATATATTTATAGTTTAAATAATATGATTTGTTTTGAATATTTACATATAAGGTATTGTTTAAGTCGTCATAATACGATTGTGGTATATGGTTTATAAATTTAGCCATTGCACCTTGGACAATGGTATTACAGCCTATTATCCTAGTAGTTAGGGAGCCTAAACCTTCACGAATACCGTAGTCAAATGCCCCTACAGGATCATGTACTACTACCCAGCCCACTCTCCATCCTAAAATTCATAAAATATAATTACCATAACAATGTATTTAAATATATAAAAATAATATAATAACTGTTGTATGTAGGGCACGAAATTAAATTTAAACATACATTAATTTGACTCAGTGAATTTGAACAAGATATATATATATATATATGTGTATGTAACAATATATATATGTGTATGTACAACGCACGTATGCGTCCAGCTCGCCTTATAAGTAAAATATGCGATGCGAGCAGCGGTTTTTAATTATTATGCCCATTTGGTTAACAATTTGAGAAAATGTTATAGATATAAAAAGTCGTACAATTTTTTGTAGATTATTTTGATATAAAACAAGCTTAGGTACAATGCACCTATGCGTCCAGCTCGCCTTATTAGTAATATATGCGTTGCGAGCAGTGGATTTTAATTATTATGCCCATTTGGTTAACAATTTGAGAAAATGTTATAGATATAAAAAGTCGTACAATTTTTTGTAGATTATTTTGATATAAAACAAGCTTAGGTACAATGCACCTATGCGTCCAGCTCGCCTTATAAGTAATATATGCGATGCGAGCAGCCCTTTTGGTTAACAATTTTACTACATTATTAAATGATAATTTGGGTTACCTGGAATTAGGAATCTCTTGGCTAGTCCTCCGCATATGAGCATGGGTACATCGGTGCCTAAGGACGCTAGCGAGACAAATTCTTCGCCGGGGAAGACAAGATGTTCGTAGATTTCATCGGCAATTATTGGTATTTTATGTTGGCTGGCAATGTTCAGGATATCGAGCAAATGCTCCGCACTATACACTGAACCACACGGGTTCGACGGGTTATTCACTACAATCGCTACCGTCTTTTCGTCTATTTGGTTTTCTAATGAGTTTAGATCTACACTCCAGTTTTTGTGTGCCTACAAACAAAACATATTTATTGTTAAGTCCCTGAATCAATTTCAACTCAAAAAAAAAATGTTTCTTACCACTAGATCATAAAATTTAATTTTAATGCCAGTCCCCTCGCACATGGTAATATACATGGGGAATCCAGGTCTGGGCAGCAAAATATTGTGGCCCTCTGTAGGCTCTGCCAGGACCGCAACTGCATTCTCGATTGCAGAAGAACAGCCGCTGAACAGGAGTATATCACTAGATTCATATTTGGCATTTTTACTCGACAGATATTTGGCCATTTCCTCTCTAACTTCGTTATGGCCAGCACACGGGGCGTAGCCATTGTACTTGTAGCTCGTTAATGTCTCTATCATTGCGTCCGTCACTTCTTGGGGGCATTTCAAATTACCATATATGCATGGATCACCTGGAATTAAATATAACTCGTTTTTTGGCCACTCCAGATTTTTTAATATGTGTAAATCTTGCATTATAAAATATAGAAGAAATTTAAATAACTTATATTATTAATTTTGTTTCTATGCCAAATTATTATCTTATACGGATAATTGTGAATATTTTCGATATTTGGAATCTATTGTGTCGACAATTCAATGAATTTTTCTTATATTTTCCCGATAGTCAAAATGATTAAATTGACACACGCTTTTGCTTCTCGAAAAGTCTTAAAGGTTCCGGTTATATTCAGGGTCAAATATGGTATGATCTAACAACAAGAATCGCGCAAAAATAAATATATATATATTATACACAACAAGTTTAGTAACATAAATTTACATATTTTATTTTATTTTGCAATATCAAGTGGATTGTATTTTAAATGGAAAGACGTCAGATACAACTTAAAGTATATGTGTGTGTGTGGGGACTATATCGTGTGTTTGTCTGCCTGTATGTGTGTGTGTGAATGCTCTACAGCCAATACTATAGAACATCAAATATGATCTCAACCGGAAGTACTTAGTTTATTGCATATCTCAAAAACGACACTAGTTACCGAAAAATGAATCGTATAAAAGTTAAAGATAATAAAATTTCTAGCCACATTTGTTTGAAAGGTTTTTTTGATTAAAGTACCATTTACTGAAAAATCGTCTTTGAAAATACATCAAATATGATCTCAACCGGAAGTGCTTAGTTTATTGCATATCTCGAAAACGACACGAGTTACCGAAAAATGAATCTTATATAAGTTAAAGATACTAAAATTTCTAGCAACTTTTGTTTGAAAAGTTTTTTTGATTAATGTACCAGTTACTGAAAAATCGTCTTTGAAAATACATCAAATATCTCAACCGGAAATGTTTAGTTTATTGCATATCTCCAAAACGACACGAGTTACAGAAAAATGAATTGTATAAAAGTTAAAGATAATAAAATTTCTAGCCACTTTTGTTTGAAAAGCTTTTTTGATTAATGTACCATTTACTGAAAAATCGTCAAATATGATCTCAACCGGAAGTACTTAGTTTATTGCATATCTCGAAAACGACACTAGTTACAGAACAATGAATCGTATAAAAGTTAAAGATAATAAAATATCTAGCAACTTTTGTTTGAAAAGTTTTTTTGATTAAAGTACCAATTACTGAAAAATCGGTTTTGAAAATAGTTATTTTAGATTTACGTTTCCGTAGTTAGTACACACATGTTGATATTGTTTCATGGTAATGGTAGAATGAATTTAAAACACAATAAAGCTATATATATAGGAAAGGCGATTTTAAAGGGCACTCCAGATTATTTTTTGTGTAGTTTGTAATCGTCAAAAGCGCTCAAAAAATCGCACGTTATTGGAAAATTTTACAAACTGATTTCTACTTTCTTTAAATTATTCCATATATTTCGACACTGTGTATACTTTTTTAAGTAAACAACAACTTATTTACAGATAGTTTGAAGGTAATATATATATATATATATATATATATATATATATATATATATATATATATATATATATATATATATATATATATATATATATATATATATATATATATATATATATATATATATATATATATATATATATATATATATATATATATATATATATATATATATATATATATATATATATATATATATATATATATATATATATATATATATATATATATATATATATATATATATATATATATATATATATATATATATATATATATATATATATATATATATATATATATATATATATATATATATATATATATATATATATATATATATATATATATATATATATATATATATATATATATATATATATATATATATATATATATATATATATATATATATATATATATATATATATATATATATATATATATATATATATATATATATATATATATATATATATATATATATATATATATATATATATATATATATATATATATATATATATATATATATATATATATATATATATATATATATATATATATATATATATATATATATATATATATATATATATATATATATATATATATATATATATATATATATATATATATATATATATATATATATATATATATATATATATATATATATATATATATATATATATATATATATATATATATATATATATATATATATATATATATATATATATATATATATATATATATATATATATATATATATATATATATATATATATATATATATATATATATATATATATATATATATATATATATATATATATATATATATATATATATATATATATATATATATATATATATATATATATATATATATATATATATATATATATATATATATATATATATATATATATATATATATATATATATATATATATATATATATATATATATATATATATAATGATTTAAACCCAGCTTACCGATAGATAGAGCAATAACACTTTTGTCCGGGTTGGGTTGAAGGTTTAGATTTTCCACAATGTTTCTAATATGATTCTTCGTGTTCCGTGCGATTTTACTGGGTCGCACTTTCCACCCTTTCGTATCGTCGTCATTGTGGTTGAAATCGTGATGGTTGGTATTCATTTTCTTTGAGTTTCCGCCAAGGAAATCCAATAAAAATCCCACAGAATTCTAATATGTACAACAGTAATAAATACGTAACAATGCAACATGCAATTTTATTCTAATTATGATTTGACACTATTTAATTATATTTCGATGCAAATGACTCAACTGTACGTAATCGAAGATCAAATTATTCTGGTCACCCGTTTTCAAAAACTTATGTCTTTAGTTCGCTTGCATATTTTAATTATTTTTTTTCTTACATTTCTTTCTCCTTCTATGCCATAGCAAACTTGATTTTCCTCAGGCGTTTCTAATAAACATATTTATTCAAATTCGTATTTTATATTGTATTTTCTAAATACTGAATTATTAATTTTGCACCATGCAATCTTAAAATACCTGGAGTGCCCTGCACTCTACTTTTTTGGTAAATATACAAACTGGTATTTTGAATTAATGCCCACAATTTGTTTCATATCGAATTGTATAAATAATATTATTAATTAATACATTTTTAGATTTTTGTTTTTCACAATTTCCTTAGTAATTATTATTTATTATAAACACTTACGTGTGCATTTTTAAAATATATTAATTAAATTTAGTATATGTCATCTATTTACAAACAATTAGAAGACTATATAAATCATTACATTTGTCAATTTTTTATGATAATTTTAAGGAAAATTATGTAAAACCCAAGCCCAGTGGCGTATAATATATATATAACAGTTTACTCCTACATTTTTTACAATATCTCGGAAACGGAAAAAGTTATAGAAAAAGTGATTTCTATAAAAGTTTTAGACAATTAAATTTCTAGCAACTTTTGTTTAAATAGTTTTATTAAAAATCGTACCATTTACTGAAAAATCGCTTTTGAATACAGTTATTTTATATGTATGTTTTTATGATACAGTTTACTCCTACAATTTTTACAATATCTCGGAAACGGAAAGAGTTATAAAAAAAATGATGTCTATAAAAGTTTTAGACAATTAAATTTCTAGCAACTTTTGTTTAAATAGTTTTATTAAAAATCGTACCATTTACTGAAAAATCGCTTTTGAATACAGTTATTTTATATGTACGTCTTTATGATACAGTTTACTCCTACAATTTTTACAATATCTCGGAAACGGAAAGAGTTATAGAAAAAGTGATGTCTATAAAAGTTTTAGATATTTAAATTCCTAGCAACTTTTGTTTAAAAAGTTTTCTTTTAAATCGTACCATTTACTGAAAAATCCCTTTTCAAAATAGTTATTTTATATGTACGTGTCCCTAGTTTTAAATGCTATTATCGATTTTAAAATTTGCCCTAATTACGACTTAATTATTATATTGTACGTCTAGTTTTAATTACCGAATTAAATAAATCTTACCAATTCTTTTATAGTCCCCATTTTTTAATATATATATAAACACTATTAATGTTTGTATTTAAGTAATAAATGGCTCAAGTTGTTGAGCAAAATTTGCAGCTTTGTAACTAATTTTTTTAAATATTGTCTTGTATTTATATACAATTCGAATATAAATCATTGCAAATCATGTACAAGAGTCAGTGGCGTAGAAATTATATATTTTAGATTACAACCAGAAATAAAATGCCCACATCATAAACAAAAATATTTATATATTTTCTGTGGTTGTACGAACAGATAAGAAAATTTAATTTTCTTAATAAATATAATATTAATTTAATAGTTTTTTTTACGCAATATATTTTTCTATTACACGCCAATGGTAACTTAAAACTGCGTACTTTGATATAATTTTCCTAAAACTGTTACATCTTATACAAATTAACTAAAACTATACGTCAAAATATATTAACAGAATTAAAAGATAAAAAACTAATATTTTACAAATTATATAAAGGAATCCTGTTGCCTCAATGCCTTCAGCTCGTACTGGGAGCATCAAGAACATTAATTAATATGTAACTTAGTATGTACCTTCGGTACTTCGGTCTTCTGATGGTACCGGACCGATTTAAACGAAATTTGTATTTGTACATAGTTAGAAAAGTAAATTTTTAAATATTTTACCGAAATCCCGTTAGAATTAAAACTGAAATGAATTCGCAAAATAACAACAAACTCGTTTTCTATATAATAACACGGAAACCTGTATATCTGTATAATGATTGTGATTGGTCGCTTTGTTATTGGCCCACAATTTATCTCGGATGCAAAAATTTTCCATGAACCTTCTACGTATGAAATATTTTCTCATTTCGATCGGCGTGAAATGCCTTGAAATTTGAATAATTTTAAATATATATGCATTTTATTTTGTAATATACCTAGTTTTTTTATTACTAGTCTTATTGACTAAGTGTGACTAAGTTGTTGTTGCATATAATCGTATGATTTTATCCATAATTAAATGCGAAATCGAAGTATATTTATTATTTACACACACACGAATGTGTAAAATTCGGATTAATTGCGGTATTTTTACAAACCTTGAAATCAAAATATTTAACACAACATTCACTGCATAACACTTCACTTCTGGCGTTTGAATAATTATTTATATTTTGGATAAATCCTTTTTAAATAAACAAATTGCATTGTTCTATTCTGTTTTATTATTAAATAGAATTAATTTGCATATAATGTGATATAATTATATTTTAGTTTCCAATTGTTTTACTTTAATTGTTTTTGATGTAATTAGGCAATTCCAAAACAAATTGTTTTATTGTGTTCTCAAAATACATATATACATTTTTATAGTCTTATACTACGTAATATTTCGCACAACTCTTGTATGAAAAGTTACGAGAAAACTGCGGAAAATCTTAAATATCTTATGTTGCTATAGTGTAGACTGTAGGCCACTCCACATTAATTGTTATTACTGCATTTGTTAAATATATTTCATAATAAAAATATTAGTTTTGACACACAGATAATAAATTATTAATTGCCGATGTTAAAATAAATTATCCAGACATATAATTGTATTTTATAGATTTCAAAGAAAATGGCCATAAATTCTGTTTTCGATAAAAGCAAAAAGGGTGTTAATTTATTTAACAATTTGTTTTGTAAAAATTATCAGGTGTCGAATAGGCAAATAAGCACCTATGCCTGCAGTTCGCCATATTAATTTAAATCGTATATTTTTAATTTAAAAATTATTTAGGGTCTTTGAAGGTTCATTATCTGAAACATTACTTTCTTTTATACATTACATATAAGTAAAATAATTTCATAGGTAATTGTGTGAATTAAAAATACATATATTTTGCAAATGTATGAATATGTTACAATTTATGTTCGAAACAAGGCCGTTTTAAATTCCGTTTACTATTTATATTATTTTAAAAATGCTTTGTTTTATTTATTTTTGCAAATAAAAACTATTTTTTGTTTACACGTGTGTATATATTTTTCCTTTTTTATACGCAGTAAATACGTAAACGCTTATAGAATCTGTTTTTACAATACAAAATATTTTTGATTCGGTCATTAGCGAATGACAATTATTGAAAAAATATTACTTACCGGAAACTTACGAATTTTTAATATGTGGAAGCAAACACTTAGAAAATTGCTGTCAAATTGAACATTTCCTTATTGGCAAAATTCAAAAATTGCTGTTTTGAACCCATTTAAGTGATACTTACCTGTCTAATCCACTTTTTTCACAACTCGATAAGCAAAAAACTGTCTACTTTTTGATATATTTCATTGCGATGTTTAATAACGTAGCTATTATTTTTCGTAGGACAGTTTTTTGATTAAATATTGAATATCAATTGGCACCGTGTGGCGTAGGAGTAAGATTGTCGACTTATACGGTGAAAGTTGAGGGTCGATTCCTGCCCATGCCAGTTTGATATTATTTATTTTTACAAGAAAGCGTTCTACACACATATTTACACATACATCTGAGTGATTATATATATATATATATTACAAACAAAAATTGTAAATCATTTATTATATCATTCATTTTGTATTTATGTTTAGTTCGTCAAATTTGTTTTTATCTAGGAAAATTTACAACAACAAAATAGATTTTTAATGTATTTTTTAAATTATGAACCCAGGGGTTATTAAATTATTTTTAAAAATAAATAATTATTGTCAAAAACAAAAGACAATTTATATTTCTAACGTTTTTTTAGATTGTGAACCTGAACAGCAGGAAAAATATATAAATTATAATATAGAAACTTATAATGTTTTATAATAAATGTTGTATTACTTTGTGTGTCCGAAAATGGTCATATTAGATTCAGGGAGGTTCAAAACGTGTATATCCGTTGATTACTGCGTATAAGAACGTAAAATATGTCGCATTCTGAACTTTGATTTGTTTATAAACTTATTATGATAAAGACGATTTTTTTCGTTAAATATTATTCAAATAAAAATTAATTCACTGCCTAAGGATACATTTAAATCACATTTGACATTATAAAACAAATTTGCATTCATAATGTAAACCTTTATTAATTTTATAAAATACAACCATATTCACATATACGTTGTGCAGGTTGCTTAAACAAACTGAGTGGTCATAGCCGCCATTTTGATCCTAAATACTATTGGTTTTAGATATATATTTAAGTAATTTGGACCACGTATGACCACGTCTTGTTATTGTTGTGCAAATATGTATATTTCTAGTTTTAATTGATAATGGCAATGAGATGGAGCTCCGAATTTACAACTATGGAGTACAGGGATTTGCAGGCTGGTGCCATGGCTGTAGATAACACAGGCTCTTTTGTCCTGTTGGCAGGGTAAGTGGGTTTCACTTTACGAACGCGATGACTGCATTTACGAACGTTGTACTTTTGATTTAATGCTATTACAGTCGTCGATATATCGCAATAAAAAATCTAGAAGAAATCGAAACTGATTCCGTTCGAAAGTTTCCTCGACAGAGTAAATACGAAGTTGGTGTTGCAGAATGGAATCCGTCTCCGCATAATAAGCAACTTTGTGCTATTTCAGTAAGTCGGCCATTTAAATCCATACGATTTAAACTATAAACATATTTTATTATAAACCTAGAGTAATCAACGTATTGAAATCCTAACATGGCATGCAGGTCATTTAAGTCAAACGCATTCGCTTAAGTCACACACGAGAGTTGTGACCGACTTGAATTGGCATCAATTTGACCCTAACATTTTAGCGTCATGCTCCGTTGACACTTTCATACATATTTGGGACCTTAGGGACCCTCGGCGACCCGTTTTTTCCCTTTCCGCTGTTGGTAAGACACCCCGAATTTAGGCGCAGAAAAAGAAATATAAAATGAAGCATTTTTGAAATAGCTGAAGCAACACAGGTGCGATGGAACCCGTTGAACACCTCGTTATTAGCGACTGCTCATGACGGAGATGTGAAATTATGGGATCAGCGTAAAGGTACAGCGCCCATACAATATATCGCGGCCCATTTATCGAAAATACATGGGCTACAATGGAACCCGTACAATGAGAACCAATTGGCTACTTCTAGCCAAGATGGCACTGTTAAATTATTTGATATTATAAATCCTAGACGGGCCGAATTTATTTTAACTACAGCGATGCCTGTCTGGAGGGCTAGATTCACTGTAAGTTGTAAAAACAGGGCTTCCATGATCACTAATTGTCACTATTTGAAAATTTTATTCACTATATTCATGTCATAAATGTATGAAAAGTATTAAAGACGCTAAAGATTCATTCATTCAATTGTGAAACTACAAACTTACGAAACCCGAAGTGCATGTTTACTCTATGCATTTTTTGTTCTATTACCAATATCATTAAGACGGCTGCACTTATGGCAAAATTAATTATACTCATAATGATAGATATCTGGCCTCAAAATCGGTCGAAAAACAAAATGAATATTTTATTCATTTTTTTATCTTTTTAAGTCATTTATTTCACTTTTATCCTCTAAATATCTTATTTATGTTGCCACATATTTGAATAAAGTTTAATCAATCATATTGTGATTTGTGCCTGTCAATATTTTGTTTTTTTTTTAAGTAAAAACTACGTTAAAGTCGAGTGCAGGCCACTTCAGCTTTTTTAATACACTCTTAATTTAAATATGTATTACTGTTTTATTTATTTAATCGCTTAATAAAAAAGGTTTTTGGGGTCGCAAATTACGAATCTGGCACTCAAAATCAGTCGAAAAACAAAATGGCGTCTACAAAATGAATATTTTATTCACTTTTTTATCATTTTAAGTCACTTTTATCCTATAAATATCTTATTTAAAATATGTATAACTCTTTTATGTATTTAATCGCTAGAAATTTGATAACATAATGTTTTTGGGGTCGTAGATTACGAATCTGGCACTCAAAATCGGTCTAAAAACAAAATGGCGTCTACAAAATGAATATTTTATTCACTTATTTCACTTTTCTCCCTTATAAACTACCCCATCTAGCACAGAATGCCTAAAGACGTAATAAAGACGTCCAATAGATGACATCTTGAAATATGACGTCTATTCGACGTCTTTATTACGTCTTTAGGCATTCTGTGCTATATGGGACATGCGTATTGCACTTTTTTGTATACAAAATTGCTGTGGAAGCCCTAAAGTTTGAATAGTTTCTCACTAATGGATATTGTAGCCGTTCGGCAAAGGATTAGTGACGAGCGTAGTGCCGCAGCTTCGCCGCGGGGAAAACAGTCTACTGTTATGGAACTTAACAAATCGAACGGCCCCAGTGCACACGTTCGTAGGCCACTCGGACGTGGTCCTAGATTTCGAATGGCGACCGCAACCAATCGACACCAACGCCGATTACCAATTAGTTACATGGTCGAAAGACCAAACTCTACGAGTATGGCGTATCGATGCGTATTTACAAAAACTATGCGGTCACGAACCAGAGAAATTGCACGATGACTTAAACATTGATTTCGATGAGAAAGAGAATAAAATGCCAATAGTTCAAACGCTGCCTAAGAGTTTACAACAAGAGTTTTCATTAGTTAATTTAAATATACCGAATACGGAAATTAGTGATATGGATGTTGGGAAACGGTGCTGCACTATTACAGCTACCGCGAATGGGTTTATTGTTATAATGCAAGTACGATTTCCGCCTGGGTATCCAGTCAATTCTGCGCCTACGTTCCAATTTTGTCAAGGTACAACTGTGGACGAATCCGTAACAGTCGAATTGCTCAAAGAGCTCAAACAAACTGCTCAACAGCGAGTGACAAAGAATCGCACCTGTTTGGAGCCCTGTTTGAGGCGTCTAGTCGCAACATTAGAGCAAATTGCCGCTAGATTAGAAACCGATAAACAATTAAGTTTCAAAATGCAACATCCATACTTTGAACCCGTTTACGGTTCATTTAATGACGCCTATATCCCGTTTCCTCGTACTTCCGGTGCGAAATTTTGCTCCGTTGGGACTTTAGTCTGTTTTGGAAGGCCTCCAAATGCACGGAGACTCTCCATGAAAATGGAAAACTCAACACCAAGAGCACTATCGGCACTTGCAACTAATTTAGCAACTAGCAGGAACGTTAACACACCGGATAGTATTAGTATATCTTCGTTTTATTTTCATGATCGGGTAAGTAGTTATTGTTTTCGGATTATTAGGGATTTTTTATTTTAAATATGTATATATAGAAGCAACGGTCGAGACACAGGCAGTACCGTACGGCGAATACGCGGCCAGTGGTTACTATTTATAATGCGTCTGGTTTATTTTTCTTGAATAAATGTTTGGGGGAGTGTTACAAGCTTGACGGTGACCCCGCTGCCGTGTGCCGGTATAATGCGGACGTGGCGCAGTCGGTAGGTCGCTGGGATTTGGTGCAATCGTGGAAAATCGCTGAGCTTGCAGCGAAATCGCAAACAATGGCGTCTGATGATGATTTACCGTGGAATTTGCATCCGTTTGGTAAACAGTTGGTGCAAAGTTTGATTTCGCATTACGCCGATAAATCTGATATACAAATGGCGGCGATGTTGTGCTGTGTTTTTGGGAAAGACAGTCAAGGGGTTTCGGGTGCTAGGAGAAGCATTGATAAGGCAAATGTAGGTTTATTTTGGTTTTCGTGCGGCGTTTTCAACATTTTTACACGATTTTTCAATAAATGAGAATTTGTTGAAAATGTTGCATATAATTGAAGAATATAATATTTTATATTGCAAGACTTTTTTTATAGAAGTGCTTGGTAGACTTATGTATTGTATTTATATTTTGTCTTTTGTATATATATTATATTTATACAAAAAAAATTACATTGATTATTTTGTTTGGTTGTTGTAGCATATTTCATCGGGAAAATGGTGGCTTAAGGTAATGTACTATGTACTCTCATTTTAACAACAAAATGTTCACAATTTATTTCACGTAATTTGCTAAAATCTATCTTTAACCCATTACACCGATTACTGTTAGAGCAATTGTATAAGCACGAATTATTTCTACGTAACAATTCATTAAATATTTCGTATATCCGGCAAAAGGTTTTATTTTACGTTACGTATCGCATACCGAATCGCCCTATAATGTGTTTTAATTCTAATATACGAAATGTATTGTACGCGTTCGTAAACCGAAACATATATAGTTTCTCACTAGGACTTATACTTGTACTCTAACTGCTTCGTAAGGATCGATTTAATCTAATTGCCTATCATCGTCTATTCCCTGCTCTAACATAAACTCTGAGCAAACTAAATAATAAAACATTCAAAAATATCCGAATTGCATGCAGCATGATTAAAACACAGTAATTTCCAATTTTTGCGGCGTAAACCACACTTTACAAATGACTAATAACACACAAATATGCTTTAATAGTGCATTAGATTTGCATGAGTAAACCAAGAATGGCATTTTTATTTAAAAGATAAACGTGTGTATCTGAATTCATTGGCCCCCATTTTGATTGTTTGAAATACAAAATGGTGGTTACAGGCCGGAGGCTCCCCGTACCATACGATACCACCGGCAGATATTGCCTGTGCTGCCGATAACTGGAATTTCGTTGCGTTACGTCAACACAGATCTGGTTCTTTAGATAATTTACGTTTAGAGGAAATTATAACGAATGCCAGTGAGGATATTTCGCATAAAAACCTGCATGGTTTCATGGATAATAATTATAAATTGGCGTATGCCGAAATATTGCAAAGATGGAATTTGTTGTATGCTCGAGCTGAAATATTAAAATATATGAGCGTCGATCAAGAACCACATAAGGGTAATGGGTTTTTAGGGGTTTAGTTACGAGTTTCTAGAGATTTTTGGGTTGCAGGTGTCGAGTTCTTAACCGAGTGCCAGCATTGTTACCGCCCAGTCAGAGGGGCCCATTGCTCATACTGTAAGCTGTTATCTTTAAGGTAATTAAGTACAAAATATATATACGTCCATTGAAAATTTATTTATACATAACAATTTATTTACAATTACCATTCTACATATTTGCGTGTATTTAAATTAAAGTTCTCTGATCTGGTCCATTTCAGTGCGCTCAACTAATGTCGCCTCTTTCAGCTGTAAACCTTTAATGCTCTCATTTAATATACGTTTAATTTGTGTAGCCATTTCAGTTTGGTTTTTGGTCAGATCCTCAGTTGACGGGTAAATATAAATCTCGTTTCTATCTACCGCCGGTCTCTTCAGTACGAATTCCTGATAAGCCGTGAATGTTTTATACACAAAAAACATCACTGAAATAATCACAACCGAATGGGCCGACAAATATTGCTTTATATATTCTTGCCATGATTCAATTTCACTTGATCCACAAAATGTCGCAAATATCATTGTCTTAAAACTCTCCATTACGAACAGAAGATTGGTTTTTATTAATTTGAAGAAATTCTCGTTTTATTTGTTTATTTATAACTGTTGCTAGACCAATTTGTTTTTCTTGTTCAACTGTTTTGACCATAGCTTTCTCGTTTAAGCTGTTCTTTTTTCAATCGTATTGTTGCTTGTTTATTTCTAAACTACTAAATGGTGGCATTGTTAGCTAAAGTACCTAGAGGCTGTATCACATTACGAGGATATCGATATCACATTAGCAAATTGACATCAGAAATTTAGTAAATTTCTTTACTTGGTTTTAAAAATTATATGTAAACAAGCAGAGATATTTTTATTTTCTTTCTTGCATTCACCATTTTAAAATAAATATAATTATCTACAAACACACGACCAGTATATAAATCTACAATGAATGCAAACACAACTGGACAGCTAACAACAAAAATAGGGACATTTCTTTAAGTTGGTCATGCGCACAACACAAGACACCGATTAGCCAAGGAATACACGAACACGTTTCATATTAAACGGTTATTATTTGCTCCCTATCACATTAGAAATGACATCGGAAAAAGCTAAAGCAATCGGTCGTGTGTCTGTAGCATTCTCGGATCAAAAATTGTCTACGTTTGAATTAAATTATATGTTTTTGTTTATTTTAAGGTGTATAATTTGTCATGTGTCTGTGCGGGGCTCCGCAAATTTCTGCCTGGTCTGCGGACACGGGGGCCATACGCAACACTTAAAACAATGGTTCGCCACAAATGAGGTATGTCCAACTGGTTGCAGTTGCCACTGTTTAGCAGAAACGGCTGCTTTACTTAAATCACAATAAAATAATACCCAATTTAGAAAAATTACTAATATATTTTTGTAACTGTGATTTTTTCCTAATATAAATTATCTAATATTAATAGTCATTATATCCTAGAATAATCACTATTCCAGCTATCCTAGAAACATCTAGTACATTTTTTTTTCGGGGTATTAAAACTATTTTATTTGAAACAACATAATTTATTTATATATATACAATTCATTCTAATAAGTTTTCCGTAAACTTCTCCACCAAATTTGCGGAATCCAACTTAGATTCCTGGCTTGGATACTCTTCTGGAAAATATCGC
The DNA here is from genome assembly GCA_933228885.1 of Leistus spinibarbis. Lineage (NCBI taxonomy): Eukaryota > Metazoa > Arthropoda > Insecta > Coleoptera > Carabidae > Leistus > Leistus spinibarbis. The sequence continues at coordinate 6,907,387 of OW121807.1, forward strand.
AATCAACGCGTAAAAGTCTTTGCAAATAATTATCCACGACCCCAGCGGGCAATAACACAATTTTCGCTGGATCCGGTACACTTTTCGCCAAATTTCGCGCCTTCTCCAAATGTTGATTCGCTCTTGTTGCCACTTTAAACACACATTCCTTAACAGCATCCCTATTTTTCGCACGAATTATATCTTCATGGCTTATCTTAAACTCCAACATTAATTCTTGGGGTAATGCGACAAAATGCGTATCACGCGTTATCGGGATACTTCGTAGTAATTGGCAAAGTCCCTGTGCTTTGCCTAAATGGGAGGCAGCGTGGTCCGCGTGAACATTTCTTATGTTACAACCTTCCAGGATTAAGTAGTAAATACTGGAGACTGATTGCTCTGCGTATGTTTCCATTGTTGCTAAAGTTTCGAAATTGTTGGCGAGCATTATGGCTTTGCGGCTTTGAATTAAATGTTGGAAATAGCGTTTTGTGAATTTATTTGATTTTATTATCTATTTAAAAAGAAGCATATTGTGTATTAATAGTCCGAATACACTCATATAGTAATAGTATAAGGCATTATGTATATATAGCATAGTAAAGTTCATCAAACGTCCGTAAATTATACAATAGTAATTATTTTAATAAATTGGCAGCACTATACGGTGATAGTAACATACTCAATCACTACCCACCGTACAGTGCTGCCACTTTAAAATAAAATGTATACTAAATAGTGAACGGACGTTTCATGAACTATACTATGCTATGTAATGGCGTTACCCTGTTAAGTTCTACAACAACTGGGTGATTAGGTATCTTGCCGTCGTTCGCGTAACATCTATCGAGTGCATCTTCCCAGAATTGCATCCGCATTAAACCGATTTTCGAGTCGGTTATTTGATCTTGCACCCTTGATATTTCAACATTAAACGCACGAATTGCCACCCCTACATTTCGCCCGTTATTACGTAACAATAACGTACAAACAAAATTTTCGTAATCGAATTTTCTATAAACAAAATGTATATAAAATACATTTTAACACATTTTTGTTAATTTCGTACTTGATTGTATCTAAACAATAGTCGGTGCTTGATAGTTTTCGGGTTTGAACTACGTTTAACACATTTTTTAACGAATTAAATAATACATGATTGTTTGTTTTTATTAAATTCATTTTGTTTAAATTATTTTTAAGGTTATGTTAGTTTTATGAGGTTATGAAATAATTATTGAAGCATATTCAAGTAAAATAAATATTTATTGCTCTTTTTATTTATTTCTTACTACGTTGTCATTTTTAAACGTAATCGTTGATCAAGCATATAATTTTTCTTTTTCTTACGTTTCTTGAGTCTTGACAGACGTCAAGTTTTTTTAACGTGTGTGCGATATGGCTGATGCAACCGAGGAGAAATTGTCCAAAAAGTAAGTGAAATTAATAAATAATATTCATATTTTATGTATATTGTGCGAGTTGAATAACATTTGGGTACATTTGTTAAGTGTTACATGCAGTGAAATAGGTTGACAGATCGCCACGTGGTTTAAAATGTTTAATTTAAGGGCCAGAACGTTTTCGTTATATTCAAAAGTTGCACAAATATCTAGAAAGTATGTTTTTGCGATATATTTATGCGTAATTCGCTTTAATTATTTGTAAATAGTGTAGAAATCACATGATTTACTAGGGATTTTACACATTTGTATGCTTAAAAGTATTTAATTATGGTTTAATTAGCAAAATAAATAAGTAGAATTAGTTTATTCATTGATTAATTTGTTATTAAAAATTATAACCTACAAATTAAATTATATTTTTAGTATTAGTTAGACCTAACTTGTGTGAAGGTACCCGAGCGATTTGAACCAAATTTACTACACATATTCTGTAATATCGCTCGTATACTTCCCGAGTTATAGGGGCCGAAATTTTGAAACCCTGCTTAATACTGCCCTTATAGTCACATTTTTAAATAATAAATACAATTAAAGATAACTACAAATTATGGCCCTAAAGACTTAAGGCCTTTGTGGGCAAAATAATTTAAAAAACTATTATAAACAATACGTAAATTAAAAATAATATATTCCACCGGCGAGCTGACTGAATTGGTGCCTGAATCTATGCTTATTATTATAAACAATACGTAAATTAAAAATAATATATATTCCACCGGCGAGCTGACGGCATTGGTGCCTGAATCTCTGCTTATTATTATAAACAATACGTAAATTAAAAATAATATATATTCCACCGGCGAGCTGACGGCATTGGTGCCTGAATCTATGCTTATTATTATAAACAATACGTAAATTAAAAATAATATATATTCCACCGGCGAGCTGACGGTATTGGTGCCTGAATCTATGCTTATTATTATAAACAATACGTAAATTAATATTATCATTATTATTAGTTAAAACCACAAATATATTGAACATTTGGATTGATTTTTGCTATGTTATCGAAAATATTGTATTAATTTAATAGTGAGCTCAAACGGCGCCAAAAAGCGGACCAAAAGGCCAAAGAAAAGTTAGAGAAACAAGAAAAACTCGAACAATCAAAACCAATCGACGCACAAAAATCGAAATCCAAACTCGAAGAAGAAATCAGCCCGAATGAATACTTCAAATTGCGGTCCGCTGCAGTCGCCGCCTTAAAAGAAATCGGCGGCGAGGAACACCCTTACCCACACAAATTCCACGTATCAACCAGCCTAGAAGATTTCATCGCACAATACAACAACATCAAAGACGGGGAAAGCTTAGAAACCAACACCGTAAGCGTCGCCGGGCGCGTACACGCAATCCGCGAATCGGGCGCAAAACTAATATTCTACGATCTACGCGGCGAAGGCGTCAAAATTCAAGTAATGGCAACCGCCAAATCGTACCAACCCGAAGATAAATTCGAATCGGACACATCGAAAATACGGCGCGGCGATATAATCGGCATTAACGGAATACCAGCGAAAACTAAAAAAGGGGAATTATCTATAATACCACAAACAATCAAATTATTATCCCCTTGTTTGCATATGTTGCCGCATTTACATTTCGGTTTAAAAGATAAAGAAACGCGGTTTCGGCAACGATATTTAGATTTGATTTTGAATGGGCGGGTTCGGAAGACATTTGAGGTGCGCTCGAAAATAATTGCGTATATTCGCCGCTTTTTGGATGATTTGGGCTTTTTGGAAGTGGAAACACCGATGATGAATATGATTGCTGGGGGGGCGACTGCTAAACCGTTTGTGACGCATCACAATGAATTGAGTATGGATTTGTTTATGCGTATTGCGCCTGAGTTGTATCATAAGATTTTGGTCGTTGGGGGGTTGGATCGCGTCTATGAGATCGGGAGACAGGTAATGGAGAAGATTAGGGTCTTTTGGAATTTGATGATTTTTTGGGTTTTTTATAGTTTAGAAACGAAGGAATTGATATGACACACAATCCAGAGTTTACTACTTGCGAGTTCTATATGGCGTATGCAGATTACAGCGATGTTATGGCTCTTACGGAGTCAATGTAAGTTTTTTACCTTTCAGGAAAATATATATATATTCTTGAGGATTAATAAATAAATAAAAAATGTAATGGTGTAGGGTATCTGGAATGGTAAAAAGTATACATGGTTCATACAAAATTCAATATCATCCCGATGGCCCAGAGGGCGAAGCAGTCGAAATCGACTTCACACCCCCGTTTAAAAGAGTCAAAATGTTCCCAACACTCGAGGCCATTTTGAACGTTAAATTTCCTGCCCCTGATCAAATAGGAACGGAAACCGGAAACAAATTCCTAAGCGATTTGTGTGCATCAAATGGGAAATATTAGCATTAATTAACAACAAAAACCCTAATCAAAAATGTTTTTTTTTTTTAATTTAATACAGGAGTAGAATGTCCAGCGCCCCGAACATCCGCTCGACTTTTAGACAAATTAGTCGGCGAATTTATCGAAGAAACATGCATTAATCCTACATTCATTTGTGAACATCCCCAAATCATGAGTCCCCTAGCCAAATGGCATCGCAGTGAAAAAGGTCACACACTCATCCAATTTAGCTTACATCCCCAATTTGAATGAATGAATTAATTTAGGTTTAACTGAACGTTTCGAGCTGTTCGTTATGAAAAAAGAGATTTGTAACGCGTACACCGAATTAAATGATCCATTTGTGCAACGGCAACGGTTCGAGCAACAGGCGAAAGATAAGGCGGCCGGTGACGACGAAGCGCAGATGGTCGACGAGACGTTCTGCACGGCCCTCGAGTACGGGCTACCACCCACGGGCGGATGGGGTCTAGGCGTCGATCGACTCACCATGTTCCTAACAGATTCCAACAACATTAAAGTAAATTATTCTTACTTATTTTATAAATGTGTCTATATGCATAAAAATACAAAATGGCTGTCGCTTAACACGTAACAAAATGGCGGCTCAACGCGGTAATTTCACTAATTGATACAGGGAGGTGTTCTTACTTATTTTACTATAACTTGTGTGTAGTTAAAACTATATTTATAGTTTTATAAATGTGTCTATTATTGCATAAAAATACAAAATGACTGTCGTTTATCACGTAACAAAATGGCGGCTCAATTTCACGAATTTAATGATACAGGGAGGTTCTTACTTATTTTACTATAACTTGTGTGTAGTTAAAACTATATTTATAGTATTATAATTTTATAAATGTGTCTATTATTGCGTAAACATACTAAATGCGTTTATCACGTAACAAAATGGCGGCTCAATTTTACGAATTTAATGATACAGGAGGTTTTGCTGTTCCCTGCAATGAAACCAGAGGACAACAAACCGAAGGAAACGGAAGAATCTTCAGCAAAACCAACGTAAAAACAAACAATGTGTGTACTTTTACAACTAGTTACTATTTATTTCAACATGCGATACTTGTAAGAACAGAAATAAGAATGTAAAGATTCTAATCAAAATTTAACATGTTTTATTTCAATCCCGAATTCACTTTAGAGCAAAAACTAATACAATAAACACGAATTAGTTATAATATCCCTAATATTTATTAGTTTTTATTACGAAAGTAGAACTCAAACGCACGTTATTTGAGTATATCAAAAAAATCTACGAATTATAATTTTCTCTATGAGTGTGACATCACAAATTGTGAACATATAGGCCATAATAAATAAAAACAATTATTTTTAAATTTTAATTTAAAAGCGTGAAGTAGGACGGGGAATTACGTTACTTATAAGGCGTAATGAAGAAGACGGGGAATACCATTATTAGGGGAAATAGGGGATATTTCTTTTAAGCCTGTTGGCAACACTGACTATCAAATATTTAGAGGTTATCTCTAAAAACCTGTTAAATTCTTGTAAAATGTCTCAAATCCCCACGGAAAATAGTTTATTTCTCAAACATCGAAAAGAACGTAAAGAATTACAAGCCCTTGTACAATCATTAAAAAAGAACTGTACAAAAGGCGACAAAAAGAAGAAAAAAGAAGTAACCGAGCAAATTGCACGATTAGAATTGGAATTAGATGTGAAACAAACCAAAGAATTAAATGGTTTAAGTACTGAGTTAATTAATGAACACTTAAACAACGAAGATTCACCGGAAGAGAATCAAATAAATGGCGACTTAAAAGAACAAAAAGTATCAAAGGCAGCAAGAAGACGTAACAAGAAAGTGGATGAAGAAAAAGAGCGAAATGAACGAATAAAAGAACAAGAAGAACTGAATAAAATTGGACCACGAATAATGGAATCGATGGAAATAAACGAACTACTAAAGAAATTAGGACTACGTCCGTACTCGGTGCCAGCGGATGGGAATTGTTTGTATTGTTCAATAAATCATCAGTTGAAGCAAACTGGCCGGAATCACGCGACTGTTCCCGAACTTCGACGATTGACGGCCGACTGGATGCGATTACATAAGGATGAATTAATGCCATTTATGTCGGATCCAGACTCGGATGAATCGTTTACCGACGAACAATTCGCGAGATATTGCTTTAAAGTAGCAGAAACAGCGGAATGGGGTGGTCAAATTGAAATTCAAGCGCTTTCGCATGTTTTAAAATGTCCCATCAAAATTATTCAAGCCGCCGCTAGTCCCACGGTGCAAGGCGAAGAGTTCGCGGGACCTCCCCTAGTTTTGACCTATCATAGACACTTATACGGACTCGGGGAACATTACAATTCAACTGCTGCATTTGAATATTAATGCTTCATTTATTGCTCAATACTTGTTTTACGTAAATTATTGCCCGAAATATATAAATTTGTTTTTAGTATTCAAACGATTTTTTGTAATACAATTGCCCTAAACCCTTATTACGGTCGAAAATTACTATATTTACTTTCTTTTACAAAGTAATAAGTAAGTATTGTAATCATGAAATTTAAACTTTTTAAAAATGACCTAATACAAAATTATTTCTTTAATTTTATTTGATTGGCGACATTGTTAAATGTGTGGATTTCATTTTTATGAGACTAGTTGGCAACACTGCATTAAAACCAAATAATTAACCCATAACAACAAAATGGGTGTAACAATTCTGCAACAATTCCCGATGGGGGAGAACCGTACCGGCCCCCAAACGATCGAATTCCTAACAAAACGTGTAGTGGCTTTAGGCGCCTTGCAATCCGGCCAATTTCTAGTCGATTGTGAAACTTATACATCGGTTCCACAACTCGGGGTCCAACGGACCGTCCATGTGCTTCATAATTCCGAACAACCGGCTTCAGTTTTCTCGATTCTCGACACTGGCAATAAGAATATCTCGTTGGCCGCCGATGGATTATTCGATTTGTTAATGATGAAAATGACCTCTATTTACACGTCGAAGAAACAAACGAAGGCGGAGTCGAAAGGACCTCGTTATGAAATCGGGGATTTTTGTGTGAAATTGGGCAGTGTTACGGTCAGCCAGAATTTCAAAGGGATTTTAGTTGAAGTGGAGTATAGACCGTGTATTGTGCCTGCGAATTGTTGGGATTTAATGCGAGAGTTTTTGCAAGGTTTTTTGGGGTCGGCGGTACAAATGACCCCACCGCAATATTTGCAAAATCGGCTGCAAGATATGTATACACCGATGGACACAGTGCATCAGTATTTGGAGCATTTTTGTTTCTTTAGGAAAACGCCGGGCCTTAGAGCGTAATAATTTTGTCATAATTTAAATATAATTTTGTATAACAATAGATTAAATAAAAATATTTATACTTTCTGTATCAGAAAATTAAAATCAAACTAAACAAAATAATTTAATTAGGATTTAATTAAAATATGTTTAAGTAAAATCAAGCATCCCATTTGTATCCAATCGGCCTTTTACTTCCCGAGTTATAGGCCCCCCTTAATACTGCCCTTATAAAAATGCTTGTTTGTTTTCAATAAACAAGAAACAAATGATGTAACTCATGGTTGATCCGATTTAAAAATAATTAAAACATTCAAAAATTCTAAGATATTTTATATCTACAAGATTTTTTTCCTATTGTTAACCCAAAGGCCATAAAGAAATTTTTAATTTTAAAATATGCAATAAAATAATCAGTAATCTACAAAAAATTGTAAGACTTTTTATATCTATAACATTTTTTCAAATTGTTTACCAAAAGGCCAAAGCGCTGCTCGCATCGTATATATTACTTATAAGGCGAGCTGGACGCATAAGGGCGTTATACCTAAACTTGTTTTCTATCAAAATAATTACAAAATATTGCAAGACTTTTTATATCTATAACATTTTTTCAAATTGTTCACCAAAGGGCCATAATAATTAAAAGGCGCTGCTCGTATTGCATATATTACTTATAAGACGAGCTGGACGCATAGGTGCGTTGTATCTAAGCTTGTTTTATAGCCTTGGGTTCCGAATTTAAAATAATTGCATAGGTATAAAATTATTTATATTTTATTGTAAATATTTTTGTTGTTTTTAAAAATATTTATATAATAATTTAAATTTCATAATCATTAATTTTTTTATGGCTTTCTAGTTTTGAATCTGAAGAAACTTTATAGATATAAAAAGTCTTATATTTGATTGTAGTTTTTTTTTGATTAGACAGAAATAATTATATAATAATTTAAATTTCACAATTTTTTTTTTTTTTTTTTGGGGCTTCAGGGTCTAAATTTGAATAAACTTTATAGATATAAAAAGTTGTACATTTTTTTGATATATTCAAAAATAATTTAATTCTCATAATTATAATTTTTTTATGACCTTTGGGTCGTGAAACTGAAGATACTTTATAGATATATAAAAAATCTTAGGTTTTTTTGATATATTTATTAAATTTCTAAGGCTCTTATTAAGGGAGATTTTATTTTAAAGGCCCTATAATTTCGTTATTTATAAAAAAATGTTTTAATCGGAGAATATTACTCTTTTGTACTGCCCGTAAAATAAACAAAAAATTACATGATTTATTTTTATATGCATTTTATTCATGTTTTTATAAACGATTTGTGATGTCACATTTCCTTCGCTTGTTAAACATCAATTTATTTATGAATTTTAGATCAAAATGTGCTAACTCATTGAATATTTCAAATAAATCACATCTTACATGTTCGTATCGTGACATAAAATCAAATACATGATATAAAACAGCTATAGCATTAAATTTTTTTCGAGGTCATCATCTTGCAAACTAAATTTCGCTAAATTCAAACTATAAGTAGGGCAAAATAAGAGAAAGCTAACGAAATAGAAAGGTATATCGCGTATTCTATGAAATAGGGCTTAAATCTACAATTAACAGGGACCTTTGTTCAATAATCGAACAGACGCGACTAATTTTACTAATGCATAAGGGATTCTAAGGACATAAATGTCTGTAATCATTTATGTAATGATAAATTATCGTAAATTCGCCTTTCTACTTTCTGAAGTGCGAAGCACTAGACCTAAATCACCCAAAAAATCCCATGGTATCACAGTACCAATGGCTATTTAAACCGACGCCATTTTGTTCAATATTTTTCAAAGTAATTTTTTAATAGACAATCGAAACACTTAAATGTAACTTTTGTATTATTAACATAACAAGTACGGGGCATATAATCGAAATAATAGATACAATGGCCATGATTAGAATAACAAGTATGGACCTACGGTTACGTAGCCGCCATTTTGTTTCAAGTTTTTAACAATGTGCAATGTAATTCTTACATTAGCCGTATTCTTTTTACAATCTCAGCTTGTTTCGCATTGAAATTAATCTTCTCGCTCTGTCTACACATGAGACAGACAGAGCAAAAACATGATATTTAATTGAGACTAGCTGAGATTTGGTGCAAAAGCGCGTTGCTTAAAATGACAATTATGGTGTAAACACCAATGACTCCAGCTTACTATTACTATTTAAAACTACTGTCTTCGAATTATTTAGTTATGTATTGTGAAATAGATGTTTAAAGTGTTAAATTTTAGAGTTAAAGCATCTATTTCATATACATTTAACACGAGAATATGGCGTATATGAGGGATTTCGACGTATTAGAACAATTGGGAATTTGAGCTAGGGTTATGAATCCTTTCCGTCCGGCGTATTGTTGTCTTTCTCTGTCACATTAATGACAATATCGTGACGTCCACTGGATGTAGTGCCATGAGGAATATTATAATTTAGCGCATTGTATGATTTAGCAATTTTAAATAGTATAGCGTTAAGATTCGTAACTTTAGTACGTTGTTTTATAAGTAAAATATTTCTCCAGTGTATGTTATAAAATGAGTGGTGATAAAATAATACGTGTAGGGTCTAGGAAAAGCGAGGTATGTTATTAATTTCGTTTAAAAATCATTTATTTCTTATATAACTTAATATATTATAATGAGTTTCATTCATAAATGTTATTTATTTACGTAAATACCATTATATAACCTTATATTACAGCTGGCATTGGTCCAAACTAGGCATGTTATCTCACTTTTGTCGAAAATATATCCGGAAAAGGTGTTTGAAATTGGTAAATTATATAAAATCTCGCGTATTTTATTTCGCCATTTTTTTTTCTTAAGTTTGCAACATTGATATAATTTAGCAGTGTTGCACATTTAGGGGATTAGTGTAGCTACTCCACGAAATAAAAGTGGCCTGTACTCGACTTTCTTTTACGTAGTTTTATTATTATTATTTTTAATATAAATGCGATCTATTGGTGTTAACCAGTGGAAAATGAGATAAATTATTTCTTTTTTGTTATATGCGTGGAAATCTTATTACTTCGTAAAAGAAAGGCTTATTTTTTCTCAAAATTGTGATTATAAATGAGTTAAATTGAATTTTAGTTTCAATGAGTACATTAGGTGATAAAGTACTGGATATACCACTGCCAAAAATAGGGGAAAAATCGCTATTTACTAAAGAATTAGAGACTGCGTTAGCGACAGGCTGTGTTGACTTTGTTGTACATTCGTTAAAAGATTTGCCCACCGTTTTGCCCGATGGAATGGCTATTGGCGCTGTTTTAACAAGGTACGTTCAATAATAAAAAAAAAAACAAAAAAAAACAATATTCTATCCTAACTAAAAGCCCTAAAATATCTTAATACGATCCTTATACAACAAACAAAAATGATAAGATATTTTATATCTATAAAAGTGCTTCAGATTGTGAATCCAAATTGTAGAAAAATAATCATTTTTTTAAATATATAAAAAAATCTCAAAAAATAATAACTAATAATAAAACAATATTTTGAGTATATCAAAAAACCACATATGTACATCCTGAAAATTCCTATCTTCAAAACTAACCGCTTAAACCACAAATATAAATAAAAAACATCGAAAAAATTTTTAGGGAAGACCCCAGAGACGCGCTAATAGTGCGTAAAGACTTAGACGCATCGTGTTTAAGCGACCTTAAAGATAACTGTATAATTGGTACATCGAGCCTGCGTCGAACTGCCCAATTGGCCAGATATCATCCAAACTTAAAAGTCGAGAGTATTCGCGGCAATTTAAACACGCGAATGCGTAAACTCGATGAATTAAATAAATTCTCGGCAATTGTGTTAGCGCAAGCGGGCCTGTGTCGCATGGGCTGGCAAAACCGGATCACAAAAGTGCTTAAATGCGACGAAATGCTGTACGCGGTTGGCCAAGGGGCCTTAGCGGTCGAATGCCGCGAAAATGATCTCGAAATACTGAATATTCTACAATCGTTACACTGCCCGGAAACACTGTTGAGGATCTTGGCCGAGCGCAGCTTTCTCCGGACTTTAGGTAAGATAGATACACTTGTACCTCGCCTAGTGCACCGGCGTCACGTCACCCCTCCGAGTTCCCCCTTTCCGACTGCGCCATGTTACAAACGGTATTCCGAATAGCGTGATGGGGATAGATCGGCCTCTCCTCAGCCGGGATTTCTGAATTTAATGCCGTGCACTAGGCGAGGTACGAGTGTATATATATATATATATATATATATATATATGAACTTCCATAATTTAATGATACAAAAAAGGTGGAGGCTGCAGCGCACCAGTAGCTGTTTCAACGAAACTAGTGCCATTCGAAGACAAACTAAGTCTTCAACTGAAAGGAGGCGTCTGGAGTTTAGATGGTCAAATCGAGCTAATTGACAATGACAAATGCACTGTAGAAGTGCGACCATTACTAACAGTAACAGAGTCGTCAAAGTCAGACGAACCAATTTGTCCGTTAGGTTTCACGAAAGACCTAGCGGAAAACTCGACAATAAGCGACGCTCCCCCGTCCGAAACCTGCCCTAAAAACCGTACGAAACCTTCCCTTTGCCCCTACGATGCACCCGCGTGTAAACGCCAAAAATTAGACCCGGAAATTCCACCGCGCGCCACCGACATTTTAGATGTAGACGATCCGCACAAGAACTGCCCAGTTTCGTTGCCGGTCGGCTTTGATTTTATGGGCAAATGCCCATATTTTGATTCGCACGAACAGGGCAAATGTCCAGTGAATGCAGAGATTCAAAGTTTATCGGGTGAACATAGTATACAAAAATTCACGAAATGCCCGTTTATGAAAGATGGAAAATTAACGCTTTTAAATGATGCGATTGGTGAGAAAAAGAAGCATTTACCGATGGTTTGTCCGTATAGGGAGCCTAAGTTGTATGTAGGGGCGGTGCCCTCGAAACGGACGCCCTTATGGGCGTTGGAGCAAGCTGAACATTTAGGGATTAATTTAGCGGAGAAATTGCTAAAAAGTGGCGCTTTGGATATAATGCAGGCGGCACAAGCGCAAATTAGAGGCTCTATTATATAAAATATGTACATTGGTGCAAAATACATTTTAAGTTGTTACAATTTTTAGTTTAGTTTAAAAAAGAAAAATATTATTGTTATATTTATTTTATTAATTTTAAATCAAGAAATACGATAAGTTCTACAAATATATTATTTGTATACTTGTTGTTTGTTATTACTCAGTAAATATTTAGTTATATTAACATGTCACTAGATTCTGGCGATTTTCTATACACTGTATCAGAATACAACGGAGAAGGTGAGTTTAGTTGATGGAGAAGGTGAATTTGCAACCGATTTAATACAGATTGCCGTTTCTGTACCGGATACTTGGTCTATACGGAGATGGTGAATTTGAAATCAGTTAAATTCACCTTCTCCATAGAAAACTGTATGTACATCCGCAATATGTTTAATATTTATAAATATTTCAGGATAGCTTTTTATAAATTGTTAATATTATATATATATAAATTGTTTTTGCGATGCTTTTCCCTCCCAGATGATCAAATGATTCAAATTCGAGCAAAAATCATGACCAAAATTTTTGGAATTTATTTTGACGGACCCAAAAATGAAAAGTACAAATTCATTTTTTAAATTATGTAATAAATGTGTTATTTTATAAGGTTTTTGTTAAACGAATAAAGACGTAATTAAATTAGGTAATTATAATGGTGCAGTCGGGCTAAATATATATATATACATTTTGTTATTTTATAATAGAATAAAAAATGTTTTTACAAATTTTATTATATGTTTTTCCCCTACATACACAGGATATCCGGAATTATTACGATTACTGGACTTGTACGTATAATCAAAGAATATATTTGATATTTTGTTAATAAAATTATTTCAAAGCGATTTTTCAGACAAAAGTAGCAAGAAATTTAAATATCTGAACTATTATAAAAATTATTTCTTCTCTAACGCGTGTATTTCCGATAATTAAAGAATAACTAGAATTTGGTTTCCGGGTTACATACAATATGCACATTTTTACGTTTCGTAATTTGCGACTAGTCAGAATGAATTCAGAAATGCTCAAAACGTGTATTAGCGTTAAAATCCTTTTTGGACTTTCTCCAATAAAAGAAAAAATCAAATATAAAAATAATTTTACACAAGTAGTACGGCCATTTGCTTTATAAATAGGGTAAACTAGTTTTAAATGATCTAAAATGGCGTTAAATATATCAAATAAAATACGTAAAAGTTTAGATGTATTAAAAAACGAAACACAAGGTTAATAACAATATAAAAGCATATAAATGCAAGTTAACCTAAAAAGTATTTACAGATTTAATACATTTAAATAATAATTGTACGGAATTAACATATATCCCAAGTCCATTACAATTTTATCGGGATTATGTCGCGAAAAATATTCCTGTTTTAATAAAAAATGGCATAACCGCATGGCCAGCCGTCAAAAAATGGAATATAGAATATTTTAGGTTACACTGTTGTTCTAAATAATGTATATTATTTTATATTAACTTATTTTTAATTTAGGGATACAATAGCTAATAAATTAGTTACGGTAGCTGTTACACCTAATGGGTATGCCGATGGTGTTTTGCGTACAAAACAAAACACTAACCAAGATGTTTTTGTTATGCCTGAAGAGAAACTTATGAAAATGCGCGCATTCCTAGATTTATTAGAAAATCCGCGGTAAGTTACATATTTTACTCTATTTTTATATATATAGTATTATTAAACACGAATTTAAGCGTTAAAGTTAGCCTTATATGTGATTTAAGTGATGTAGATCTGGTGGCGAAACTCGGAACTATTTATAACATTGACTACATTTAGGTACTAATTTATAAGATATTAAAACGTTTGTAATTCTTCGTTTGCCGTACTATATGTACTAAAGTGCTATAGTATTCCGAATAATTAACACATATACTGTAAATCTATGCGGAAATCTTTAATAATTCATTATTTAAGAAGTGTATTCACAATTATTATTGCGATATACGATACTAATAGTTTTGTGTATTGAAATAATTAATTTAGACAAAATTATGTATGCTATATACAAAAACAAAATTCAAATTTGACTGCCGATTTTCCGGAATTAATGATCGATATTAAACCGAATATTGATTGGGCTTCGGAAGCTTTTAATAAGCAACCGGATGCAGTGAATCTGTGGATGGGCGATAGCAGAGCTATTACAAGTAGTAAGTTATTAGCAATTGTATTTAGTTCGCCGTGTTCTACAAAAGAGCTGTAGTATTCGATTATGAGTGTTTTTGTTCTATTTAATTAGTGCATAAAGACCATTACGAAAATATTTATTGCGTTATCGACGGATACAAAGACTTTATTTTAATACCGCCAACCGATTTAAATTGTGTACCATATAGACAATATCCGGTTGCTACTTTTAAGGAAGTGACCAGTGATTCATATTTGGTTGATTTTGGTGACCAAAATTATGTGCCTTGGATCGCTATAGATCCTTTACATCCAGATTTGGAAACGTATCCAGAATTTAAGATGGCTAGCGAATATAGGATTCGCGTTGAGAAGGGGGATTGTTTATATTTGCCAAGTCTTTGGTTTCATCATGTTCAGCAAAGTCATGGTTGTATTGCAGTAAATTACTGGTATGATATGGATTTTGATGTGAAATGGTGTTATTTTAAGATGTTGGAACAATTGTGTATGAATAAATAAATATTTTATTTGAAACTTGTTTTATTATGCGAAATTCAAGTCTGTATTCAATTAAAGAATACTTCACACTGTACATTCTTGTGTAACTGGTTGCATATTTTCATTTCACTAAGGGGTATTTTTAGTTGTTTTGCATTGAATCACAGACCCAAATGTTGGGTCTGATAAGAACATCGAATTAAAGAATACTTTACACTATACATTCTTGTGTAACTGGTTGCATATTTTCATTTCACTAAGGGGCATTTTTAGTTGTTTTGCATTGAATCACAGACCCAAATGTTGGGTCTGATAAGAACATCGATTTAAAGAATACTTTACACTATACATTCTTGTGTAACTGGTTGCATATTTTCATTTTGCTAAGGGGTATTTTTAGTTGTTTTATATTGAATAAGAATACAAAGCAACATATCCATATACTTTCTTAACTAATTTTAATTTACTCGTCTCCTTATATAAACAAAATGTTATGTTAAGGTCGATGAAGTAAATGGGGAATCTATTGCTAGTCCGTCCCTGTATCTATTCCACTGCAACTTCACTGTTGTAAATAAATCTGAAACTTTTAGCAAATTAACTAACAGAAATCTAATTTATATTGTATTTTAAACGTGTTTCTCTCGATACAACAATGTTTTTCATGTTACTGTAATGATAAAGTCTGGAAGGCTTATTTAGCTAACGGTTTTCATTGTTTTTTTTAAACACCCTCGGGCCTTGCTAACTTCGTATTACTTACTAACAAGGAGACATGTACGTATTAGTAGGCCTAGTTATCTTGCGAAATTATATTAATACTAGTCTCTGTTCAAGAAGTTCGTTATGTATGAGATAATTTTTAATATATAGAAGGATGGTTATTAACAGTGGCGGGATCAGGAATTTTTACGCATTTTGTAGGAAACATTTGTTTTCCTTATCTTATTTTCTGGTTTAGCTCTAAATAAGCCATAACTATTATAAATAATATAATGAGTAAAGTACTTATGTAGTAGTTATATTCTTTTCTAGTATTCGTACAAAATAAATTAATGTATTTTTAATTACATTCTATGATTTGTTCTATCGCATGCATGCACTTGTTTTCTCGTTGCTGATGTTTTCTTTCTTCTATGCTCTGCTTGCTTCCAATGCTTTTCAAGCATGAAGCATGACGTATGCTTACCGTTCTGTGTCGAAATGATGCTACATTTATATAAACTATATTTATTATATACCTAGTAAGCACTACGCACACTCGGCCACTCTGTTCGTCTCACATTGTGGACTTGCTGACTCAAACAATTACTAATTGGCTTTCTTTGCCTGGAATTATGCATCCAGTTTAACACGCTCCCTGCCTTTCAAATACGTTACCGGGAAATTACGGCTTCTTTTCTAATTATTATTTTATTTTAATTACCTTCTTATACGCAGCAATAAATACGTCTCAGTTTTTATACACAGTAATACGTAAATCTTGTAAAATTTCAACGGATATACACGTTATACTTATACCTGCGTATAAGAGAGTAAAAAAATGGCATTTTTATACCCAGTAATGAGTAAATCTTGCAAGATTTCAACGGATATACACGTTATACTTATTCCTGCGTATAAGAATGTGAAAAAGAGACATTTTTATACCCAGTAATGAGTAAATCTTGTAAGATTTCAACGCATATACACGTTATACTTATTCCTGCGTATAAGAAAGTGAAAAAGAGACATTTTTATACCCTGTAATGAGTAAATCTTGTAAGATTTCAACGGATATACACGTTATACTTATTCCTGTGTATAAGAAAGTGAAAAAGTGACATTTTTATACCCAGTAATGAGTAAATCTTGTAAGATTTCAACGGAAATACACGTTATACTTATTCCTGCGTATAAGAAAGTGAAAAAGAGACATTTTTATACCCAGTAATGAGTAATTCTTGTAAGATTTCAACGGATATACACGTTATACTTATTCCTGTGTATAAGAAAGTGAAAAAGGGACATTTTTATACACAGTAATGAGTAAATCTTGTAAGATTTCAACGGATATACACGATATACTTATTCCAGCGTATAAGAAAGTAAGAAATAGTGGTACAAAAAACAGTTTAAAATAAACATTACAACTGTAATGTAAAAACAGTAATAAAACAATTGTTTCTAGTATAATTTTAGTTTTTGTTACGGACTAAATAACCATCCATTTCTTTGTTTGTTTCATATTTTATACTTATTTCTTTCTTTTCAACGATTTTATGCTGTTTTCATTCGTATATAGAACATTATAAAAAGCTGTAGTGGCCTCCACTCAACTTTCTTCTCCATTTACTATCTATATACACAATTAATACTTTATTCACGATTGCTCTAAACAAAATCAAACTAAGGAAATGTTCTTGTGTTATTTGTGTAAGTTGGATGATACAATTCGCGTATGCTGGATTTCACCGCAGAAATAGCAAGTTCATTACCGTCACTTGATGAAATCCGGAAGTAGTCAAGGTTCCCTTTTCTTCTATCGCACTCGCACACACAGTGTGAAATCCAGCCATTCATCGGAACAGTGCACCCAACCGGGGAACAGGTGCCCCCCACCTGCCCCTTCCGTTTCTACGCACCTGTGTGACAGCTTGTCTTCTCTTATATATTGTTCCGATGCCACAATTTTTTTTGCTTTCAACGAATTTTAAATTAAATAATTGAATGAATTTGTAATATTGTGATTTATTTGTAAAAAAAAAAACAATTTTCGACTGCTTTATGTATATGATTTGGGCACAGAATGGCCACGAGTTAATCTAGTTTAAATATTCTCTATAAATTTAAAGCAATTTACACAATATCAACCTAAAGTAACAATGTATGCTTTTGTCTCAATATCTCGGTAACGGTGGGAGTTACAGAAATAGTTATTCTTATAAATATTGAAGATATTAAAATTTCTAGCAACTTTTATTTGAAAAGTTTTTTAGAATAACGTACCATTCATTAATAAATCGTTTTTGAAAATGGTTATTTTGTATTTAGGTATCACTAGTTACTCTTGCTAATGTTTCAATATCTCGGTAACGGCATGAGTTACAGAAATAGTTATTCTTATAAATATTGAAGATATTAAAATTTCTAGCAACTTTTGTTTGAAAAGTATTTTTGAAAAATGTACCATTTATTAATAAATCGCCTTTGAAAATGGTTGTTTTATATTTAGGTATCACTAGTTACTCTTGCTAATGTTTCAATATCTCGGTAACGGCATGAGTTACAGTAAAAGTTATTCTTATAAATATTAAAGATATTAAAATGTCTAGCAACTTTTATTTGAAAATTTTTTTTGAAAAACGTACCATTTATTAAATAATCGTCTTTGAACATTTTATTTTATATTTAGGTTCCCCTAGTTACAATACAAATTAATAGGACATGGAAGTCGAGTGAAGGCCACTCCACCTTTATTTCTATAGCAATTCTACGTATTATAGTATGTAGAAAACAATGATTTATTATGTAGTTTAGTTCAGAAATATATTTTGTATCTGGTTGAAGATAAACCGGATATAAATAGTGATATCGCAGCGAATCCGTTATTAGAGGAGTAAAAACATGATTATTTTTTATGGAAATGAATGTTATTCAACCTGTTGGTTAGTAAATGCGGGTATTAAACGGGATTTTTGGCATATGCTTTTTTAACGCCATCATAAGCTCATACACACATATAAATTATGCCTGCATTAGATATAAGTAACTGTTTATTTGTTATATATATTATTTCGTAACCGTTGCTGGAAGCACTAATGCTATAGTTGTATAAAAATAAAGGAATTGATTGAATGTCACACAGAGTTTAAATTCTTCGTATAGTGCGCGGAAGAACACAATTTATTAATCTGTAATTTATAGCTTTTAAATATGACATTGATTCAATAATAATAATAATTTATGCCTGATTAATCTTTCTACGAACTGCTTTTATTTTTTATCCTATTCTTATATACACTTCTTCTTTACAATACATATTGTTTTTTCACTTTTATTGTATCAATCTTAATGCTGCTACTTCAAATTAAATACAGGTTTTGTGTAGAAACGTTTACAAACTAATCATTTTTTATATTTTCACACGAAAAATTGTCGCATTTAATTGTAACACAAATTATTTCTCTGGGAATTAACAAAACAATATTTTAATTTTCCTTATTGATGTCACAATGCATTCCGCAAAATATCGTTTATAATTTTACTATTTGAACAATGTGTCTAAATTTGTTATTTAGGTAAATTATCTGTCTAATTTAAAAATGGCGGTTACAGACTGTTGCATGTTGGATAAGAAGTAGTGAGTGATGAAGAATAGGGAAATTAGGATAATTTAGTAAGTATTTGCTCATTGTTTTGTTATTGTTAGGCAATGTGATCGCGTATGGAACATGACAATATCACATGCGGTTGTCTAATGTCTAATCCGTGCATGTTCTGTCCTCGTAATGATAATTGTTTCTGTGGTATGCTTGAGTTACTGCACGCGGTCTACGGTGTCGGTATAGCAGAGAATATATAGTACTTTATATATAGCGATATCTCGAAAACTATACTAGTTAGAGAAAAAGTGTATTTTATAAAAGTTAAGGGAATTGAAATTATGAGCAACTTTTGTTTGAAACTTTTTTTTCAAAAATGTACCATTTATTGAGAAATCGCCTTTGAAATGGACAATGTTATATTTAGCTATATATTATACCTATAGCGATATCTCCAAAACGACACTAGTTAGGGAAAAAGTGTATTTCATAAAAGTTAAGGGTATTAAAATTCTGAGCAACTTTGGTTTGAAACTATTTTTTGAAAAATGTACCATTTATTGAGAAATCGCCTTTGAAATGGACAATGTTATATTTATGTTTATATATTATAACTATAGCGATATCTCGAAAACCATACTAGTTAGAGAAAAAATATTTATATTAAAGTTTAGGGTATTCAAATTTTGAGCAACTTTTATTTGAAAGTAATTTTTGAAAAATGTACTATTCACTGAGAATTCGCCTTTGAAATAGACAATGTTATATTTACGTGTATATATTATAACTCGAAAACCATACTAGTTGGCGAAAAAGTGTATTTTATAAAAAATCAGGGTATTTAAATTTCGAGCAACTTTTGTTTGAAAGTTTATTTTGAAAAATGTACCATTTCCTGAGAAATCGCTTTTGAATTGGATATTTTCGTAAATAATCGTTAGAAACACTTGGTCGTCGTCTTGGCGATGTTCAGACTAGTGTAACGCGCGTATTCTTCATCATATCGATATGAATCTAGCGGTTTTGTTGGGACGTAGGGCGAGAAATGCTTGCTTGACTGTCCGGGACATTGCCCCGTCCCGTGCCCGTGCAGCAAGGGGCTCTACGTGCTCCACGGACCACCAGAGCGTGTCTCCTCTCAACAGACAGCCAGTGGTTCTTTACTTGCTGCTCTATGCCTACCTCGTTCTGCCCTTCTATCCCACGTCAACTATTATTATTATTGTTACTATATGACATTTCCATCTAGATGCTAACTTATCGTTTTTTTATTTCTGCGTAATTTTTCATTGTTTACCCAAGCACTACGTTCTTTGGGGGACTTCCTGTTTTTACTTCTTTGTTTACAAGTACATTACCAGATTGTGGTTTTATTTATACATTTTGTATAAATGGGACTGGATAGATTTCTGAGACATTTCGTGTCTTTACGCTGCGCTGAACTTGTGTATTTAAACATAATTGTAAAATATAGAAAATATCGTTTTTCTAAATAATTAAAATAATAATTAACATGTTTTTCTTCGTTTTTTTATTTTCCATTTGAGTTCACAAACATGTAAGAAGGAGAAAGATCTATTTGATAACGAAAGAACGGTGGATAAATTAATATAATATGCAAAAATGGTTAGTTTTTTTAATTTTCTGCAAAAGACGGTTACTAAATTAAATTATCATAAAATATATTCGGATAAATACGTTGCATCTTTAATTTTATTTAAACAAATCAGACTATTTTATTACGTATAAAATGGTTATTATACATAAAATAGTAATATTCCCTGATTGACCATTTAATCAGTGGTAATAAACAAGTTTTTGTTTGTATGACGTGCCTTTGTCAGTGGTAACATTAATGTTGTGACAATTATGACATAAAATACATCAATGTAACTAAATTTTTTTTGTCTTTATCTGCCTTGATTCGTCTATGACTTCATAAATTCTAAAATGTACGACTCTGTGTGTGTATGTCATGGTTTGATGATCATCTTGGAGCGTAGCACATTCATCAGTGGCGTACGTACCCCCTGTTAAATCTTAATCCCGGTTGTAAACCTTTGTTAAGGACAATTAGAACAGTCAAACTGTAATCATTGGTGCTTGCACCTACTCGTAAGTTATAATTAATTGAAAAAAAAAGATTTATTGCTCCTTCCTTTTGTGTATATATCATAATTTAATACAATGTGCCAATAAATTCATACTTCTAATTTCTAATAAAATAATTATTTAATAATGGCTAATTTACTGGTTTATATGATGTCAATACAGCAAACAAAATAATAATTGCCCCCCTCCTGAATTGGTGGTGATTCCTGAACCGTTCAATGTAAATTTTAGCTGTGCACGCCAATGCCTTCATCGTTCCGTACAGGTGCAATGTCCTCGTCCGCAGTTACATAGCCGTGACATAAACAAGAATCGTCCTTATCGCATGTAAACCGAAGGCCTAATGTAATTACAAAGTTATCCAGGTGTAAACGCAGCAAAGGGGGGATTAGTTGTTATTTTAAAGGGGGGACAATGTTAGGTAGAGAACCACTACCTGTGGATTCAGTCCAGTATGACTCAGAACTCTATTATAAGTTGAACAAGTCGTATCGTACTTTCAAACTGTGTTTTATACGTTAAAACCATAAATATATATATATATATATCATTTTTATAATATTACTAAACCGGAGTTTTTACCGAAAAAGTTACAGTGCCGCCGGTTATTTTTGTTCCTAGCGGAATACAGTGAACCCGGAACAATTTTTTGTAGCCGTTCTTTTTTTCATTTATTTTTCTTGTATATACCTGTTGCGCGGTTCTACGAAGTATACAGGGCCGTACTACTAGCAATGGCACTGGAAGAATTCACGGGGTTCTATTTAACGGCCCGTGGTCCTTTAGTGCCATTCCTGGTTTGTGGTCGATGTTGTATCCATGTGGATTTTAACAATACGCTCGCAAAGGACACCAAACCAAGGATTCTTGTTGGTTATTTGGCAAGTATTCTTAACATTCTAAGCTTTGCGCTACTGAAATACACGTGTCCAACCTTTTCCGCATTAGCAGAAAAGGCCTGATAACCCTTGAGTGGGAAATTAAAATGTTTGTGCCAAATAACCGCCGTCGTGTGTCTGCACCATTCTCGGTTTAAGTAAAATGATTTTCCCCCTTTTGTAACTAATTAAAACTTATTTTATCTGAAGGTACCCGGTCAATTTTAATGAAATTTGGTATACATATAATGTATATACCCATAAAGTACCTATATCAATTTAAATCCAATCGTCTGTATAGGTCCAGAGTTATAGGGCCCCAAAATTTAGGACCCCCCTTACTCAATTTTTAGAATTTACTACTAAAAATGCTAAGTTTTTTCAAATTGTGACCCCAAGGGGGGGGGAGGGGGATATTACGAAAGTAATTACGATATTAGAGTTAAAAATCCCTAATTAGGACCCAGTATATCAATCAATCAATATGATTTATTTATGTCCTCAAAGATCAGTGGTTATATACAACGATGATTAAAAAAAATGTTTTATAAATAAAAAATCCACTAAATATATGATACGGTAAGCTGAAGGCATTGGTGCTTGTTTATAGGCAACAATTACAAATACAATCTCGTTGATAATACAAGTCTACCTCAGATAAATAATAAAAAAGATTATCTATACGCAATGTTTCGCAATTCAAATGTAGATTAATTATTTGTCGTCATTTATTATCGTTTTGTCTAAATAATTTATTTAATCAGCTATAATAAGCAAAATGTTAATCTGGTTCGAAAAACGTGATTGGAGTTTTAATTACACAAACGTAATTGATAATAAAAACAGAAGTATTTTAAAGGAACAATATTATTTCTTAAAGGGAAATATTATCTTTTCGTTATTAACGTAAGATCATTAAACATTGAAAAGGCCTAATGACTTTTGTTTTGTTGTTACGATCAGGTAATTATGCATGTTTGAGGACCTAAGTGGCATTTTAATTATTTATTCTCTTCAAAAAGCAGGATTATATATATATAATTAAATTATATTTCAGAATTTTATAGTGAGACTGTAAAAAAATCCTGCCCGGGCCTGGTAGTAACCATAAAACAAGCCTAAGCGTTCTACACATACACACATACATATATATATATATATATTTGATATTAAATATTGCTAATCAATATCTATGACGATAAAATAAATAAAATCGTACGACATATTTCGTTGATGAATCATTAGAAATGTGTTTTGATTTCCTTTATTCTGATTGCGCTCGTAAAAAATAAATTAACTATATTATTTTCATCAAATTTAGGTGGAGCAAAAAAACGGCTATACAGTAGTAAAAAACTTGTATTTTACTTTCAAAGGTAACATGATTCTTGTGGTGTGTAAAGAAAGCAAAAAAGATGGATAAAAAGAAAGACAAATTAAATTCAACTTTCAAAGATGGCGTGATGGAACATTCTGATCTGCTGGGGCTATTATTTCTCTGTATCAGTGGTTCTGAACCTTCTCTACAGCCTGCGCCCCTGGTATAATAAACCTAGCGCTATTATTTCTCAGTATCAGTGGTTCTGAACCTCTACAGCCTGCGCCCCTAATACAATAAACCTAGCGCTATTATTTCTCGGTATCAGCGGTGCTAAACCTTCCCTACAGCCTGCACCCCTAATACAATAAAGCTAGCGCTATTATTTCTCAGTATCAGTGGTGCTAAACCTTCTCTACAGCCTGCACCCCTAATACAATAAAGCTAGCGCTATTATTTCTCAGTATCAGTGGTGCTAAACCTCCTCTACATCCTGCTACAATAAATCTAAATATCTCTTTCAAACTACGTTCAAAAAGTATAAATAAACCCGGTGTACACATTCACACACGTAATCAAAATATTATTTATTGTTTGAAATCACTTTTGTGATATCTAAAGTCATTACTTTAACGTAATGATATACCTATATTTATAGCTACACGTATCAAGGTTACCAAATGTTGCCAACAAAATATTCTAATATTCACTTATTATTATATTACGTAATAAAACATTATTTTAATACATATAATCATGTAGAAACATTTCATACGAAATATGTAACAATTAAACTGATAATAATGTTTCAACCTTCAAAACATTGTTTGTATTTCCTGTATGACCTGAACTTATATTATTATATTATTGATATAATCTGCCTACACGTGTGTTCCATTCACAAATTACCCTAAATATCCCCCCCATTACGTTCAAACATTAACCGAATACTGTAGCCCTTCTGCACAGAAAGCAAAAATGTAGCTGAGTCATTTGTTTTAATTTGCTGTGAATGCTAGTATTGCTAGTCCATAACACAAACTAGTTTATTATTTGTAATTTCTAAACTTAATTACTATATTTGATTCACTGTGAATACAGTTTAATGCGTTTTACTTAATTAACACGGAATTGTATCGTGTGATTTTTATTTGTGTCAATTAAAATATCTTAATTGCCGATGTGTGTTTACATTATAATTATTAATTACTAACTGCAAACAAGTAAAAGTTTGATGTTTATGTACGAAGTGAATTAGTCATGAGAATCGACACTAGACAATACCGCAATTAAACTAATTAAATGTATACGAACGCAAATATAATAGACAGGACTGAATACTATAGCTCTTTTGTACTGCGTACGGCGAGCTAATACACACATATGTTAAAATTTACAATGTGCTTTTATTGCCTATTTTTGTATTACTTTCAACTGCTATCCTAATAATTACTGAAATTATTGCCATAAGTTTCGAAAATTGATAAATAAATATTAAAATAATTAAATATTTCTATGTATATATTGGTAAGAAAGTGTAGTGCAGGCCACAACAGTATGGTGTGAAAATTATAAAACGAATGTGTGTTGTGTTGTATCACATACAGAACGACAAAAACACGTAGAATGAAAGAACAAAAAGCAATCACATCACAAACACACCGTATACAAAATCATTATCAACTGTCGATTTTACACGCTTATTCTGTGTGCCCTGTGACTTTCCGACCGACAAACACGCTATGTTATGCTGCGCTAGATTTACCCATTGTCTTCAACTACAGACCATCTCACGAACACAAAACAACATACACTTCCATTCACATCCTTAACGTATATTTCTTAATTTATATACTAACAATTTTGCAGTATTAGAATATTACATAACTTAAGAGGATGAGCAACCCGTCTTGCATGCACGTGAGGGACGGGTCGGGTGTTAGGGCAGTATAGCACGTGTAGCTTGTTGGGCGGTGCTAATTGTGTGACGTTGTGGGTCACTCAACGGAGTGGGAGCACAAAGTACACTCAGAATTAAATTGACTCTCCGTATGCTTCGTATCTGATTTTTACACAACTATGCATTATTATTCTACATATACAAATAACGATATCGTTCTAAAATATATAAACAAGAATGCTCATACAATATATTATAACTATTGGAACGTTTTTTTTTTTTCAGTTTCAGAAAAATGAATTATATATTCAATATTGAAAAATACGTTTATTATTTTAAAAAAAAAACACATATTTTAATAATAGAATTATATTTACAACAAATAATATTTTTTATATATTATAAGAATAACAACAGAATAGATATGTATATGAATGATAATTGGTCTACCATTTCACTACGAAATTTGTGGCCGCACATCATCTCTGAATGTATGGGGCCGTTTTTAGCCATTTGAGATACAGGAAGATCTGAAGATCCCGGAGCGATTTAAACCAAAGATGGTATTCACATATTCTTTGGCATCCCATTTGAATTCGACCGTAGTCAAAATCCTATCGCCCGTATTTCCCCGGAGTTATAGGACCCCAATATTTAGGTTTAAATATTCAAAAATTTACGATGTTTTTCTTATATGGAAATTTTAAAATAATTTTCGATTAACAGTTTTTTTATTTTCTTTTTCTCGCATTGCTGCAATTATGTAATCAGGATCCCTTATATGTCCGTTACGTGGTATTCGTGGATCTACTAACTCAGGTAGAAGGCAATATGTATAAAATTTAACTAATTTTTCTTCCATGTGCTTCAACCAGAACATGTCATCCCATTTTTTATGTAAAACTAACTTGCTGCTAACAGAGCTAGATACAAAGTGAACACATAATTTTATAAAATTGAAATAGAACATTGTAGTAATTGTTGCGATTTAAAATAATATTTACTTGTGTTGACGAATGTGAGTCATGCTCTTATGCATGGATTCTAAGCACCCTGCTATTACAAATAAACAAAAAAATATAAACAGTTTTGGGCATTATCATTATTAAAAATATATGATAATATAATAAATATAGGTACCATAGGCACCAATATCTTCGGCTCGCTGTATAAATTATTTGGAAGAATATATATTAATTCCTTGAGCTCAATTTTTTTTGCGGCATGCATATATGAGGGGTGGCTTTAAGAAATATCTTCTCTAATTTATTTTTGGTCACTTTCACGTTAAGCGGAATTGCCGAATAATATTTCAGATTTAAGTAATTTTTCTAATTTTGTCTTTTTAATGGTAGTGGGTAATCCTAGGAAAATAAGAATGGCAAATTTGAATTCTTTGAGCTCAAATTTGTATACATAGATGTGCGGCATGCATATATGAGGGGTAATTTTTTAAGGGATGAACCTACCCCTCTAAAATATTTTTTTGGTCACTTTCACGTTAAGCGGAATTGCCGAATATTATTTCAGATTTAAGAAGATTTTCTAATTTTGTCCTTTTAAGGGTAGAGGGTAATCCTAAGAAGTTAAGAATGGCAAATTTGAATTCCTTGAGCTCAAATTTGTATACATAGATGTGCGGCATGCATATATGAGGGGTAATTTTTTAAGGGATGAACCTACCCCCTCTAAAATATTTCTTTGGTCACTTTCACGTTAAGCGGAATTGCCGAATATTATTTCAGATTTAAGAAGTTTTTCTAATTTTGTCCTTTTAAGGGTAGAGGGTAATCCAAGGAAGATAACAATGGCAAATTTGAATTCCTTGAGCTCAAATTTGTATACATAGATGTGCGGCATGCATATATGAGGGGTAATTTTTTAAGGGATAAACCTACCCCATCTTAAATATTTCTTTGGTCACTTTTACGTTAAGCGGAATTGCCGAATATTATTTCAGATTTAAGAAATTCTTCTAATTTTGTCCTTTTAAGGGTAGAGGGTAATACTAGCAAATTAAGAATGGCCAATTTGAATTCCTTGCGCTCAAGAGTTCCTTGTATCTGATTCAATATATATATAGATTGTCGAACTCAATTTTTAAGGGTTGAACTAAGGGTAGTTCACTCTGAATTTTAATAAATATATATATAATTAATTCAGGGGCGAGGAATTTATAATGAACTACCCTCTAAATTCAACCAATAAAAAATTAGTGTAACACATTATTGAATAAGACCCTAGAAATTCAAATGTACCACCTTATATAATTCTCGATTGTATATTATTTTATTAGCACAAAATACTACATGCTATTTATGAAACATATTTCATCGTATAAATACTTTTGAAAATATTGTACTGGGCGGTGCCAATTCACTTCTAGCAATATAGTTAATTTTATAAACGATAGAGGCGCCCTGCAACAGTCACACATTTTAGAGAAATAACACGAAAAAGTACTTTTTCTGCGCCTTCACAGGGAGTTCGTTTTAAATAGAAAAAAATTGAAATTTTCAATGATGTGAAATGAAATAACAAACTTTGAAATGATCGGATTAGATTTTTGAATTTGGCTTACATATATCTGTAAGAATTGTTTAAAAATTGGACATATTTATACATTTTTATTTAAAAAGTGGAACCAAAATTGAAAATTTTAATCCGATCATTTCAGAGTTTCATTCTTTCCAAACTTAGAACATTTTTTCAAAATTCGATACTAACAAAAATAAGGGCTGTGTGAAGGCGCAGAAAAACGTCGTTTTTCACATGGGTTTCTCATCGTCTTAAATGAAACATTTTCTACCCAGCATTCTAGATGGGCATTGAAGTATAGATGATTACTAGATTCTGCAAGACTCGTCACTCCGTAGCAAGAAGATTGAAGACTTACGGTATGTAGTACATTAGCTAGCACACCATCCTTTCTTGTTTTAGTTTCTTGTTCACTCAGTCATCAAGTTCTTTTAGCGTTTTTGTTTCTGGTGTGTGTGTGTGTACTTGTTCTCCCCTCCTTTCACGTGCCGCCTATGTGTTCTGTGTGTATCGTGTCCAAGGACCGAGTTCCCATCGTTCCGCATCGGTTCACCGGCAGCGGATGGATAGCGTACAGTGGCGGCGATACGGTTCGGCCGCTTTTTACATATTTATAATAATTCTTCATTCTTATATTTATTTTGAGTTATTGTACAGCTTAAACTTATTTTAATAATTCTATAATACGAATGTATTAGCGTTTAGCATAAAATATGCTTGAATATTCAACTAATTAGCATAGATACACAAAATAAATGCATTTTATCTATGCTAAATATTATGTAAATTCAAGTAACATAGTTTTACCCTAAATTCAAAACCTAATGTCACGGTTACTAACTTCGATATACTGGTTACCCATTACAGGTGTCCTGGTGTAACCATCCGTAACCTGGTTTTAAGAATTGCATTACTGGTCATTCATGCATTCAATTCAACAATAATAATTATTATTATTATACAAATATGTGCAGTTATTGATATTGACAATTTTACAACAATAATTTTATTGCCACCAATGCCTCCAGCTCGCTAAGTTTCTTTAGCAAACTTGCAATAATTTATTTAAGCAATAATGCCTCTAGCTCACCAAGATTGCACTTATATATATTTAAATAAGCTCCAATGCCTGCAGCTCGCTTTACAGAGAGCTGATATTCTATCTCTTTTACATTTATCGTTTAGTTTCATTAGCAAAGTTGCAGAAATATATTTGAGCAAACACCAATGCCTGTAGCTCACCAAGATTGCACTTATATATTTCAATAAGCACCAGTGCCTCCAGCTCGTTGTACAGAGAGCTGATATTCTATCTATTTTACATTCATCGTTTAGTTTCATTAGCAAAGTTGCAGAAATATATTTAAGCAAACACCAATGCCTGTAGCTCACCAAGATTGCACTTATATATTTAAATAAGCACCAGTGCCTCCAGCTCGTTTTACAGAGCTGATATTCTATGTTTATACAATCATAATTTTATTTTAATCATTTTTTTTAAAGAAACTAATGCCTCCAGCTCGCTTTACAGAGAGTAGGTATTCTATGTCTTTACAATCATAATGTTATTTTAATAAAACAAACACCAATGCCTCCAGGTCGCAGTTTATTTGTACAAACACCAATGCCTCCTGTTTACGCTCTTCTATGAGTGTTACAGTGTTGGTACCGCCACTGATGCAACGTGGCAGTGTTGGTCTTAGCTATCGAAGCTGCGTTGTTTGTTAGTACTGTCATTATCCGCATTAGAAGTGGTTTTACATGGGTTAACCTGGCGCTGGTGCAATTGTTACGTAGGGAGTTAGAAAAGCGGCCGGGCTGGCTGACCTAAGACATTCTTTGTTCCAACAATCATAATTCGAGAATACTTAAAATAAATGCATGTCGAAACCAAACGAATATTCGATTCGATTGACCCAACTATGTGTTTATATATTCAATCTGATCATATTTTCTATTTCACATGAATTCTAAGCTAGGCCGTCCGCCGTGTTATTGTATGTTTGCCATCTGTTGTTTAGGGAACAGTTGTTGTATATTCTACACTAGAAGAACTGATTGTTTTGTTGCAAATGGTTGTTAGATAAACCGTTAATCTATGTTTATTCAAAAAAAAAAAAACCATATGCCTTCTAGGTCTTAAAAACATTTCACAATCGTAGTACGGTTGTTACTTATATGCAGTAATAATTAAATATTACATTTTAATATATTGTATTTGATAACATAGTGTAAGTCGAGTGCAGGCCACTGGTTTGCGTGTTGGTGCGACCATGACTGTAACATTGACAATGGAACTTGTTGATTACAGGAAATGACGTATTTTGATAATCTTTGTAATCTCGTTCGGACTATGTGTCATCTAGTAATTAATTTTTGTTACAATGCGTTTTCATATTTGTTCCCAAACTACACATAAGTAGTTTAAAATTCATTAAAATTACTCGTGTATTAGTGGACGTGTCACTAACGTGTCTTTAAAAGTTGAAACGACACGTTAGTGACATGCTCACATATTTACACATGCATTATATATATTTTATAGCTTTAAAACCAGAAAATATATTTATGTAATGCATGAATAATTTAAAACAAATAATAAGATACATATTTCTCGTGAAATAATTATGACGATAATAATGTAAAATATTTTGTATTGTTAGAAGTTCTCAAGACTTCTATTGTTAACTTTGGGAAAATGTTCGTGCTATCTTTGTCGCACTAGTTTATCTCTGTTCCGAAATTCTCACGAGAAAAAAGTGTTTTAAAACCAGAATATAATATGTGATGTAAGCATGATTGTTTTGCTGGCCGCTTTTTAATACACGCTTTTATTTGTCACGTAAATTGTTTTATAATCATTACTTTATAAATTATATTTGAATATTAAAGAAACAATATATTTTCTGTGAGATATATATAAGTTTAGGTATTGGATGCAGGGAGAAGGCAGTCAAACAAGAATCTACATTATGAACTTGGTAATAAGTGAGTTGACCGAACGAAGAGCTGAGCTAAGCTGCGCTGTTTCCCGGGAATCAAACTAGTCGTTTCCGGAGTCAACGTCCGCTTTGCGAAAACATTCAAATTATAATTAAAGACATATACATATCTATATCCAATATTAAAACCACACAGAACACGCGATTTTTTTTTTTCATATACCATTGTTACTTATAATTATTATTTTATACTATGTAAACCAGTTCTCTTGACTGTAGCATTTAAAAGCTACTCGCTATCGAAATAACTCATAATAGTTAACAAATTTGCACGTCTATAATAACACAATGCACACCCGCATCAATAGTAACCATTAGATGATTCACGGAGCATTCGTTACTGCGCAATTCGTCATAATTTACATGTTCAGGGCCCAGGGGAGAATTTATTAAATATTTTTGTCTAAATTATATAAAAATTAGTGTAGAAAGTGCGAATTGGGGACTGTCCCAGGTGGTTAAAGCTCTAGGTACACCACTGTAAATGTGCCTATGTATATTATTAAAACAAATGTAATCTTAAAATTATTTTTGCGTTTTAAAACCTTTTATGAATCCTTCCGAAATAAATTCTTATCCTTTTTTTTTTTTGTAAAATTAGCAAAAATAAACTACTACTTCTGGTTAAGTCATAAGTTTAAAAGAATAGGAGGTTTTCTTTAGGGCCTTAAGTTTAGAGTTTAACAATTTTATCCTAAACAGTTTTTGCTGTTACAGGGATTACAGACACACAGACACGTGCAAAATAAACCACTACTTCTGGTTTTTGTTTCCAAAAATAGATTTTCTTTAGGGCCTTAAGTACAGTTATATAATTTTATCCTCAACAGTTTTTGCTGTAGAGCGATTAGACACACAGACTAAGAAACGTTTCAGGCAGGCACAAAACGTGTATTTCCGGTAAAATCGAATTCAATAAATATTTTAATTTAAACATTAATTTATAAAATATTATATTTAAATATCCTATAACTAAAATTATATATATATACAAAATGTAACTAAATACAAACAATTACCTTGTTTCGACGTCTCATATGTCATCTTCAGGAATTTACAATGAAAATAAAAAATATTAATTGCAAATTATAATATCAAGTCGATTAATATATAAATAATAAATTATTATAGAATTAATGTTATAAAAGTTAAATTAATTAAAGTTTATTAGAGCCTGAAGATGGCGAAATAATTCACAAAAACAACACATCCATAATTGAAATCAGAATGCGTATTGTAAATTTTCAATACATATATTGAATACTTAATCGACAAATTACAATTATATTGTAATTATTCACAAAATAAATAACTTCATTATTCTGTTAAATTTAGGGGCGTTTCGGAACTAGTATCAATATTACCAGATTGCCCCGACATACCAATCGACGAATTAAACGATAACGAATCAATAAAATTCGATTTGACCCCTGGCAAACTTAAATCTAACATAGAATAATCAGTCTTCGGTATTTTTGGGGGCCTAACATCCAAATTTTGCGCAATAAAATTTTTAATCGTTGCATCCAAACCATACGTATCATTTTTCGATTTAACACTCGAAATACTTAGGTCAGACGCAGAAAAATCGAGTTTGGGCGGGCGTACACTCGAAATTGATAGGTCAGCTGCGTTAAAATTCGATTTAGGTAGATTCAAACTGTCAGGGAGACCAAAATCGAATTTATTTTTTAAAGTTAACAAGTTTAAATCGTTAGTAAAGTCCATTGTGGATTTTAGGTCAGGTTTTTTAGGTTTTTGGTCATATTTTGAAGTACTGGGTATTGGACTGGATTGGGATAATGGTTTGAGCAAATTTAAAGTGTCTTGCATTTTAAATAAATTGGGGCTTAAAAACATATTATTTGCAGCTAGAGTGGATTGAGCCATGGGGTCTGGCAGACCCAAAAGGCTTGTATGGCTGGGGAATTTGCCAGAACTAAACAGTACATTCGCTAGGTTTGAGCTTAACATCAAATTTGAGCTTAAACTAGTCGGTGTAAAACTTTGGGATTTAGATAAATTTTGTGATAAATTTGGGACGGATAGTAAAGCTGTTGTGTCGATTTTGTCGTCGCCAAAATAGCCAATTGTCTCCTTGATGAAGCCCCATAGGACTCCGTCGTTTTGGTCGCGCGGAAATTTGGAGCTTAATGTACTTTTGAGTTTCTCGAGAAATGTTGTGTTTTGTTGAAACGTTTCGGTGAAATTCACGAATGTTTTTTCTTTTTTGTAGTATTCGGCGCATTTTTTCATTTCCTCCATTGCGGGGGATGCTAAGACGTTGTCTTGAGTTACGCTGTACGACATTAGCATTGGGCGGCCATATTCGTTTGGTTTCGTTTCCGGCGGCGGAATCACCCAGTAGCAGATTATTGCGGATTCGAGCGATGTGTATTCGGGGTTATACGGAGCTAAACAAATAATTTATTTTAGCGCTTTTGAGGGGACCTGTAAAAAAAAAAATCGTACAGCATATGATGCCAACGCAAGGAATATAACTGGAATCCGATGCTCCTTTCATCCGGATTTGATAATCCAATTGGGCATCCACATCTCTAAGAGTAGGTGCTGCCGGCGCTGACGGATGTGAGTGGTACCACCCAACTAGTATTAACTGTTGTTTCTCAATAGTTCTTTGGATCTCCGCTTCCACTTGTGGCGCTAGTTCTCGATCCGCTTTAGTGTTGCGGCAAGGAAACGCATGCGTAATGGTCAAATCTAACGAGAATCAATCATAAAAAAAACTGCAGTGGCCTATACTCGACTTATCTTACTATGTCCATTTACATCCCATTGTCCAGCTAAATAGCCAGAAACTTCAGATATAGTTAAATGACAATGGAAATCCATGATTAATACCGCATTGGTCGAAATGGATATTAGGAATGGTTGAATTTTGCCCAAATTAGAGAATGGGACGCATTCAACAAGCGTATTTGAATCACTAAAAAAATTATAAAATTATCGCGTTGCCAAAACAAATCAGCATTAGCGCATTACTGTGTAAATGTTCGGTTCGCAATCGTGTTATGTTTGACAACAACTCGTTGCATTGGCGGTAATGGAGCAGCCATTAATTTACTGTCGTTTAACTCCTGCTCCATTTCATCTGGATAGAAATTGGATAAAAAGTCATATTCTTCATTTAGCGCGGGAATTAATTAACTTACGATCGGATAGTTCGTCCGTTTTATCTTGGAGTTCCTCTTGCTTCTTTTTCTTGTACCAAACGTTTTTGTACGCGTCCAATTTTTTCCCCCGGTATTTAACGGACGCCCATCCACACCCAGATTTCTTGTCTGGGTTAATAATGCGTTTACAGTGGATTGCCCATGCGCTGGGCGATGCGAATACTATATCAGTTTCTTGCGATTTTATTTTGCCGTCTGGTAACAAATCCCCGATGAACCGTTGCCCCTAAAATATACTCCGTCTCAGAAACTGAACCGATAAAATCGAGAGCCTAATTTATTAAACTCAATACAAACAATACACACGCAGATGTATGTATGTGTTTATTTATGTAAAAATGTAATCAAGAGTCTTAGCCACCATGCCTAATAATTATTATATATACAAGTCCGAATCCACTGATTCATTTTTATAAAATTCGAGTCGGGGTTTTTGCTTGATAGGTTTTATTATTAATTTGGACTATACAAGTTTGGAGAAGAAAGGAGGAGTGTGTTCTCACCAAGTATTCAATGCTCATTGTTCCATCGCCCGGTTGGAGAATATCCGCCGAAAGGAGCATTTGCAAGGTGACTGTGCGACCAGTGGCTCCCGTTGCCGAACCACATTTACCAACGCGTGATCCACTCTCCGCATCAAACCCATCCTAACCCCAACAACCAACCAACACCCCACACATTAATTCATAAACATCCCCTGTATATATCCTTAGTCTTATGTACTTTGTCCAGTTATTAAATTAATATCATTAAAAGATTTGGTGTTCACATAAAAATGTAAACGTTATATAAATATATGTATACTCTGTAATATTCTAATATGATTCTTAATTGAAAAGTTACGCGCACGCACAAACAACGGTGATTATTATGTTTGATTATAAAATAAATATCATCACGCCATTTCCTTTAATTAAAAACGTTAGTTTGATAATTAATTCTATGACATGCGTTACCAGATTTTTGACGATTTTTACGTTATAAATTAAATTTATTTAAAACAAGCACCAATGCTTCCAGCTCGCCGTAAGGCTTTCAATTAATTGTTTTTAAGTTACAATTACTGCTGCAGGCACCAATGCCTCATGTTCGCCGTAAAGCTTTAATTGTATCTTTTTAAGTTAGTATTATTGCTGTATGCACCAATGCTTCTAGTTCGCCGTAAGACAATAATTTTATCTTTTGTTTTTAAGTTACAATGATTGCTGTAGGCGCACCAATGCTTCCAGTGCGCCTTAACACAATATTTATATAAATAATTTTTAAGTTACAAATATAAAATATTGGTGTAAGCGCCTATGAATCCAGTTTGCCAGCGAGTTTATAATCCGTTCCGGAGGCAAACTAAAGTTATATATATATAAACGACCAAATACTATAGCTTTTTTGTACTTTGACAGCGAATTAAAAATAATATATTTCTTATATCTAACATCAAAACCGTATATATACAAAAAAAAAAACTACAAAATGCCACATTCATTCAAGAGAACAATTAAAATGATTTATATACAAAATCCGAAACGAAATACTGGAGAAAATGCGAAATATGCAGTGGAAAAAGGGTCACAAACGGAAAGAAAACGATGAAAATTGATTAAATAATAAAAATAGGTACCTATTTTTTTGAAATTTAAATTTGTAGTCTAAATATCTATTTTATAATTAATTTCTCTCGTGTATTTCGTTTTGATTATCGCTAAAAGCTCTATACATGGACTAGGTGTGTTATTTGTGACCGGTGTATTTAGAAATTATGCGAAAACAGTGCATGCATTTTAGTGAAAACAATAAACCTCCTCAATAAACTCATCTACATCGGCTTCTTCGACATCAGGCTCATCCTTATCAATAACGTCGTCTTCGCCGCCCAGACACGTAACTGCATTATGCCCTAATAAAGCCGCAGCCAATTGTGACTGCATATTTCTTCCAACTAACAAACATAAAACGTTCCCAAATACAACAAATATATACAATTTATATTCACTTCACATCCGATGCCGAAACTATCGCTTAATATATATTACACTCATAATACTTACGGTTTAAAACGTTAAATATATCACAAATCACAAACAACTGTCACAATCACAAATAACAAACACTACCGTTCTTTTAACACCACAACAAATCACTTTCTCTTAAACTACGTTTTATAAGCCACCAGTTACAAAATTATTTCGTCAAAGTTAATTTATTTCGATAGTAATAACGAATTCAGCCTTAGTACATAAGATTTGATAAGGGAATTGATGATAATATATAATATAATGCAGGAATTACAGTTTGCCAAACGCTGGTTACGATTATTTGTAAAATAAAGTTAGGATTAGAAGCGATTCTATTGGCTCCACAAATTCTAAACTATGTAATGAGCATTTGTGATGATTGCTCCAGTTCATCTTATAAGCATTTCTATTGGTTCCACAAATTCTAATTATATAATAAGCATTTGTGATTGGTCATGCAATTGAGTGGCTTAAAGTGCGTTTTATTACTTAAGTTACAGTGTACCAACTTTATTTAATAGGTAAACTGTGTATTAAATGTATTTTAAATATATAATGCACCGTAATTTTCTTTTATTCTTTAGTATTATTAGCCATATTCCTTTACACACATGAGACAGACCAAAAACATGAGCTTTTGTGTAAGAGGAATACAGCTAAAACGAGCAAATTTCTATTACCAACTGTACAATAATTAATTTAGCAGTAAACAACGAAATTTAGGTTAAACTTAGCGTCATTTCTGTCAACAAATGCTAGTTTATTAAATCTTTACAAAAATGGCAACGCAAGATAAATCAACTTTGTTGGCAGTTGTACAACTTTTAAGAAAATATAATTTAAAAGTATTACAATTAAAAAAAAATTAAAATGTAGCAAATTGTACCGTGAATTTTGTAGGGAACTGAAGAGTTATTGAAAAAAGAAGCGAATTTAACTGATGTACCGGCAACGAGTGACCCATCAGCGGAGTCCGATGTTAGTAGTGTTCTTTCCGCGTATAAGAGCGAAGGAGACCCGGAAGTGTATGAAGATGCGTATAATGACCTTAAAAAATTCGTTGAAGGTTCTTTGGATATTTATAAACACGAATTGGGGATGATTCTGTATCCAGTACTAGGTAAAACATATACACTGCGCATGCGCAAGGGTTCTGCATACAATATACATATTCGGGTAATTTCGGCTAAGCAGGACTATGCACGAACACACTTTTTATACGTTATTCTTGTAATATGTGAGATTGAATTGTATTTTTTAGTACACATGTATCTAGAACTGGTTTATAATGGTCATTCGAACAAAGCCGTTGGTTTAATGCAGAAATACGGATTAGAGCAAGATTCGTATTATCAAGAGGACTTAAAACGGTTATCACAAGTCACCAAAAAGGACCATATGAACGGCAACGAGCTGACCGATACGTTTAAGTCGAATCAGTTCATTATTAGAATGTCTCGCGATACATTATCGCTACTTAAGCGACACTTACAGGAGAAAAGAGCAGCGGTTTTGCTGAATATTGTTCAGGAGCATTTGTATTTTGATATGTATGAAGGAGTCGCTAGAAATAAACAGCAAATTGACGCTACAGCAGGCGCAGTCACTGGCGAAGCCAGCAGACAAGGTAATTGCACTTGGGGTCCATCGGACCCCAACCTTTTCTTAATCGAAATTCATAAATGTTGCAGACAATAAAGCAAAAGTATATTACGGTATACCAAAAGGTCCCGATTTTCAAGCACTTGCGGCTGCGCCCGCTGAGGATGAAGAGGAAGCCGAAGGCGATTCACCCGACAAAAAGGCTCTATTGAAGAAAAAAAAAGCTAGACGCGACCCATTATTTTCTAAGAAAACAAAATCGGACCCGAACGCACCGCCACCGGACCGAATACCAGTTCCAGAACTGTAAGATCTTTTATCCGGTTATTGTTCATTTGATTAACTAACTGAATTTCTTAGGAAAGATAATGACAAAGTAGAAAGAATTAAAGCGCTTCGGGAATCGGCGAAACGTGTTAATTTAGGTCCAGAATCGTTGCCGTCGATTTGTTTTTATACGTTGCTAAATTCAAACCATACGGTTACATGCGCTGAAGTCACTGAGGATTCCAGTATGTTAGCGGTTGGGTTCAGTGAGTCTATGGTCAAAATTTGGAGTTTGATGCCGCAGAAATTGCGCTCGATGAAATCGGCCGACGAGCTGCAAGACATCGACAGAGAAGCAGGTATAATCAAACGAAATACACCGATCCATGTATCCAGTTTTCTATCCGGAACACTATGTACATTTTGCACTTATGCAACTCATTTAGGTCTATAATCATTATTATAATGTGCTATATTATACAATATGCAACAAACTGTTGGTAGTTTGATGTTTTTTAAACATTATTTATTTCTGTGCTGTGATTATAAATTTAATTTACTGCTTCTCACAATTTATCCACTATATATATATTTAACTTAGGTACTGCTTCTATTTTTGTAGTCACATAATATATTTATATTGATGTTTAAGTCCATCTAGTTGGAAGTAATGCCGCTCCGCTCTCGGCTATTTTAGATGGTGGCGCTACCATCGGCCTTTGAATGCACACACAGTATTAGAAATTAGCTATTTTTACGCTATAATCAAAGATATTCCATCGAATAATGATTGTTTATTGAATATAAACGGATTACGAACACTAAGTTACACTTTTGGTCAAAGTACATAAAACTACTCAAAACCTATATCATGATTAAACAAACACCTCCATTACGCAATAATCAACCGAATAACCTTTATACAAAAATATATCAGTGAATGCGTAATTGCATAAATAATGCCTGGTAATTTATTTAATTTTTTTGAACGTACAGTTTCGAAGATAAAAAATAAAAATCGCCCAAAATAGGTCATTTCACGTTATAGTTATTATTTTTTAACTTCGAAACTGTACGTGTTCAAAAAAATTAAATTAATTACCAGGCATTATTTATGCAATTACGAATGCACTGATAGTCGGTTGGTTTTTTTTTCGAGCTTGAGGTTTTTTACAATGTAGATTGTAGGACAGTTATCGCGTATAAAATAGCATTTTAATAAAAAAGACAGCATTCTACACATATATACTAGTGATGGTACCAGTGTGAGTACGGCGATACGCGTACTCACACTATATATGTATATATGTATTAAATTTAAGATGATGTATTGGTCCGAATGATGGACGACAGATCAGGGGAAACATGCAAAACATTATATGGACACAGTGGTCCAGTATATCATATGTCGTTCGCACGCGACAGAACTTTACTATTAACATGTTCCGAAGATTCCACAGGTAAAAACATATTTCCAAACGATAATTTCCGCGAATAATCAGAATATTGACAATATACTTTAGTTCGATTATGGAGTTTGCAAGTGTGGACTTGCTTAGTTGTGTATAAGGGCCATATGTTCCCAATTTGGGACGTAAAATTCAGCCCTTTAGGATACTATTTCGCTACAGCGTCGCACGACAAGACCGCCCGATTATGGGCGACCGACCAATATCAACCGTTGCGCATATTTGCTGGCCATTTTACTGATGTCGACGTAAGAGAAACAAAATATTAAAATTTTACGATAATAATTAAAAACTTGTTCTCAGTGTGTTGAATTCCACCCAAATTCTAACTACGTGGCGACCGGGTCCAGTGACCGAACCGTCTGTTTGTGGGACGTCGTATCTGGCAACCACGTCCGAGTGATGACGGGCCATAAGGTAAATATTCCGAAACAACAACTAAAAAAATATGTGCGATTCATTTTGATTTTGCTAGAGTCCCATTTACGTGTTAGCGTTTAGTAACGAAGGGCGCTTTTTGGCGTCGGCCGGCGCTGACACCCGGATCCTTGTCTGGGATTTAGCGCATGGTCACCTAGTGGCCGAATTGTGTAGCCACACGCAGGCTATCCATGCGTTAACGTTTAGCCGGTGCGGCAATCTGTTAGCGTCCGCCGCACTGGACTGCACCCTAAAGTTGTGGGACTTCAGT
This sequence comes from Leistus spinibarbis, assembly GCA_933228885.1. Lineage (NCBI taxonomy): Eukaryota > Metazoa > Arthropoda > Insecta > Coleoptera > Carabidae > Leistus > Leistus spinibarbis. The sequence continues at coordinate 6,947,603 of OW121807.1, forward strand.
AAATTGGTCGAGGAAACGAATAATGAGGACGTGAATGTGTCGCATAATCCGGATGTGCGTACCGGCGATGGCTACATGGTGCGATCGTTCGCAACGAAAAGCTCGCCGATTTTAAATTTGCATTTCACCCGCAGGAATTTGTTGATGGCGATCGGAATGTATGATTTTGCGTAATTAATAATAAAGATTATAGTATATAACAAATATTGCATTATTTTAAAACTCATTTGAAACATAGCTCGCCGAATAATCTATTTTGCGGAATATTACCAGTTTATATATATATATATATATATAGGTAGAAAATACGAAGTGTGAACGTTCTAAATATTGAATACTAGTATCTGTGAACATTCTAAAGCGGTCGTATACTTGTAAGAAGGTATATAAACGCTCTACAGAGTAGTGAACATGTTGTGAACGTGCTAAATAGGTCGTAGAAGAGTACAAAGAGGTGTGTGAACGCTCTAATGGATAGTGAACATGTTGTGAACGTTCTGAATAGGTCGTAGTAGAGTACAAAAGGGTGTGTGAACGCTTTAAAGGGTAGTGATCATGTTGGGAACGTTCTAAATAGGTCGTAGAAGAGTACAAATGGGTGTGAACGCTCTAATGAGTAGTGAACATGTTGTGAACGTTCTGTATAGGGCGTAGTAGAGTACAAAAGGGTGTGTGAACGCTCTAAAGGGTAGTGAACATGTTGGGAACGTTCTAAATAGGTCGTAGGAACAATTGGAGGATGCTTGAATTTGTATAATATTGATATTTTGAAATGTATTTATTTTGTGAACACAAAATTCAAATAAATCGGATATATTATTTTATAAATCTAAATGTACCATTATTACTGTGTGACCAATCTAAGATTTAAGCTCATAAAAATAATCAAAAAATTTCGCCACAAACATTTTCTATATGATAGAAAAATTGCAAAATGTATACTTATATTTTTAGATTGGTATCACGATTGCGACACAAACAAAATATATATATATATAAATGTGTTTTCTTTATAGATAACATCAAAATATTGTTTTTCTAATAATTGCAATAGAAAACGTAGAAAATCGGTAAAACAAATACATTTTGGTTTTTTTTTACAGCTAAACCAAGTTTAAATGTGCTTTTAGTGGAAGATTTGCAAATCTAAATTTCTTTATTTAATGTTACCGTTTTTCTAACTATTTCCTAAACAATTCTGATTAATTAATATAACTGTGAAAACTATTTTTAATTTTATTTATATATAATTACGCAATTATAAAATGTTATAGAAAACAAACAATTAAAAAACCTTTTGTACAAATTTCAAGTTATAAAATAATGTTTATTTTAATCATAATAATTATAGATAGAATTTAAAGTTATAATATTATTTAATGCCCAGTTGTATCAATCATACTTAACAATAAGTGAAGCTTAACTGTACCCTTACTCATTGTGCCCAGCGACACCTACCTTTAAGTGGGGCTTAAACTATATTTTATTTAAGCGTATAAAAAATAATATATTGATTAATGTGAACACCAAAAAATAAAGATCCATTCGAAATAACACTTATATTTAGTAATTATAAATTACAATTAGAATTGCGTTCACAAATAACACACTTATAATTACGAAAATATGAACGGTGACAACAAAAATTGTTTAACAGAATAAATTCTGTTGAATATTGCGAAATGAATAAAATTCTAAATGTTTTCAGAATAGTTTAAGCCACGCGTTAAGGAGATGCTGCCTAAACCAACAATTAAGTTGAGCTTAAAGTATAATTAGTGGACACATTGCGCAGAATAAATTAAAACTAATTTACAATTAAAGTAAATACATTTAATTTAATGTGATTGTATAAGCGACACTTAAAGTTAAGCTGCAGTAATGTAACTGGCCAAAATATTGTAAAATTCAACATTATTTTGATAATTAACGAAAATTGATTATTTTACCTGCCAGACAAACTATTTGGGAACGGTTGTAAAGTCTGTGTCACTAATTTCCATTTTTGTCTCGATATCATCGATGATCTCAACAGTGTCAATAGTATCGACTGTTTTATCAATCGTATCGATTGTCTTATCGCTAGTTTCCTCGGTTTTATCAACAGTATCGACTGTTGCATTAATGATACCAACTGTTTTATCGATAGTATCAACTGTTTTATCGATACTATCAACTATTTTAATGGTATCGACTGCTTTAACAGTATCGACTGTTTTAGCAGTATCGACTGTTTCGTCAATTATAACAACCGTATCATTGGTGGATTTAGGCTCGGTTATTGGCTCAGCTGGTGCAATCTGCTTGACCACTTCCAATTTGACTTTTTTAGATGCAGGTGAAGGGGCCTCTTTCTCGTCTAATGTAGGAGTTACTACAACTACCTAAAAAGAAATTAACTTATTTTTATTTAGTTTTCACTAGCTTAGGAGTACAGGCACCTATGCCTTCAGCTTGCCTAATAATATGCGATGCAAATTAAATTTAAAAATAATTGGCCTTTGGGTCACAATTTGAAAATTTAGATATTTTAAAATGCATAATTATTATATTTAGGTACACCTAAAGTATTTAGTCATGTTTCTGTAGTATACACAGATAAATAAGCTTAGGTACAACGCACCTATGCGTCCAGGTCACCTTATAAGTAATATGCGAGCAGCGGTTTTTAATTATTTTGGCCCTTTGGTTAACAATTTGTTATATATAAAAATGTTATAGATATAAAAAGTCTTACAATTCTTTGTAGATTATTTTGATATATAAACAAGCTTAGGTATAACGCACGTATGCGTCCAGCTCGCCTTATAAGTAATATATGCGATATGCGAGCAGCGGTTTTTAATTATTTTGGCCTTTTGGGTAACAATTTAAAAAATTGTTATAGATATAGTCTTATAAAAAAAACCGTTGTGAAATGCGTATTGACATAAAATATGGTAAAAATTGTGCAACTTACTTGAACATGTTCATCGTTTCGCCTGACTAAGCCCAACACATCAAGCATGCTACTCGAATTATTGTCGATGTTCAATTTCGCTTGTTCGGGCGTCGGATACGCCGTCTTTTGTTCGCACAACGCTAAATGTTTTGCGATTTGGTTGCCACAGTCGTTCGAATAGCCGCAGATACAATGCAATACGGCGGCGAGGGGAAACCGGGGCACAATTGGCACATTTGCGTTCTGACATTTCGGTTTGTGCAGTTGCATCGAGTGCACGCAATCGGTTACGTATCGACATCCGCTACACGCCATCCGTTGCCTAAAAGAAATAAAAACATATTTTGAATTTAACACAGTTTTCTCAGACGATTTTCACAATAGCGTTCTACACATACAGGTGTTACTTACGGGTAATGATCAGAGGTGAGGATTTGTTTACTGCATTCTTTACAATTGGTGTTTTCTGGTACCATTAAAGTAATTTTGTGGGATGTTGGCTCCTCCGGAGGCGGCACCGGTGACGTGTGCGTTTGTGCTACAGTATTTAGATAGATTTTCGACCGTGGTACCATCACGTAACTTGCAGGTAGAGACCATGGCTTCACACCCTTCTTACCTAACATCGATTGATGGGCTTTGGCTTGATGATCTTTCAAGGTTTCTGGCGCACAAAAATAAAATATATATATATAAATAAATATTTTTAAAGGTAATTTACCTTTCTGAATGAACCAGAGGGCGCATTTGTTGCACTTTTTCGCCATGGCTTTCCGCTGATGTTTTTGAAGATGGGCTAAAAAGAATGTCACATTTGTCGACATGATTCGCCCACTAGACCAAACAGCGGTTGACTGAAAGAAAGCAAAATATTGAAAAAATTGGGGTATTTTGTTGAATAAATGTTACCTTGAGGCAAAATGGGCATTGCACTGTTGCGGCGCCGTTATGTTTAGTGTAGAAATGATCGATGGCTTGACGATGCGAAGAACTTCTGTACCCGCAAGTGCCACACTGGTACGGTAACTCTTGCGGTACGTGCTCTTTACTCAAATGCTTGCCAAGCGTGTAGATCGAACTGAATTTTTGCTAATTTACAGAAAAAATAACTGTGATCGATTTCGGATAATATATGACAAAAATATTTACCTCGCATAAAATGCAAGCTGGGTGCACTTTGCCGAACAGTTTTGTCTCCGTCGGGTGTTGATCACCAATATGCTTATTTAACTCTTCTATGCTGGGCAAACTGGTCAAACAGTAGCGACACTGCAACTTAGCAATAGTTGCTGGCAGATTATGCGCATGCGCCAACAAATGATCAAGCAACTCGATATTATTCGTATATGGCACTTTACAAACGCAACAACGCACATTCAATGTAACTTTTTGCGACAAATTCGTATGTTCCCCATCCATTGTACCGTAATAATAGCTTTCAAGCGGTACCATTGTGTCGTTGTTTTGCTGCTGTAGGGGCGGAAGTGGGGCAATAACCGGGGCTTGAGGTTCAACCGGTTCCGAAAGTTGGATTCGTTTAGGTTTCTCTAAGTCAATGATCGGCGGAGCCGCTCGTTTGCGCATGTAACGTTTCGGACCTGAAAAAAAAAGATTTACTATTTAATCCGGCTCGAAGGACCAATGTTGACAAAGTAATAAAATGTATCTAACCAGCTGTATGGACCGCGTACGAAATGGCGTGATTCTTGAACGGATTCGCCGCGACTTTGTTCAAACGTTGAATCAATGTATCGCCGATGTTCATTCGAGTTTGTTCCGCCAAATGGATGACCATATTGTCGAATGCTTGCGCAGCCGTTTGACCGTACCATTCGCGCCAGACTAATTCATCGAGGAATTGTTGGATGATTTGCCGGCTGAGCAGTGACAGTGTATTTTGGAACATGCGCGGAACGATTTTCCGCAAATACTCCATCACTCCTTGATTCGCTGGCACTCCGGTCGATGTGCTTTGGACGATTTTTGAAAAGCCCATTAGATGCAAAGTCCCTTTGTCTACGGTTAAGTCAGTCGCGATTTTACTCTCTAGATCTACCCAGCCGCGGAGCGGCTCCAAAATCTTCGAAAATCTAACAAAACCATATTATATATATACATATTGAATTAATTTAATATGTGATCTACCTTCGTTTATAGTTTCGTTCCCCGTCCGCTAGGGGCTCAACTGCCCGTAAACGTAAAAGTCGTAGCTGAGGATCCAATATGCCTAATACTTCAACTTTAACTTGACGCTGGCTGCCATCTTGCGATGTTGTACCCAAAGATATAACTCCCACCTAATTTTCAATAGAAAGTAAAATAAATATGCAAAGAGCAGAGATAAATATGCATTCCAAAAATGAAATCCTACCTCAATAACTCGATCAGGACCTCCCATTGGCTTGATATGTTGTCCCAAAGCAAATGAACACACAGCACGAAGCCACGTAAACAAACCTTTTGCGTATAAATTATCGACTTTTACCTTTTAACAAATTGGAAGAAAAATGATTATTCCACAGCTTAGTTTAGATTGTTTATGTTTACCCATTGCACAACGTTCTGTATATTAGTTTGACACGACCAATGATAGATCAGTTTGAGCAGTATACTAGGAGGATGTGCTGCTCCCTCAAACAACGACCCGCTAAACACAGAAACGAATCGGTGCGGACAACACTCACTAATCCAGACATAACCGCCAGAATACGGGAACTTGGACACATCACTATACATCCCTACGTAAACCACAATACCATAAAAAATAATTATATCAAACGAAATTCCAATCAAAAATTACCTAAATTTAATTTATTCGATGGATGAATCGAACAATACTGTTCCGATCGGACAAGACCTTGTTGAATCAGCCATTCTGTGAATTTCGTCGGCGTATGCACTAGCACCGATTTAACTTTCGCATCCAATTTCGAGCGATCGTTCGCAATCGATGCTTCCTTGGCGTGCAGATGAGGACGGGCGACCACCACCAAAGATGGGAATGTTTTACCTGAATTTCATAGTAAAATCGGTGGTAGAAACAGCGTAATAATAAAATGAATTAGGAAACCTTGTAGTTTGTTGAAGGCAACTTCGCGAGAATCGGCCGCTGGTCTTCCATCGTCTGCAGTCAAATCGACGATGGCTGTTGTTTGCTTCGTTACACTCGTACCAGTTATGATACCACCAACAGCTGTACTTTCAGCTGGACGCAGTGTTGTAACCGTCATATTATTCGCTGAAAAGGAATGCATAAATATGCTATTTTCTTCCATAAAAATGAACTTACAAGTCGAAGGTTGGCCAAACTGTTGATGGAGCGCTTGTAGGGGTGGCGGATGTCCAGGATTCTGTAGAGACGAGGCTGGTGGTCGGCCACGCCCCTTTCTCGGTGGGAGGATCCTAGTAGCGGGAGTAGTGGGCGTGTGCGCAACAAGTGGCGCGGTGATGACTGGTGCATTTTTGGAGGTTGTACTAGTAGTGACGACTTGTGGGGTGGTTGGGGTCATGGTGCCGACGATGAAACCGAGCCGGGGGTCCATCACGATTTGATATGACGGTTGCTGACCCGGTTTACTGCCGGCTGCTGGAGCCGTTTGCAGGATTACGTTGCCGGAGTTAAGTGTTTGCAACGCAGGCGTTGTTTGAAATGTTTCGTGCGGTTGTGATATGCCGTTGGATTGGTTGAACGAGGCCAAAGCCGGTGGGCTTGAATTTCAAAAAAATAATTTAAGTTTTAAGTTTAGATACATTAAAAAAATAAATACCTACTTGGCATTGAACTGGTACGCGGTGCAATTGTCCCCTTTGAAAAGGCGTTCGCCCCCATTTTGTTTGGATAGGGTTTCTAGTTTGGTGATCAAATCGTTGTACTCTTGATCTCGTTTTTTCGCTGATTCCATTTGTGCGGGGCTTAAATCCTCGGTCCAAAAGTTCATTTGCAACGTTTCGATGTTATCGTTCAATTTTGGCGAGAACGTTGGGGGCGGCGCTTCTTGCTTTTGTTTTGCTGGTTTTGCAGCTTTTTCTACTACTTCAGGGGGTGAAACTTAAAAATTAAATACAATTATACAATTATTGTGTCTTTATAACTACGTATAAGATATGTACCTGGGTCATCATCTATAACAATGGTTTTTTCATAATTCTTTTTCGTCGTTTTCTTCTTTTTCGTCATCTTCGGGCTCTATTAAATTTATAAATATATATATATATGTTAAAAAAAAAAACAGTATGTCATAATATAATTCAAAATTCCCGCGCTTAAACTGAACGAACCCTCCCTAATAATTGGCATAATAAATATTAATTAAATCATAATTTAACCAATAAAGCGACTATTAAACATTAAAATGCAATATATAATAAATAAATATGTATATAAGTACAGTAAATCAAAGAAAAATACGATATACCGGGGAAAAACATGGCGGAATCAAATCAGCATTTTTAAGTAACAAAAATTACTATTAAAGCAATAAAATATTAATAATGGCCATTTTATACGTATAGTAAGCTTACTGCACATCAAACAAAACTGATACAAATACGTATAAAAAACAAATATGTCTGCCATTAAAAACTTTCTGCGCATGCGCTCTAGCCTAAACAATATTAAATTTATAACAAAATTTGTTATAAACACCGTAAAAACCCCCTATAAATAAACAATATAATTTAATTTTATACGTAATATTAAATAAAAAATAAAAATCATGTGTTTTATGCCCACTAATTGGTTATAAAACGCATGAAAGGGAAATAGACAGTGGTCGTCAACAAGTGGTTTATATACATACATCCTGCGACACTAATCTAGCTTGCAACCTCGTTTGACGGGGTGCAATAATTGCGCTAGTTTCCTTTTCTTCATGATCAGTAGCTTCTTCATCCCCTTCAGACGTTGATGCTAAATCGAAAACGTCGATTGTTTATAATAATAATACGAAAATAACAGAGAATTCGTTTATTATATAAAAGAACATAGGGGAACTTCGCCATTTTGTTTCTTTCCCCCCAAAACCTACGCCATTTTGTTGAAAGTAACGAATTAACTTTACACTATTAAAAAATAGTTAGTTTTCACTACGATAGTAAAATTACCCAACATATTTTTATTAAATATAACAAATTTAAGTAATTTTTCTAAAATTGGTAAAATTTGATGCGATATTTGAAATCGGCCATTTTATTTCAAAATGGTTTAAACAATGCAAAAATTATATGTATAAATATAAAATAACAATGTGATATTTGAAGTCGGCCATTTTGTTTCAAAATGGTTTAAAGAATGCCAAAATATACGTACGCCTGTGTGTATATGTTCCCAATTGTACGGATCAGGATTCTGACAGCTAGGTCTGCCATTTTGAAAATGTTCGGAACAAATACTCGCGAAATTGCCTAATAACGCCATTCTTTCTAAATCGACGCCCGATATACGTGTCCATCGTATTAATTTTTCGGGTAGATTAGAACGCGGTAGCGGGAAATACACAATCGTTGAATCATACGTATTTTTAATTTTATTTTTACAGTCTTTATATATACACTCCATATTTAACGCGACACATACAATGACAAATAAAATGGCCGTTCACATATATCGGCCAATCAGAACAGAGCACGCGCCTACGCCGAAAAGTGACGCCATCTGTTATATAGAAAACGAATTCTCTGGCCACAGTAAAACATTTATATGTTTATTGGAATATCGTAAATAGTCGAATTATATTGCAAATTTGAATAAAATTTGGTAGATTTACGATATTCTTGAGGTTTTGTACACAAAAAAGAAGTACAAATACATACACTAGATTTATTTTGTTGTTTTTGTAAAACAAAAAACCGGTATTTTTACACAAATGCGTTGCTTTTGTTTTATGACAAAAACAGATATAAATTATAATAAATAAATAAAATATAGCATGAATTTAATGTAATTATTATGTTTTGGTGTAAAAGCATGTGAAATTGTTTATTACCTTCTTTCTTGTGTGCCAAATGCCACTGTCTTGTTACATTACCACGTTTTTTCTTAATTTTCTTAAATACCATAGTCAATTTTGTCGAATTATCAATCTTAACTTATCACAAATATCACTAAACACTTTTATATTATGACATTTATTTACGAATTCTACACAGAGACCACCATTTTATTTCTTCTGGATGTTTGGACGTTTGGGTATGTTCAGTATATAAACGGTTATTATTATTTTATGTTATTTGTGTATTATAACTATTTTAAATGTGTTAAATAGGGATAAAATTGGTTTTAATAATTATAATAAGTTAAATTACGCGAAATAAATGCGGTAAAAGTTAGATTAAAAAAACGCACTTGCAAGCCGGTTTTCGTAGGTTCTCAAACAGTGGGACCAATCGATGCTTAGCTTGCCGCCTTGTGGCGGGAAATTGTAAAATAAACAATGTAATATACACGCTATAATAATTATTATATTTTTGCCAACAATTTATATTTTAAGTATTAATACGTTTATATGGTAACGGAACGAAAAACCACTCGTATAAAATTTAAATGGTTAAAAATACAATTTTTTTTTAAATTTGAATTTAACCCGAATTAAAAATTCAAAGTGGATTAAAAATGGATACAAATGCATAAGATTTTTAATTTAAAATTAACAAAATATAGAATCATAGTTTTTGAATATTTAGCTGAAAATTTCTGAAATGTCAGTTACCAATGTTAAATTAATCAATTGTTATATGTTATATTTTCATAATGACATTATATGAACTCGAGAATATTACTTGTAAACTACAAAATTCGGTAACTTCGTTAGAATCATATTTTGTGCCGCGAAATGGGTCATTATATGAACATTATTATATACGTGATTCTAAGAAGCCGTCAGGATACCAACATTTGCCTGCCAATGTGTTAATTACCATTTTTATGCAATTAGATGAGGATATATTACGCAGAAGTGTTATTTCTGTGAGTAAAATATAATAACAGGACATTCAATTTTATAATATTCAATGCTTTCCGCCAAATTATTTATAAGGCGGCGCGCGCAATTGTCTTGGCGGGAACCGCACGTGCAGACTAAACACATAATGATACAGAATTTTCGACACATAATTACAAACTAAGATAATTACTCTTGCCGCCTTAAATATTTTTTACAAAACTAAATCGTCGAATTATGCCTAAATTAAAATTAAAATCGGTAAATTCTTGTTAAGGTATGCCATAAATGGCGGCAAGTTGCACTGCTACCAGTATTTTGGCGCGAATTAAAGTTTCAAGGATTAGAAGTGCCCCCAAATTATATTTGTCAGCAACTACGTACATTATCCAATTTGCAATGCATTTCTTTAGTTGATATACCAAATGCTGCGCCAATTATTCGACAATTATGCCGGTAAATGCCGCAATAAATAACAATACAGTACACGCGTGTTGTTATTAATTTTTTTTTAAATTATTTATTAATGAATAAATATGAATGAAATAGGTGTAATCAACGTATTATAAAGGTTGAAATAAAACATTGTAAAAATGAAATGAATCAGAATCGTTTCCCTGAACGAGTATTAAGGAATATGGTGGCTTCTTGTAGAAAATTGCAGGAAATCAATTTGAAAGGGACTTCGTTTTATGGGAATATGTTTTATATAGAGGTTGCTGTTCTTCCAGAACTAAAGTAAAAACATGTATCTGTTACATATCTGAGCTGTTCTTTAAATGTTATGTATCAGATACGTAACATATACTGCTTACTGGGAACATATTGTTTTCCGTGACATCTATGTGATGTAACATGTGTTATATCTCAGTAACATTTCAAGGAAGTCACATGTATATATATATATTTTAATGTAACTTCCCTGAGATGTTGCTGAGATATAACACATGTTAGGTCGTTGCAACATCACACAGATGTATAAATATTTATATGTATTAATGGAATTTTCCAGGAGTATAAATTTATCAGACAACGAATGTCTAAAAAAGAAAAATATATTTGAACTGGTTTTGAATTGTAAAAATTTAGAAGAATTTAAAATATCACAAAATAATAATCAACAAAAATTAACCGACAATGATGTTCATATATTGTTCCGTAAAATGCAATCAACCCTAAAATCAATTTCAATTGACACCATCGATCTATCCGATATTTCATTTCAAGTAATTTGTCACCTTTGTGCTCAAATCGTGCATGTATTACGCGATAGTTTATTAATTTGTTTTGATGACATTTCAGAGATTGTGTAATTGTATAAATTTAGAACGACTTTATTTATTCAACGCAACGAATTTGCAACCGGAAACATTCGCGAATATATGGAAAAGTTTACCGTATTTAGAGAATTTAAAGATTACGCATTGCCAAATTTGTTCGCCGTATTTTGTGCAACTTTTTACGGAAGGGAACGAATTTTTATGCTACTTGAAAACCATTGATTTTACAGGTAAACGCGCACCAAATTTCACACTTCATTAGGTGCCCATATCACATACAGAATACAATCCACTCACACCGATAACAATAATCTAAATATCGAGATTAATCTCGTATTTCACACACACACGCCACAGGTTTACCAATATTGCTTCTGAATAGCCTAAATTGCGATATTATTTAAAATATCCGGTTCGAAGGACCAAATATCTAATAAAAACGTAACAATTCGCCTTTTCTTTGATTAAAGGGGCAAATAATATGATTTTAGGAGCCTGGAAATTGAATAGCGTAGGTTTGAACGCTATCGCTGAATGTTGTGTCCATTTAGAAAAAGCAGTTTTTAAAAATTGCAAGAACCTAGAAAATATAAATGGTGTATTAGAAAACTGTAAAGAATTGAAATTCTTCAACATTGCATTTTGCGATAAAATCCCTGCGGAACAAATTTTATTAACGCCGGAAAACTTACCGAAATTATGCGAGTTTTACATCGAACACGATCGATTGGACGAATTGAAGGAAATCAAGAAGAAACACCCACTATTAAAAATCTGCATATGTTTATCGCAATATAATAAACGTGTACAATTATTATAATAAACAATACAAGAATTTATTTGTTATAAATGATGAATTACATTTAGTACAATTTTTTTGTTTTTTTTTGACTTGAGAGTGTAAACACGTTAATTCTATTAGTGGGAATTGAAAGTTTATCAATCAGATTTTTCCGGTTTTTCTGTTTCATTTTCAGCTTTTTCAACCGGACCAGCCTCATCTTTTTCAGTCTTTTCCTTGTTAGCTTCTGGCACCCAAAGGCCTGAATCTACACAACGTTTCATGTGATGACGCGCCTCCTCTTCACTCATTTTCGATATTGTCTCTTGCAATAGTGCAATGTTTTGGGATTCAAAACACTTTTGTAATACCTACACACAAAAATTACAATAAAACACATTTTACAATAAAAATAATAGATTAGTGACCTCTGGCAATGATTCGAACACTTCCACTGGATCCAATCCCCCGGGGCCTAATCTAGCTTTTCGTTCTTCTTCCTCTGCTTCGCGTAAAGCGTCCTCTAGTTTCTCAGCGGCTCGTCTACCTATCCGCTCTTTAAACTGCCGCAACTCATCATCGAACGAAGCCCGATATTCTGGTTCTGCCACCTGGATTCTAGAAACAGAAAAGATGTTGATGAATCGGAAAACGCAAGATTTATAATAAATTGAAGCGCTTACTTGCTGAAAAACGAGTCTAAACACGCGCGTGGATCATAATCTAATTGTTTAGCCAACTCTAAAATGTATTGCATACAAATCGTTTGGTGAGCGACATGCGACATTAACTCATGTTTCTAAAATTAAAATGCCACAAAAGTCACAATTTATTTTATATATTTATATTTAGTTACCTCTTCCATTTCTAGATTAATGCACCAAATGACTAAATAATTGGCAGTGTCTTCACAAACCAAATCCGGATGTTTTTTTAAAAAATCCTTTGAATCATCGTATCGCCTTAACATCCCGAAATGTTTTAAATCCTTCTCGTTATCCTTAATGAATTTCTTCATCCGTTTCTCACGTTCCTCCTCCGTTAGATTTTCATCCTTAGATCGCGCCGGTTTAACGTTAACAACCGTTTTATTAAAACCCGGTCGACTTATCGTATCTACATTCCATGGAGTTTTCTATAAGAGAAATGCCGTTTTTTTTTTTAAATTCTAATTCTCTTTTTTTATATTACTTTTTCTTTTTTCTTTAAGTCGTCCTCCCTTTGTTTGATCTCCTGTCCTTCCTTCTCCAATGTTTCCATTTCCTTTTTGAGTTTCGCTAGATCGGAATCCCCCTTTTGTTCGGCTTCTGTAACTTTGCTTTTTAAATCCGTTAATAATTTTGCGTTTGCGATCTTTTGCGACTCGAAGTCTTCCCATTCCTTTTGTTTCTCTTCCATTCGTTCCACTCTGGCTTTGTGGCGCCATCGGAACAAAGACGGCGTATCGATGTTTGGATGAGTTTCATCCTCGTCGTCAGAAATCTGCATTTATTCAAATCCATAAACGGCGGATTCAAATTTATTGAATTGCGTATATATTAAATTTAATTAAACAGAAAATAGAATAACGCGGATTATTGTTACTTTTTCAATAAATCGAAACGGATATTTAAACCAGAAATGCTTGTTTATTCGTATCATTTTTTGCATATCCAGAAATCTGGATTTATTCAAATCCATAAACGGCGGATTCAAATTTATTGAATTGCTTATATTTTAATTTCAATTAAACAGAAAATAGAATAACGCATATTATTGCTACTTTTTCAATAAATCGAAACGGATATTTAAACCAGAAATGCTTGTTTATTCGTATCATTTTTTGCATATCCCGAAAAGGACACGAGTTAAAAGAATTATAGTGTAATATTTTTATTAAAAAGATTGTACAATTTATTGAAAATAATCATATTACATTTATAATTCCCTACTAAGCAATAATAGGATGAATTCTAAGTAAAATAAAGCATTATTATAAATAAAATGAAAGTCAAGTCGAGTATAGGCCACTCTAGTATGTTAATGTACGCATTCGGAGCACCTACGTTATTATATAACGGACTTCCGGTTTTAACGTCCGAATTAGGTCGTTATATCGAGACTTTACTGTAATATTCATTATTTTATTAATATTCCAATAAAATAAACCAGCCGTATTCTTTTTCCATAAATCTCATATTTTTGCTCTGTCTGTCTCATGTGTAGACAGAGCGAGAAGATGAGTTTTAAACGCCTGTAAAAAGAATACGGCTATTATATAGTAATATAAAAGACCGAGTATGCCCGAAACTAGCCGACTAGGACCGAAACTAGTCGGCTATAACCGAAACTAGCCGAATATGCAGAGTTATAAATGAAATAAAACCGGCTATTTGAACTAGTGTACTAATGAAATACTCAACTAAAAATGATTAATATTACGTAAAATCGCTTATCTTTTCATAAGAATTAATTGTTTTGACAGTTCTTTAATAAATTGAGGTTATATATTGAATAATAAATTATATATGTAAATTCCATGAAATACCTCAATATCCTTCCACTTGCTGTAGTCTACCATTGTACCTGAATCACTGGATATTTAGTTAATGGTTATTCAAGTTACTTTAAATTATACAGCGAAATAATTTGACACTTCACAAAGGCTGGGCCGTTTCTTTTGCCTTATTCCAGTGTATTCTTTATAACCAATACTGAGTAATCGATTTGTGTACCTAATCTGCAAACGTTTACATCTATTAAAACCACGCAGATAACTTTCATGCATTTAGGTACACTCTGTTGACAGACGTTGGGCAACGTTGCAAAGTTAGTTATAAAGAATACACTATGACTAAAGAAATTTTGTTATATTTATTTTATACATAATGGCTAATCTTAATTACTAATTAGGTCGTTAATAATACAACTAAATATTGCTTTTTATTATATTTATTTTAAGATATATTTACAAAACATGCTTAAATGCTAAATTCAAATAACTTTAGATATAGCAATGGCGGTTTTGCAGCCAACTTTAATAACAGCAGTTAACGCACTATATAAAGGGGCTTGTTCGGCGCCATGATCAATGCCAGTGTCATGGTGCTCCTGCTCCTCGTCCCTAAACTTAGTTATAACGTCCATAATTTCTTTATTTGCCTCCGGATCGTTCATTAACTGCCTTAACTGATCATTGTAATGCTCAACAATAACAGTTTCGACAGCGACTGTACAGGCCATAGCCGCCTTTTCGCCCATAAGGGCAGTGCCTGCCCCAAGCACAAAGCCCGCAACATTCCAAAATGGCACCATTACCGTCGGTCGTACCCGGTGCTTCCGAATTAACTCCTCAAACGTTGCTCGATGCACTTTCTCCTGCTCCCACATATGTTTAATTGTGGGACCATTCGCGGTGTTGCCCAAAATGGCCATTTGCCCCGCGTAAATACGGTCAGCGCCCAATTCCCCTGCATGGTCGACACGTATTATTGAGTCGAGCGTTGCACTTGACGCGAAACGGTTTATTGTTCTTTGCAAAACTAGGGGCTTTAAGGCTAACATATTTAATTATAGATGACTAGAATTTCATATAAATTCGTGTTTTTGTTAAATTAACGTCAAAGGAAACATAACCACAAATAGTTAACTTCAAAACAAGCTTAGTAGGGACATTTTTAGAATAATTTGAAAACGCGGCAAATTCAAGAATCGTTCACACAAACGCTGATTTGGCCCGAGTAATTTTTATAATAAAAACATCAATCGATGCGTAATTCCATAAAAATTGCTTGGAGGTTTTTATTTTTATCTCCAAAACTGTGTTTTATAAAAGAATGGTATTTTTACCAGAAATTTATAATTTAATTACGCATCGACTGATATATTTTTTATAAAAATAATTCGGGCTGTTTGGCCTTAAATAAATATTTATATGAACAACCCTGATGGTATATCAGGGCTATATTTTAATGCCCTTCAAATAACTAAAGCGTCATTACTCATAATTGTATTACAATTACATTACCAAGGTCACAAATACATACAACTTATTTCCTCGTAAGAAATCAATCGATAAATAAATAATTGGGGGAAAAACTGAACTTGACACCTTTATTACTAAGAAAATATGAAACTTTAATACTCTAATTACAGGCGAAAACCCTTTTATAATTATTGTTTTCCACTCCTGACACTCAGTTCCATACTCAAACTTAAACCGGGTACATTTGAAGCAAGTCTGACTTATTTTGGTGTAAATTCAATAAATTTTGCAATATCGTTTTGGTAGAAATGGCAAATTTCGGCACAACGAATAGAATCTCGGTGTTGGGCGCTGCCCAACTCGACGGTTTACAAAAACTGGCAAAAGGGGTTTACTTAGATTCTCAACCTCAAACCCCACCGAATATGAGGCCGAAAGATGCCTTCAGGGCATCTTCAAATAGCATTGAAGTCGTTTACGAACATATGCGACCAATGGTAATGTTATTGAAGACAATGGGCATGTTACCCATGACAAGAATTGGTGTTGGCAAATATAGGTAAATTTAAAAAAATTCTCACTAAATATGTAAGCACCATTGCCATCAAACAATAACAATATGGGTGGTAACTAGGGGAACGTAAATGTATTTTCAAAGGCGCATTTTGAGTAAATGGTACATTTTACGAAATAAGTTTTCAAACAAAAGTTACTGAATATTGTAATATCTTTAACTTTAATAAGAATTATTTTTTCTTTAACTCGCGTCGTTTTCGAGATATACCAAAAATATTGCTATGTAATCTTAAAAGTAATATAGCTATTCTTAAATGAGGCTTTTCTTAGTAAATTATACATTTTATGGAATAAGTTTTCAAGCAAAAGTTGCTAGAAATTTTAATATCTTTAACTTATATAAATTCACTTTTTCTCTAACTTGCGTCGTTTTCGAAATATACCAAAAAGTTTTCTATGGAATCTTAAATGTAATATAGCTATTTTTAAATGAGGTTTTTCTTAGTAAATAATACATTTTATGGAATAAGTTTTCAAACAAAAGTTACTAGAAATTTTAATATCTTTCACTTTTATAAATTCACTTTTTCTCTAACTTGCGACGTTTTAGAGATATACCAAAAAGTTTTCTATGGCATCTTAAAAGTAATATAGGTATTTTTAAATGTGTTTTTTTTTAGTAAATGGTATATTTTACGATAAAAGTTTTCAAACAAAAGTAACTAGAAATTTTAATATCTTTAACTTTTATTAGGTTCACTTTTTCTCTAACTCGTGTCGTTTTCGTGATACACTGAAAAGTTTTCTATGGAATCTTAAAAGTCATATAGCTGTTTTTAAATGTGCGTTTTTTTAGTAAATGGTACATTTTACAAACAAAGTTTTCAAACAAAAGTTGCTAGAAATTTTAATATCTTTAACTTTTATAGGAGTAATTTTTTCTCTGACTCGTGTCGTTTTCGAGATATACCAATATGTTTTCTATGGAAACTTAAATGTAATATAGCTATTTTTAAATGTGTTTTTTTAGTAAGTGGTACATTTTGCGAACAAAGTTTTCAAACAAAAGTTGCTAGAAATTTTAATATCTTTAACTTTTATAATAAATATTTTTTTATAATTTGTGCCGTTTTCGAGATATGCAATAAATAACACGAAGAAACAAGTACTTTTAGTTGGATATAAAAATCATAATTCAAAACAATATATTTGTATGTTTAACAATATAGGCTATAGAGCGTTCACACATACACACAAATTCAAGGTGAATCCGTCGTTGACTAGTAAAACTATGATTTTTTAGATTTCAGAGTATATCTGCAATAGCGCTATATTGTTTAGGGTTATTTGTAGCAATGATTTGCTATATCGTCTACATACAATTTGATAGGGTTGAGATAATTCGATCATCTGAAGGTAAATTCGAAGAAGCTGCCATCGACTATCTATTTATTACTTATTTGATACCAATTATCGCTGTACCAATTATGTGCTACGAAACGAATCGTATCGCAGCTTGTTTCACACAATGGTCAGATTTCGAGGTACAGAAATACTGTTCTATAAAAATGTGCACAGACTGCCTACTCGACTAGCGACTACTACCTATTAAATGTATTTATTTGTTTATTTATTAGCGTATGTATCGACGTGTTAACAACAGAACATTAACAATGACGTTAGGCAATAAAACGCTACTAATAACTATAGCTGTGCCCGCTATAGCTTCCAGCTCTATGGCGATTATCCATATGACAATGGTTCATTACAAGGTCGTGCAAATCATACCGTATTGTTACATCAATTCTGTTACCTATGTAATCGGGGGTTACTGGTAAGTTCAATCGATAATCCTAGAATAATTAAACATGTCACCTTGACTGTGTTCAACTCAAATATAATTAAATTACGTTTTCAATTAATCTTACATAATTACATATTATATACAACTTAAATGGATCATTAAAAGTTTTAAACTTCTGTACATTGCATTTTAGGTATGTGATGTGTTTGCTGATTGCTTCAGTGGCTGAAAATGTAGCGAACGATTTTCAGCGAGCGTTAAAAAATGTGGGCCCATCATCGAAAGTAGCAGAATACCGTTCGCTCTGGTTACGTTTGACGAAAATCACACGTGATACTGGCTCATCGATGTGCTACACAATGATATTTCTTTGTTTGTATTTATTCATGACAATCACACTATCAATTTACGGGTTGCTATCGCAAATACAAGCTGGACTCGGTTTGAAAGATATTGGTTTGGCAATTACAGCTGGATTCAGTATTGCGCTATTATTTTTCATCTGTGATATCGGACATTTTGCTTCTATGAATGTAAATAAACGAATTTGTTGCTTTCGTAGTACAAGAAATTGTATTATTGTTTTAATTTAGGTGCGAGATAACTTCCAGAAGAAACTACTTTTGGTGGAGCTGTCCTGGATGAATGATGATGCTCAGCAAGAGGTAAATCATATCTTCTTCTTCTTCCTCCTCTTCTTCTTCTTCTTCTTCTCGCTCTTCCTCTTACAAATATAGAAATATGCTCGTTCTCTTCGGCTCGCTCTTCCTATTCGACTCGCTCTTCCTGTTCGACTCGTTCTTCCTCTTCGGCTCGCACTTCCTCTTCCTCGTGCCCTTGCGCTTCCTCTTCTTCTTATAGATATAGATCAGGGAGTATATATGGTTACAGAATATTAATTCCAGATTTCAATGTTTTTACGAGCAACTGAAATGAACCCAACTGATCTAAGTCTAGGTGGATTTTTCGATGTTAACAGAAATTTATTTAAATCGGTATGTATACTTTATGTGTAACATAAAGTATTATTTTTCCTACGTGTGGTAAATTTCCAGTTGATGGCAACTATGGTAACTTATCTGGTTGTCCTCCTGCAGTTCCAAATTAGTATACCAGAAGGCAATAAACCAGAAGAAGAGGAGATTATTGGCAATACAAATATGTCTTTAATTACAGCGTTGACATAAGTGTACCATTACGAAATTGAATACATTTTATAATTAAAACTAAAAAATGCCTGATTATTTTATGTATATGGTTAATAAAATAACAAAAATATATATAAATATTTGAATAGGGGTTTTATTTATAATTTACATGTGTCCAGATATAACAGATTCTTCAATTTCGAGAAATAAATAAATAAATTTGATATTTTTGAGAATATGTCTGGTTTCTTCTAAATATTTATATGTTACAACGCGAAAATAAATATGATTTGCAATGCGTATTTATGAATGTAAGTGCATATTAATCAAAAATAACATTTCCATTACGTCCTTATAACTAAACATTCAGGGGATAGTCTAAAAAAATCTAGGGTGGCCTTCGCTTTCCCATACTTAGTTTACACTGTATATATATATATATATATATATATATATATATATATATATATATATATATATATATAATAATAAGTTTCCTTTTGAAATTCGTCTTACTATTATAGTCAAACGATACAAAATGAAGAAAAACCGTGTTATTATTATTAAATTACATGAAAATTCGCCATCAGTCAAAACTGACCTTCGTTCCTGTATACCATATGGGCACATGGTGCCCACGGGTGACCCTAGTATATATATAATAAGTTTCCTTTAGAGTATAATTAAAAAAACATCTAAAGTTTATTATTTCATGAAATTTCAAACATTAAAATATTTTCTTAATGTCTACGTTGCAAATGTATTCATTTATTTATTTATTTATCATGGACATAAAAGTAGGTTAACATTTTAACCCAAACAAAATGTAATTATTTTTACGTAGTAGGATTGTTTTTTTGTATAAAAATGTATTTTTCTTTTTGTTTTAATGTTACCTTTGAAACATTTTATGACATTACTGACGTAAAAACCTCATTACCGGAACCTGTCTGTACCTTTTACTGAAACAACCTGCAAACATTTTACGACTCACATGCCCCTTTCAGCAGTAATTGTTCTCATGTTAGCTGAAACTTTAATAATACCCCAAACAACATTAATTTGCTGTCCCAGAACACGTTGTAAATTTCAATTAAAATATAAATAAATTTTGCCTAAATATTCACAATCATAAAAAGAAAATAAGAAAGCCAAGTGAGGGCCACCCCAACTTTTATGATATAATATTGTAGGTAACAAAAAATATGTATTTTCTGAGTAAATTCGGCAACATTTAATATAGCTGGACCATAAAATAATAAAACCGTAATAAAATAAATATGTAAGTGCCATTTAAAACCTTATAAAAAAACCTAAAGTGGCCTTCACTTGACTATCTATGGTCCAGTATTAATAATGCTTAAAAAGAATATCATATTTTTTGTAAATAAAAACAGCGAATCGCGCAATAAATGTTGGCAACCCCCGAAGGCGTTAGGGGGTGAATATGCGAAATGTACCCTTTGCAAGGGGTTGGCAGATATGGGGCGGCGAATCCCACTTCTACTGGGCTCAAAACGGCGTCGATCAGGCAAACACGAGTCAGTCTGTGCTTCGACGGCGACGTTGAATGTACGAAGCGCTAGCAGCGGTTTCATTATTACGTCGCAGTTCAGAAAATGCCTAAATTTACCTAATATTATTTTTTTATATGTAAATATTTATATTGAAAGACATTAAAATGATTTTTTGTTACTTATTTTGTGATTGTTTGTGTGGATAATTTGAGTGTTTATTTTGGCGCGTTAATTATTTAATTAAATTAATTATTTTTAAAGTTTATTAGGTTTTTATAAACCGTATATATTTCAGTACAGATTAAAAAAAAAGGGTTTTACTTCGTAATATGTAATATTAGTTGGTTTAAAATTCGAAAAAGCGTTTTATTTACTCTTTAAAACGAATTTTCAACCTTTTACGTATTCATACAAATAATAATTATTATTATAATAGATTTATTTAGTAAAAATGTTTGAAATTTTATCTGATTAAGAAAGTATACAGTATTCCCCTTACTTTATATTGTAATGTAAAGTATTTCTAATCAATACAGTTGACATTAAATATGTAAATGCTATTAAATTATTTGTTTCCTTACGAGGGAAATGCATTATAGCTGTAATATTCAATTCAAACAGAAGATATTTTTCCATATATTTACGTAGGCGTATACCTGTAGGGGCTGATTAAATATTCATAGTCTGGTGTTAGAATAAACGCGACATGACATGTTTTTAAACACACAACGTTTCAAAAGGCATTAAACGCCACATTTTTCTATTATATATATATATATATATATATATATATATATATATATATATATATATATATATATATATATATATATATATATACTTTTGTATATAGAAGAACTCAATATACGTCTAGATATATTTGATAAGTCGTGTATATTACAAGGACAAACAAGAAATGCTCTTTTTTCAAATAAAAACCCTCGTAAAATTTCGAAAAAAGGAAATAAACCTAGCAGACAGTTATATGTTACCTAAGGGTGACTTGATGGATTAGGGAATACAATATTTCACCTTCAATATATGACATATATATCGTTACAGTTACAGCTGTTCCCACTTACAAAATTTGTCAACATTTTTTTCTTCTACACCGTCAAATATCTGGGGTGGCCTACGTTAGTCTATTTTTTATTAAAATTAATACAAATTCACGTGAAATATCTACGTCAAAAACATTAATTTTCCTTTGGATCATTTTGAACCGGGAACATGAATTATTTTTAATATCTTAATTATACGTTTTTTTATGTGAGTAAACATAATGAATGATTATTATATTGTCAAGATATGTACATATAATAAAATGAATACGATATAATTAAAATAAACAAGCTTTGCCACCAACAGCATACAGCTTAAATTTTAAAATACATTTCAAATATAAACAAAAGTGTCAATAAGGCATAAAACTTGAATTATATCGACAATTTAATTATATTCCTTTGATACACGATATTCTAGATTGGTTACTAATTAGTGTATTTTTAAACTGGTGGCATGTGGCGTTCATGAACTCAAAATATGTTAGAAATTAATGGTTATTATAAATAGATGCATATATTCTTTTTATAGATCAATTAACTGGTGAATGAAAGCCGGTATATTTTTATTTTCTTACACGAATATATATAAGGCAGTATTGTAATTATGAAAATGTATTTTGACCTTCAAAAGTGTGTGAACGCTCTAGGATTAAAATAGGTGCAATATTATATGTATATATAGTCGAGTGAGGGCCACTCCAGCTTGTTTCTTCAGTTATTTTATATAAAATATGAGTATAGGTTAATTTAGAACGAAAAGATTTCGAAATAAAACCCTATTTTTAAATTAAAACAATAAATTTAAATAGATTAAGGTTCCGTCAAGTTGTAAAAATATAAATTAAATTTAAACATATAATTAAGACTACTATAGTAATTTTAGAATGTCTAATATCGAGGCGTGTTGAAATTCGTATTTCTAAATATAAAAAGTGAAAAAACAAATAATGCTTATAATAAATCAGCCGTTTCAAACAATAAATGTAGCGGTGAAACATGTAGATGTGAAAACTATATAAAAGTGTTTGTTCTTAAAATGTGAGTTTAACGAAGTTTTTGGTGCGAAAGATGATAAAAAAGGACACATAGAATGTTGAGGAAAGTGAATCGGATTATTAGTACGAGTGTTCGGATGTCAGAGAGGATGTATCGAGTGTAATTGGAGTTATTGACGGACGAAGAAAGCCATGTTTGTTGTGATTACATTGGTTTTCTACCTTCACGTCTCTTCTGGTTTTATCGGTAAGTTTTTTATAAATTGCTATTAAATAAAAAATCTAAGATTTTCCGTAGCAGTTTTCTCGTAACTGGTATAATTTTTAAAGAAACTTTTCAAACAAAAGTTGTTCAAACAATTCACATCTTTCATTATGACCTTCACAATTTTTGTTGTAAGTGCAGCCGTTCTAGAGATATTGGAGATAGAACAATAATTGCCACTTGTGACAACGTAAATTAAATAGATAAGGTTTTCTGTTACAGTTTTCTCGTAACTGGTACTTTTCCTAAAGAAACTTTTCAAACAAAAGTTGTGCAAAATATGCACATTGTTCATTATGAACTTTAGTATTTTTGCCATAAGTGCACTGGTTGTAGTGATATTGGAGATAGAACAAATATTGTCTAATTATATATTATTTTTCAATGAGGAAGGTTAATAACCTAATCGTATATATTTAATTTCAAGGTACAATCGCTTATAAAAATGCAAGGAGGTAAAAACTGGGTCACATTTGTAAGACTTCTATTCATAATAAAACCAATCAATACTATCTTTGATGTCATTGATATCCTTATATTTTCTAATCTGTTGAAAGAATATTAAATTTCACCCATAAATATTACGATGACAGAATAATTACACTCTTTAAATTTAATTTTACGAGATTTGTATACAAATATCACATTATTAAACTTCCGTAATAATATTTATTTTAATTTGGATAACAAACAGTGTAGAACAGATAAAACTTTAGTGGGCAAACAGTATACCTGGAATTGAATTCATAATGTACCGGACAATACGATGCCTATTGAAATATACCGGAACTAAGTGTGTTTATGCATTAAACATAATAAGATCTTTAGAAATATATTTGTAAGGAAACGTGTTTTAGAAAACATTATCTTGAATAGTCATTTTCTAAACTAGTGTGTACATTAAGGCTTCTAGAATAATACAGAACTAATCAATACAAACACAAACTAAACTAAAGGCCTTAAATGACATTTTCCTACAATCGTTATGGGATCCGCACAGAATGCCCACCGAGTAAACGACTCACCGCTCATTGTGCCCATTCGTAAAACGTTCGGTTCGTCGTGTTTCCTTTCGTGTTTGACATTTTCGTCGATCGAACTTTTTATCAACTGACCAAGTTAGAAAATGTAAGCAAAGCCTCGAACCTATCGCTACTCGCGCAGAGCTCTGTAAACAACTAGTAGCTAGTAGAGAAAACATACAAGTCTGTAACACAACGTCGAATATATTAAGAATGATTTTTTATTATGACACAAAAATAAATCCAAGTATGTTTAAATTATTGCAAATATGTATAAAATAATGTTCTGCCCAATTAGCATTAGCACTTATTTAAAATGACTTAATCTAATAATAATAAAAATACAACCCAATTTTTGTATGTGTATATATTTGTGCCTAACTAGAGGGGTGCATTTGTTGACATAGTTTAACAGGAAATATTAAGAATTTAATGGACATACAAACTATGAGCTGTCCGAAATTGAGATTGACAATATATTAGACATGATGTCTATTTATGTATGTGAATCTGAGAACGCTCTATCACAAAACCAGTTAAGAACAAAAATATGGAACTGTAATGGTTGTATATTGTTTTTTCAGAAAAACGTTCACTGTTTTGAAAAATAAAATCTACACCGGTAGTAAAGGTTTACTCTTGATATTTTTAAACACGGCACAAATCAGAAAAAAGTGATTGGTATTAAAGTTAAGGATATTGAAATTTCTCATTCATAAGTTTTACTTGAAAGGTTTTCATAAAAATGGCTATTTTCATTTGAATATGGCTTTTGAAATTAATAAATTTACATGTTAAATCTATCTCAATTTCGGACAGCTCATAGTTTGTATGTCCATTAAATTCTTAATATTTCCTGTTAAACTATGTCAACAAATGCACCCCTCTAGTTAGGCACAAATATATACACATACAAAAATTGGGTTGTATTTTTATTATTATTATATTAAATCATTTTAAATAAGTGCTAATGCTAATTGGGCAGAACATTATTTTATACATATTTGCAATAATTTAAACATACTTGGATTTATTTTTGTGTCATAATAAAAAATCATTCTTAATATATTCGACGTTGTGTTACAGACTTGTATGTTTTCTCTACTAGCTACTAGTTGTTTACAGAGCTCTGCGCGAGTAGCGATAGGTTCGAGGCTTTGCTTACATTTTCTAACTTGGTCAGTTGATAAAAAGTTCGATCGACGAAAATGTCAAACACGAAAGGAAACACGACGAACCGAACGTTTTACGAATGGGCACAATGAGCGGTGAGTCGTTTACTCGGTGGGCATTCTGTGCGGATCCCAATCGTTATCTCGGTGAATTTACAGAACACATGCTAACGATTGTTTGACAATACCATGGGGACCACCAAATTAGTTTGAACCCCTCAACTACTACCATAGGTATTAGGTAGTATTTTTTTTTTAGCTCACCGTACACTGTTAAAAACATAGTAACAGGATTCTAAAATAAGTGTAATTTATGTTTTCAGAAATCGTGAACGAACGTGGACCACAAAATAACGAATTTCGTTTAACTTGTCGCGACTTAAGTTCACATATTGCTATTTTCGATGCGAAATTTGACCCAATGCTCGATGAAGGCAACGTTACAGCCAATATTACGAATTTCTTCTTTGAAAATTTCAACATCAGACTAGCCCTCAACCAAAGGTAAAAAAATGCTATAATAATAATTAAAAATCGCTGCTCGCATCCCATATATTACTTATAAGGCGAGTTGAACGCATAGGTGCTTGTTTTATAAAGATTTCTTGGGCTAATTGTTTTTATGTCCAAGTTAAAATTTAACATAGTGACATATTTCGTAATTTTCGCGTATAAATAAATACTTATAACCATAACAAACATATCTGACATTCTAAAAACTAATAAATCATATTCGCGAGAACATATATTCTACACATGATAAAAAGTGGAAAGATATTAAAATTTCTGTGAAGTTTTAATGTTTACATTTTCATATTACTAACAAAATAAACAACAGAAATTTCAAAGTCACAACACATGCTTTTTCCATCATAAACACAACCGAAATAATAATTATTTTACGAAATTAACAATTAATTTTATTAGATTTACGTATATATTTATACATTTTTCATGATTACAAGACTTATTACGTATAAGTAAATAAATAATTAGATTTTAAAATGCAAGTCTATAATTTATCGGCACCGCAACGAAATGTTTACGTTACAGTGAACAATTCAATTAGTTTGGCAATAAAATAAATTACACAAATCCAGTTCAGTAATAAATAAACCAATGTAACACTAACATGAATTGATCTCAGAAGAAACCATTTGTTAAACAATTAGAATTAGGTCTGCTGGTTTGCGGATAACCGCGGTAAAACCGATCAATTATTGTGTAAACACGGCAATGCAAAATCGTTTGCGAATAATAACAGAACACTGGATGCACTAGACCGCTGCAAATAACGTGACCAATAATTACCGGAAATTCGTTTATAAACAGGAATTTAAGTAGTTATACTTTTTTATAGCTGTAAAATCAGTTTTCAGAGTACAGAATTTTAAAATCCGGTTCGGTGAGAATGAGACTGTATAGGATATGGGCACAGATAAATATATACTATTCGATAAATATTCACTAAAAACCCAGTTGTTAATTAAAATATAATACGTTGCATGTGACAAATACTGTAAATGAATGATTTTATCTACAAAATATATGCAGTAGCCTATTTAATATACACCCCAGATTGTGTATAGTTTAGGCCCTAGGGCACCCCCTGGCTAGCTTGATAGTTTTGCCGCCCCCCTGTTGAGGATTCAATGATAAAGCATTGGCAGTGCATAAGACCACGGACATTTAGCAATAACACGTCATATGTACCCCGATAATGTCGCTGTGATCGTCCAGATTTTCGTTGAAGGGCGACAAACATTGCAAATCTACAGGATTTGCGAAATAAAATTGATATTTTATAACAGATGGTCAATGAAATCTGCATTTTCGATATATATATAAATAACATTGATGGTTATAAATGTCTGTCTTTTATTAGTATTGATTATAAGTGCGGGGCGAGCCGAAGGCATTGGTGTCTGCGATTGTTTTGAATCAACTAGTGTGAATTAAAGCTAGAATCTATTTTAAGCATTTCCAATAAAAATCGCTTAATCTATAACATAAATAAATTGGTATAAAAATACAAATGTATTTCTAGATAAACTGTGCAAATCCACACATTTAATTTTGTTTAGATTATTTGACCACCAACTGATTTCGTATCAGTGTAATTTGCGGCATGGTTGAAAATTTTAAATAACCATTCAGCGTTTCCATCGAACAATAATAGTGTACAGAAAACATAAGAATACAAAAACACAGTATTTATGCACGAACAATTGCAGCACTCATGCGATATTTCCCAAGTTCATGTTAGACGAAATAATAGCTTATATTTGGCAAACATGTGAGGTTTCTAGCTCCACTGCACTGGCAAGATATATTTAAATTTAAAATATTTAAGCCCAGAAACAGTAATTTTAAACGGGGTTCAGTAGTAATTAAATACATTTACTTTAACTTGTATTATGACAAAAAAAAATCCAATTAACCCAAGCGTACAGTTTAAGGACCGTAGAGAATTACATAAAAGTAAGAAACAAAAAAAACAACAGCCGTGTAACAATTGAATTACATCTTACAGTGTTAAAATGCAGTTCGTTCGCCACAATTAAAATAAACACAGCGGGCACTATTTTTTTTTGCCTTAAACACAATCTGATCAGGATCAGTTAGTCTGCACCGGATACGGTAAATATATGCGTGTCATATCTCACCCGTATCTCAACTGTCACACAGTTTTATGGGTATACATTTGCCGTTTTCTCTATCCCTTTCTCTTTCATTCCAAGCACCGAATGAGAGAGATTTGTATCTGACCAGCCAATCGTAAATTGAATTCATTTAATACTCTCACCATGCGTTCTGATATAATCAAATTACTGTTCATTAATTGATTCATGATTATATTCAATATATTAAATAAACTAGAGTGGCCTCGACTTTCTTGTCCCTATTTGTATTTTTAAATGATTACATATTTCCTTATATACATTCGTGTAAGAACATATAAAAGCTGGAGTGGCCTTCGCTCGATTAAATAAAAATGGATTGTGTTATTTGGTGGAGTTAAAATAGATTCTAACCGAATGAATTATAGTATTCTATTGTTTCAGGTGTTCGGGTCGAAACCATTGTAGTTTCGTCCTCCATGAAGACTGCCCAGGAGCAAATTTTTGGGGCCCTGGTCAAATATCGATCAAATATGCTTGTATGCCAGGTAAAAAATGCGAAAAGTGTATTACTGTAGCTGTTAGTTACAAATCAATAGTTATCTATAGTTGTTAGACAGATATGGAGATATGAACAAGACAAGGGCCTTAATGGTTATCATGTGACAAAGCCATCAGTCACATTGGCTGTTACATTGTAACACGTATCAAATACAGAAGTTCAATGTTAAACGAAATTAACAGATGTACATGTACACACGTACAGTCTAGGCTAGGTCATGAATCCGACTATTATTCATGTAGTTAGAGCGAGATACATCTATGTTGAACAAGGAACACTAGTTCCTCCTCTCTGCCCCCTTATACTATTGCAGGATTTACAACGCAAGTGTATACACATCTGTCTGTAAAGTCCAACACGTTTATTTTCAAAAGCAATTTTACAGTAAATGGGCACATATTTCGAAAATACTTTTTAAATAAAATTTGTTGGAAATTTTAATATCTACAACTTTTATAGAATACAGTTTTTCTGTAACTCATACCGTTTTCGAGATATTAATAAAAAAAACCGAGAATGTATTCATAATTACAATACTTTGTAGAACTCGTAATCGATTATAATAAAGAAATTAATTTTTAATTTTCTCAAATTAATATCTTTAGAATGAATAAGAGGATTTCATTTTAGGCTAGTCTCACAAATGTGCGAATGTGAGGGTGAAATTATATAGTGTGTACGCATGATGAATCATGGAATAATTTCCTGATGCTTTAGCAGTTTTCCGTTTGACTGTACATATTCATGCATCATGTGCGGAAAATTCACTGTTATTCCAGTTTCAGAGAATTTGTTTTCTCTTTGTTAGATTACTGACAATTATTGTTATTTCGGCTCGAAAGGGATTATTATAGTAACTTCAGCAAATTGTATAAACTAGGGTAGCCATGTGCCCATATTGTATACAGAATATAGTTCAGTTTTAACAGGAGGCGAATTTTCTTGTAAATCATATTTACAATATATTTCCCTTACACGGTTTTCCCTACTAAGCACAGTGGAAACTTTGTTGCTACCAAACATAAGTGACAATTCTACATACCTAGCCCTAAAGCTTTCTGGTAAACTAAGGGAAATGTGTTCCCATTAAATAAGCCGGATAATTTTTATCTTATCACAGTAAAATCTAGTAAAGCAAATATGTTCTCAGGGAGCTTGGCGTTGAATTTGGGGGCTACAGCCAATTTTGTTGATCTGGCAGATTTGAAGCGTATCACGTACGCGTTGCCGTTGCCAAAATCGATTATATCGACGGCCGTCAATGCCCAATACGCATTGTCACAGTTTCCGGACGACATATGGCCAACCAATATCTTTCCAAACCATACAATTGCCTATACCGTGTCCATTGTGTTACATATTTAAGAGTGTTAATGCGCAGGGAGGCCTAATATGACACATAACATATCTCACTGAACTTAAATTTAAAATAAGTTATTCATTTTTGAACATCATTTTGCTGTGATTTTTTTGGTAAATGGGACATTTCTCGAAAGAACTTTTCAAACAAAAGTGATTGCTTTGTAAATGAATATGCGTAACGCTGAGCAAACAGAGTCCCGTTCTTACAATTAAGTTATCAAAAGCGAAACACGTGCTCCTTGGTGCATAAAGCCGACGACATACCCGGTCCCAAAACGTGGGGTGAGTGTGGAATAACTCGTGTGGTGGATGGTGAGTCAGGGGTGAAGTGAAGAATGGCTGCACTAAAACCTCTGTACAGTATCCCTCGAGATACGCGGATATACACCATATACTTTTAATTTTCATCTCGCGGGATCGACCAGGCCCGGATTCAGGCACATTATTATTAATTTCGAATATCAAGGTTATTTCTTTATTTTGGTTAAAATTCATGCAACGGAAACAAATCAATATTTATAGTAACTAGGAAAACGTAAATATGAAATGCGATTTCTCAGTAACTGGTACATTTCTTAAAAAAACTTTTCAAACAAAAGTTACTAGAAATTTTATAAACTAAAACTTTTATACGAAACATTTTTCGCTATTTCATGTTATTTACGAGATATGGTACTTCGTACGGCGAGCTAAAAATACTTAAACCGTATCTGGGTTTAAAAAAATCGAAATACAACTTTATGTATACGTGTTACCCTTCGGGCTACGCACAAAATTTCGCATTTTAATTTCGCTTACATACATACAACATAGGCTTATCCCCATGTATGTATATGTTTGTTCAAACAGACACACACACACATAGTCATTCACGCAATAAGCTCATACAGAATTGAACCAAAATTGATTAGAAACCCTTATGGGTTACTGAACAATTTATTGTGTAAATGGGGCGAAATTAATATTTTGCACTATATAACCATTTAAACCGTGAAATTTATTATATTGAAACCAGGATTAGTTAATATAGAGCGTTCTCTAAAAAACATATATATATATATGAACCCTCATAGATATTTTTGTGACACAAAAGATATATTTTGCTCATAGGCGTGGCTGAACTTTGAAAATGCCTTTGTTATTTTTATTTTTTACGTAATCCGTCGAATATAAATGAATTATATGTCATATAACTGATATCCGTGATTCGTTCCATTGAAAACAATAGAATTTATTTGTTTTTGTTTGTGTTTCAGAAGCGAAAGTCAGGCACTTTTGTAACCAAAACATAAAAATACCGGCGGGTGGTGGCGCAGACGCCCAGGGGTTTATTATGAACCCCGGATACCCGAAATACTACATCGGCCATAATGAATGCAGTTGGACAATCTACGCGCCTGAAAACCAGAAGATTGAACTTACTCTATTAGACGTTTCACTCAGTGGTTAGCAAACATTCACCCTTATATTTATTTTACACAAACATACATAAGAACTTTTAAGATATCCGGTACATTTTTTAAAGAAACTTTTCAAACAAAAGTTGCTCAAAATATTCATATCTTTCATAATGAACTTTAGTATTTTTGTTGTAAGTGCAGCCGTTCTAGAGATATTAGAGATAGAACAATTTCTGACACATAAATTAAAAATGTAAGATTTTCCGTAGCAGTTTTATCGTAACTGGTACATTTTTTAAAGAATCTTTTCAAACAAAAGTTGTGCGAAATATTCATATCTTTCATAATGAACTTTAGTATTTTTGTTGTAAGTGCAGCCGTTCTAGAGATATTGGAGATAGAACAACTTCTGACACATAAATTAAAAATGTAAGATTTTCCGTAGCAATGTTCTCGTAACTGGTACATTTTTTAAAGAATCTTTTCAAACAAAAGTTGTGCGAAATATTCATATCTTTCATAATGAACTTTAGTATTTTTGTTGTAAATGCAGCCGTTCTAGTGATATTGAAGAAATGATGAAAAAATGCATAATGTGTTGAATTTGCTTTATAGGTGAAAACAGTTCGAGCGGTAATTGTGAAGATGAGCTGATTGTATCGGACGATGATTTAATTTTAAAGCATACGTGCGAAGAAAATGAAGAACCACCCGTTGTTTTATCACAAAGCAATGTAATCGATGTGGAGGTCATAGGTCGGACGGGGTCACTCGTGCCCAAGCGTGGCGTGCTCATACATTACCGAGGTGATTTAAGAAAACCATATCAAATATACAAACAGATTGTACATAAATCTCCCTTAATTGAATATTTAAACGAAGCCATTATGATTACAAACATATCACTTTTATCACTAGAAAACCGATAATCTAAATAGTTATTATTTTGAGCAGCAATGGGGTGCCCAGTGCCTCATCCGCCAGTGGACGGTTATTTCGTGAATGGCAATCAAAGTGTGGCTGTTTTTATGTGTTGCGTTGGATTCGTGTTTCCAGATTCAATGGAAAGGACACGGACAATAAGATGTCTACAGAACTTATGGGATTCCACATTGCCAACAGAGTGTATTAGTACGTATATCCTTTTACCCAGTATAAACATTTTGTATTGAGTTACATCTCTGTGCTGTATCAGAAACATAACATGTACATCTCTGCGACGTACCAGATACATAACATGCTACACATCTATGCGATGTATAAAGACTAGTGAAATATCAGTGTGTATAATAATAGTGTAGCCAGAATATAGGCAACCGTAGTAACAGTTATGTATGAGAATTCAACTAATATTATATACGCAACGTTGGTTTTAGCTCGGCGTAAATGCTGTACAAAGCGCTATAGTATTACTAAGCAAAATATAAATAAGATAAACGAAACAATAATTACCAATTTTAACTCTTTTAAACAGTTTGTACTGTCTTATACTAATGTATATAAGGAAATATTTCAACTCCAGGTTATAAAATTGCAGGATAGCTACCCTATTTTAAATAATTTCGTATGTAAACGAGAAAAAAACTAATTAAACAATTTTAATTGCACTATGTGCATAGTATTCCCTATTCCAGTACTGTTTGATTACACGAACGTGATAATTAACGTCATGTAACAAAAACACCTACATGCAATTACAACGACGGCCAACTTGTACTACTAATTAAAACTAATTACAACATATCGGAGATATTTCAAAGGTTTCTCGGAGAATTATATATATATATATATATATATATATATATATATATATATATATATATATATATATATATATATATATATATATTTAAAAGACAATAGTTTTACGGCCCAGTGTATACAGAATGAATCTTAAGCGAACAACAAAATGCCCATTATCATATTATGTGTATAGGCGGTTTAGCTTGGGGGGTAAAAAATGTCCTTCCTATGGACACTGACAGGGGATTGACCGAGGTTTCTCTAAAGTGGGCCGATCTTTACAGAACAGACCCGTATTTAGATATAATTTGCGCCTTAGTAATGCAATCATATGTTCATGTATATAAATAATACAGCGTTATGTATGTGTAAAGTATATATAAATACGGTCCTGTTCATCAGTTTCCGTTGGTAGGACGATAACAAACACGCTCGAAAACACAAAGCAAGACAGTGCTGTTTCAAAGGTTAACGTAGAAAGACGCACAACATGACTGACTAACAACAAATTAAATTTGCATTCAGGTAAATACAATACATGTATTCTGTTATATAAGGCATAAATTTCAAACTCCGCCTACACAGCAACACCCTGTATAATACGAAAATCAATATCTCCACGTGTGGTACACGTGCGATCATTATTATTATTTTTAACGTGGAATATTTATTTTTAAATTTTAAAACGCGATATTAGTAATAATTATTTTTAAATAATAATTTGTCGTTTTCGAATTAAATTTCTTGCAGACGCCCCTGGAGTTAGCGGATAAGGGTAACAACAAACTTAAATAGTTCCAAATTTGGGTGTGTTATTGTAAAATAACAAAATAGTTTTGATTTGAACTTAGGAATTATTATATAATTTATCTATTTTATTTGTGATAAGCTTAGAATTAATCACTAGTTTACTGATAATAATTATTTGTATTTGCGAAACTATGCGAATTCCAAAATAGTTAATTTATGAATTAAAACAATATATAACAATTTTTTATTGATAAGAAAAACATTAATATATTTTATTTTTCAACTAAAAGTTGTATGCACAGCGAACCACACTTAGTAATTACAAATAATATAATTCCAACTAATTGTTTACGTTTCCTAATTGCAATTTGCATATGTCGTAATAACTGTATTTACTTCTGTAATTTATATTCAGCATAAAAATGAAAATGAGTGATGATGCAAAAATATGTATAGTAATAAACTGAGAATTGTAAATGGAATTTTGTTTAAACATCAGAAATTCTATTTTCAAACGAACACAAGAATAGAATTTGATTATGAAAACAAATACTTTCTTGTTGCAAAATCGTTATTATTTTAACTAAGAAAATAATTTCAATACATTAGATACTATTTCGTCTTAAAGTACTGTTATAAATATATATAAGTGGGTTTAAAATCTACGTTTACTTAAAGAATATAACACATTCTTTGCTATAAAATAATATCAATATAGTGTATGATTTATTAAAAATAGAAAAAGCGTTTAATCCCGTTTATTTTGCTAAAGCATCATTAGGAAATAATACCAAATAAAAAGATCATCCCACTTCTGAACTAATACGTAATAATTATTTTTGTACAGGTTTACATAATACAACTTTAATAACTGGGCAAGTAAAATCGAAAAATCACATCATGTCCGAGGAATCGCATCTTGTAGGTAATTAAAAACGACTTAAAATATTCATAAAAACTGGAGTAGCCTTCACTCGACTTATTAAAATTTCGCTGACTATTTCTTTTATATTTTGGGTATAAGAAAATAACAAAGACTGTCAAATATTATTATAATAATTCATTTGTTTAAATTTGACACAATATGGGCACTGATACTAGTACCGAAACGAATAAAAAACTATCTAGTACACCAATTCGAACTGTTCCAGATATCGTAATTCCATCACTGTTAATCGCTGGTTTATTATGCGGTAATGCAGTAATTGTGTTTATTATTTACAAATATCGCAAGCGAAAAACTATGGATATCCACGAAGAAGAGTTACACACGATGGTGGGAAATCAAGCAAATGTGCCATAAACATAATGCCTAATTTATAAAATTAAACTCTAATGCTATATTGTATAAGTAATATATTATACAAAATTAAATTTATATATTTCCAACAAATACTCATGCAAATTTATTATTTATAATGTAAATATATACGTGAAATGTTAACAGAATTGCTTATATTTATTTCACACTTAAAAATATTTCGCCAACGGCTCCCCTAGGATCTTTTCCAAATCTTGCACCGCCTTTTGGCACGCCGCTTCAACCAGTTCGTCTTCATCCTCCAACAACTCAGCCAAAAATGGTATGGTTTCCGGTAATAACGGAATAAAATCCTCGCCGACTTTCCGCGCAACCTCACACACACAATCCAACGCAATCAACCGTACACCCGGCAAATTATGTCGTGTCTTCAGCAATATTTGATAATTCAACTGTTTCCATAACGCGTCATCCCCAGTTGCAACCGCAAACTGCGCTATACACGGTATTATTAACTCAGATGCACGAGTCGTCATCGCATCAATGCCTCCAACAGAATTCTCCAACTGGTCAACAATTGGTTGCATTAACGTATCAAAACGGTCTTTATCCACAAAATGTTGACTATCATGCAAAAAGACTGCGTTTAAAGTCTTTAAAATGCTTTCAATTAATAGTAAATTGTTTTGTTCCTCGTCGTAATATAATTGGGTGTTTTTAACATTGTTGCATTGATCGAGTATTGTAGATGCATTATTAACGAAGTGACCAGCAAATAAAACGAATAGACCTTTTAGACTTTCTGCTATAGCAGCACTAAGTCTATAGAATGTTATAACTCGCTTAGTGCGAGCTTCGCTTCGAATTGCCCAATCGTATAACCGGTAATACAAGGGGCGAAAAGTAGTTTCGGATAGTTTTAAAATTAGAATAGTTAGAGTTTTAATGATGTGGTCTTCAACTGTAGTAGCATCGTCGCAAAGCGACTCAGCTCGAAATTGCAATGCAATTAGAAAGAAATTAGTCAAATCTGGTAGTAGACTAATTAGGTCTTGTCCGCGTAAATGCGTTAAATTCTCGGCTAAAACATGCATTAATGGCCCAATTGCATTATACTCTAGTTTAGTTAATAGAGTCTCATACGTTTGGTTAATAACCGGGATTAGAACTCTTGCTGGTATTGTAGTACCTATCATAGTTCTAATACCATCTAGTTTTTTATTAAACGTACTAAACTTAGAATCTTTCCACTTAGTACTTAAAATTGTTAGCTCAATTAACAATTTTTCTAAATAGGGACTTAGGAACAAAGGTAAACTTTCAATTATCTTTTGTATTGCTGTTATTAAACACATTAGTAACAATCCGGGAGACTCCTGTTTTTGATGCTTTAAAATCTTAATTAATAACGGCATAAATTTAATTAATCCTGGTATAGAATACGCACGCAATTTACTAACAAGCTCAGATAAGCATAAAACTACAGACGCTAACACATTGCCATGTATTTTCTCCGATTTAATTAATTCTGTAATATAATCTAACACTGGTATAAACTTCTCTGGATGTTTTGCTCCTAACACTTTGACTAAAAGCTTTAAAGTTAACAAAGCCGTTTGTTTCGATAATTCTAATTCAGGGTCTAATTCTCCAGTAGACGGAGTCTTTATAATACCAATAATAGAAGGCAAAAGGGCAAATAAACCATCAGTATCTGTAATTTCGATATCGTCTGTCGAAGTATAAAAGAATGATGGTAAATGTTGTAGCTTTGTATTTAAAATTTCCATAGCTTTACGCCGTACTGTTGGTATATTATGAGCGATTAGACCTCTTATTACTAATAAAAACATTTCAGTTGTTAATAGAGCGTTAATGCTATCTAGAATGTCGTAGCAATGATGTAAAAGGACTTTCCAGTACTGTGCTTGTGCTGTATTGGACATATGATCAGTAGTTTTTGATAATGATTGAATGTAAGTTAAAATTGAAATGATTATACTTTTACAATAAGGTTCCATTTCAAGTATTTCAGTATTATTTAAAGTTGCAATCATGTTAACTAGTTGCTTAGATGATAGAAAGCTTGATAGAAACGTGATTAAAGTGTATTTGTAATGCCGGAATTGTTTAGGGGATTGATACGAAATATTAAATGTTTTGTTTATGTGTTCAGTTTTAATGACTGGTAATTCTTTTAAATATTCTAATAGTTTAATGCATGTTTTTAAAATAACGTCAGGGGCGAATTGTAATGTAATATTGGTGGCGATGTCTAAACGTTTAGGTGCGTCTGCGTTTACTCGACTTTTAATGGGCTTAGGGTCTTGCCCATGTACCACATGTGCTTCAAATATTAATAATAAGAACAAGTATAAATAGTTTTCAACTTCTAAAGTAGTTAATAGCTTTTTAAACAAGGGTATACGTCTATGTTCCGGAACGTCTAAGATTACATCGACAAATACTCGAAGTACTGATGTTACATCTTCCTCATTGCCTTTTATTAAAATCGGTATAATTGTATCAATTATTTTCGAGATTATTTGAAAACTATAGGCGTCGTCATGGCGTAAAACGCTGGACCCCATAAAAGTGAAAATGGCCATTATATTATGTAAGACTTGTTCAGGTATTAAACTAGCAGTATAAGCTAGCACTAAAAGGGCGTGATGGTGAGTTTGAGGGTTTTGGCTAGCGCGTATACACTGTACTACTAACTCCATATTAAATGAGTTAGCGGGTAACGTAGTACCTTCTAGTGATAATTTATTACAACAGTGTAAAATAGCAGATAATATAATTTGTTTAGGGTATTCCACTGCAGCTTGCTCATCGAAATCTAGACATTTTTTTAATATGCCAAACAAAATTGGTAGTAATAAGTTTATGTTTACTAGTTTCTTTTTGTCTTGCACAAATTCTAGAATAGTTATTCCTCGTCGCCATTCCTCAGTGTCTAGGATGTCTAAAGTAGGAATTTCGCTACGCCTAAATTTACGTTGTGGTGTTTTTGTAGATTTACAATCTTTCATTGCCTCTAAATCTGTTAATAATGTTTTAACATCTAAATCGATTTGTTTTACAACTTTACTAATTGCAGTAAATACATCAGGATTATTAGTTAATGTCGCAATTTCAATTAATAATTTCATTAAAGCGCATTGTACTTTAAAGTCTAAACTAGCAAATACTTCCCGGTTTATTTGCTCTAATATTAATACAGTTGGACACTTATTTACATGTTGAACGTTTAAACTACCTCGATTAAGCCCTAAAACTATAAACTCCCAACTAGTTGACTCAATATTTATATTATTTGCAGTTAATTCATTAAAACGTAATATTATATTATATAAGGCAGCTGAACTATATGGATTTAAATAACCTGTTGCAGGTTTTAAGATATTTAAACCTAATTGCGCAGTAGATTCTAATATTTCATTGGAGTTAACAAAAGTTAAGACTTTTAGTAATGATGATGTTACGTGAATAGGGGTTTTAATATCGCTAGTAATTGCAAATAATTGTTTTATAATTATTTGCAATTCTGGATTTTTACTTTTAGTTAAAGCTGTGAATAAAATCAAAGGTAGTTGATCTGCATCGAGTAAAATTTCATCTTTACGCCTTATAATTTTATATATTAACGGCAAATACGTATTTTCAATGTTAACTTTACAATTAGAGATTTTATCTAATATCTCCATAGACCCTAAACGTATTTCAGGCACTGAGTGTACAAGTCCAATTAAAACAGCAGGGATTAATATATTTGAATCTAAGTTTAAACACCAGTTTAAGTTTGATTGGGCAATTAATGTATTTAAAACATTCACAATACGTAATTGTGTTTTTATATCTAATTTTAAATGTGGAAAATTGTCAGCTGTTATAAAATTAGCTAGAAAATTAATTTTGTGTTCAACATTTTCGAAGAATTTATCCAGAAATTGCTTCAATACTTTAGTATAAATGCAACTGTTTTGATTCTTTAAACTACAGCCATTTAGCAAATAAACAAGGGTATTAATTACAAATTTGATTGTGTCATCAGCTTGCGACAAATTTAACCAATTATTACGTACATTTAAACATTCGACACGATCACAAATGATCGTAATACAATCTAAAAAGCCTTGGAGTGGCAATTGCTGATTTCGAGTTGCAGCAACATAATTTTCAACTGAATTGTTTGAAATAGCAACACTTGCGCTTAAATATGGAGTTATATGAGCTAGTACACTGTTACAAAGTTTTGGGGATGATTTAACAGGTAAATGCGCTACTAGTAATACAGCAAATAAATATTTATGCGTTTCTGTTGTTTTTGGGAAACTCTTTAATTGTGTTAATACAAAATGCAAGTCGACATTTTGCGAGTTTTTCATTAAAGATTCGTATAAAATGTTGCAAAATGCACTTGGTGTGTTTATATTTTGTACATTTGGAATATTTGGTAGTTTTTTAAAGTTTAATGTAAGTATTTGTTTGGATAAGTCAAGGTCTATTGGGTTGTTGGGGAATAAATATGGTAATAATGGTAATAGAAATTGGTCAACGTTTAATTTATGGTCGGGGCATTTTAATTTTAAAATGATGCTTTTTACAACGTTGCTCCAACCCGAATTATTTGTGCTACGCACAAGTAGATTAATTATGGATTCGTTAAGTATGTCTTCGCCGATTAAGTTAACCAGTTGATTAATTTGCAGTTTAAAGACTTTCTTAACAACTCTAACATCCTCATCAATAATTCTATCGCCAAACGCGCCGCGC
Source organism: Leistus spinibarbis (assembly GCA_933228885.1). Lineage (NCBI taxonomy): Eukaryota > Metazoa > Arthropoda > Insecta > Coleoptera > Carabidae > Leistus > Leistus spinibarbis. Next base: position 6,987,488 of record OW121807.1, read on the forward strand.
AACATTAATTTATCTTTTGAAGACAATTTTTTAAAAGATTTTACTATAAAAGCAACGGCGCTAGCCCGTATTTCTGCGTTTGTGTTATACAACAGTTCAAATTGACTTTTATCCGTTTTTTTATTGGCTATGATACGTGCGTGTATAATAGCATGTAGTGATTTTTTAAGTTTACCGGTTGGTTTACTAGTGATTTTATCGTACGCGTTTGGATATTGTGTTTCGAGTTGTATTAACAGAGAACCATACCAATTTGTTACCTGAGCATCGGATATTTCGTCGAAATCCTCGAATAAGGCGCCGGTTTCTTCCGTTTTGATTAAATGGCATTTTAATATTGTCCTAAGATCAATTGGAAACAATTAGAAACAAATATAAATATTCCCTGGTACAGTCCAGTAAATAAAACTTACACAATTGTTGTCTCAGCTCCATAATGATCAAAACGAACTTCAGTAATAAGTTTCTCAACGAATTTTCTAGAATCTGCTGTTTTAGATATGGTCAACGCTGTTGTCAAAACCGGAATAAATAATGGCAACACATAACTGCCTTCCGTTGCTAATTTGCCTAAATTAACAGCAAACCAATCGTCGTTTAACATACAAATTAACGCTTTTTTGGGTACAGTAACGTAATGGTCGCGTTGCGATTGATAGATAAGTAATAGAAGTAATGTAGCTTCCATGCGTAGATTTTTTTGGGATTTACTAGCGATTTTATGCACTAAATTATCAAGGATTTTTGGGGATAATTTAGTTTTTTTTAATAATTGAGCGATTATCATATATGTTGCAGCGGTGTAATCTGGTATTTGGGAGCTTAAGCCTTTTAGTAAGGCGGGTAAAATGGTGGTTATTTGAGGCTCGGAGACCTGCGCACTGTGCTCTATTGCTCCGATGGTTGTAGTGCAGTAAAACGTGAATAAAGTGGTTAGGGACTGTACATGTTTATGCGCATGCGCGGCAATGGCGTCGAACACCATCGACTCCACGAACTTAAGAAACCCTACGTTATTCGCTGCGTGATTCAACAGCGTCAACTTCGGTAAATGTATCCCAGCTTTTTGTACACTGCGCAACCAAAACCAATCATCTTTCTCACTATACACATTTAATAATTGCAAACAGCGCGCAAACATATTAGATTCATGATACGGAAATATTAATTTCAAAAAATCACGCTTATTATACTCGTGCACCGCGAATCGTTGCACTAACCACTCTAACGCCTTATGGGCTGGATTTAATAAAAAGTACGGTGATAATAAACCGAAAAACTTTTTGATATTTTGGTCCAGAAGTGCGTTAGTCCCCTTAGATTCAACGGCGCGTTCGACTGTCTTTGATTTAGCACTAAATAATGTGGTTTCGAATGCACTGAAATTAGGATTATGCGTTTGAAGTTCGCGTAATCCTGATATACCGATATCGTAGAATGTTTCGCGGTCGATTGCAGCTGCTTCTTTCGGGTTAAATAGTATTGAGGCGCGCTTTTTGTCGCGTTGTAGTAGCGATGTTTGGGGCACAGCTAGGTTTTGTAGCTGCGCTGCCAACGAAGTCATTTTTAGGTTAGAATATTCGATTTGTAATATTTAATATATTCAGAGATTCGTGATTCAACTTATAGCACAATAGAAACCACACAGCATTTATACTTTTAGTATATTTAAAATATACATATATGTTAAAGATAAACACGTGTTTAGCTCGTTTACTTGAGTCAAATCAAGCTAACTTCAGCGACGTGTTAGTTTTGAGTGGTTTTGAGCTACTCAGAGCAACTCAGAGCTACTCTCTGATTGGGATTTGGATCCCGCCATCTGTACAAAAACAGATGAACTAACCAGTGTTAGCAACCAAAAGAAATTAATATTTTCAAAAGAAATTTCGCAATAATAGAATAAAACATATAAAATAATCGCCGATATCATTAAAAATCTCAATCATTGTCATATATAAGGTGTAGGATACGAAATCGGTGAATTTAATGGATGAATGTTGAGAACAATGAATGGCGCGCGCGCGTTTTCATTTGTTCATTACCAAACTGTCAATTCGCCGCGAAATATAGTGCGATAAAATTCACTCGTATTTTTATTAAAATCGGTGACATCGGGTGTATTTAATGCCACTAAATTGTATCGTTTAGTATATTTTGATGTGTAATTGTTTCGAAATTAGTGTAATTAGGTGTGAATATTGTATAATTTTGGTTTTGAGGGTGACGTTGACGGATGTGTATTCCTACGCGTGCAACTTGAACAAGGCGTGAGGTGGTCGACTCGAACGGTCATCGAGTGAACGTGAAGCTACACATGTGGTGTTAGTAGCCGGTTCATTGCTCAATAATATCATTTTATCAAAAAATAAAAAACGTTTATAGTATTTTACATTTAACAAACTAGTTCACAAATCTCAAGAATGCACACCAACACCCTACAATTAATTCAAATTCTAGAGAAGACCGTTTCTCCTGGTAAGTGCCCGTCAATTTCGTAATCGTGAATAATCATGGGATGCCATTGTTAACAATTTTGAAATACGTTATTATTTGAAATACGGGGCAAGTCCCCCGTATTTCGATTCATAGTTAAGTAAGCGCGACTATAATTAGAATCTAATTTCAATGGTTTACACCGTATGTTTAACCTCTTGACTTGTGATAGCTTAGTGATAACGAACTTTTGCTTCAACGAAAGATTATGCTGTAACATCATTATCTCCGTGCTTTATATATATATATATATAAAACAAATTTTAATAGCGTTAATGTTCAATGTATTTCGGTAGATAAAAATGAGTTGGAAGCAGCACAAACATTCCTCGAGCATGCTGCAATCACTAATCTACCCGAATTCATAAAAACACTGTCCGATATCCTACGGCATGGGGGCAACAGCCCCGTTGCCCGTATGGCCGCTGGCTTACAACTTAAAAATCAGTTAACATCTAAAGACCTTACAATCAAACAGAGTTATCAGCAACGGTGGCTAGAATTCTCCGAAGAAATTCGCAGCTACGTCAAACAAAACGTAAGTATCATTAAATTCGAAATAAAATATATATATATCAATCGATGCGTAATTGCATAAATAATGCCTGGGTCATTTTACTAATTTCCTTATAGATCGTGGGCGCTCTGGGCACCGAGCAAAGCCGTCCGAGTTCCGCGGCGCAATGCGTCGCTTACGTGGCCGTCGCCGAGCTGCCGGTCGGCCAATGGATGGACCTAATCAACGTGCTAGTCAACAACGTCGTGCAAGCCGCCTCAACAGAAATGCAAAAAGAAGCCACATTAGAAGCGATCGGTTACATCTGCCAAGAAATCGAATCCGAAGTCCTAGTCGGGCAATCCAATGCGATCCTAACTGCAATTATTCACGGAATGCGCTCCACCGAGCCAAGCAACCATGTTCGCTTGGCGGCCACACAAGCATTACTCAACTCCCTCGAGTTCACCAAAGCCAATTTCGACAAAGAAACCGAACGGAACTTCATCATGGAAGTCGTATGCGAGGCGACCCAATCAACCGACTCCCAAATCTCTGTCGCTGCATTACAATGCTTAGTTAAAATCCTATCATTATATTATCAATACATGGAGCCTTATATGCCTCAGGCCCTTTTCCCAATCACGTTAGAAGCGATGAAATCTGATAATGATGCTGTAGCGTTGCAAGGCATTGAATTCTGGTCGAATGTAAGCGACGAAGAAGTCGATTTGGCTATTGAAGAATCAGAAGCGAAGGAAGCGGGACGCCCCCCAGCGCGAGTATCGCGCCATTACGCCAAAGGCGCTTTACAATATATCGCCCCTGTTTTAATGCAAAAACTAACTAAACAGGAGGAACTCGATGACGAAGACGACTGGAATCCTTGCAAAGCGGCTGGAGTTTGCCTTATGCTGTCTGCATCATGTTGCGAAGATGAAATCGTCCCATACGTACTACCATTCGTTAAGGATAACATTAAATCAGAAAACTGGCGATATCGCGATGCAGCTTTAATGGCGTTTGGGTCGATTTTAGGCGGTTTAGAAACTAACACTTTAAAACCGTTGGTTGAACAAGCAATGCCTACTTTGATTGAGTTAATGTATGATAACAGCGTTATAGTACGAGATACTGCTGCTTGGACGTTTGGGCGTATCTGCGAAATTATTCCGGAAGCTGCTATAAATGAAACATACTTAAAACCGTTATTAGAAAGCTTAGTCACTGGGCTTAAAGCTGAACCGCGTGTCGCAGCGAACGTCTGCTGGGCTTTCACTGGTTTAGCTGACGCTGCGTATGAAGCCGCTGAAACGAATGAGGAAACCGGACAACCAGACACTTATTGTCTATCGCAATTCTTCGAGTTTATTGTCTCTCGCCTACTAGAAACAACTGATCGGCCAGATGGCGCACAGGCGAATCTTCGCCCTGCTGCATATGAAGCATTAATGGAAATGGTGAAAAACTCGCCGAGAGATTGTTATGTAACGGTTCAAAAAACCACTATGGTTATTTTAGAACGGTTACAACAAGTATTGCAAATGGAGACACATATTGCTAGCCAAAATGATCGGTCGCAATTCAACGATTTGCAATCGCTATTGTGCGGCACTTTACAATCTGTACTAAGAAAAGTGACACCAGATGATGCGCCACAAATCTCTGATACTATCATGACGGCAATGCTACAAATGTTTAACTCGAATTCGTGTAAAGCTGGCGGCGTACAAGAAGACGCTTTAATGGCAGTTTCGACCCTTGTCGAAATACTAGGCGACAACTTTCTGAAATATATGGATGCTTTTACACCGTTTTTGCACATTGGTTTAAAGAATCATCAAGAGTACCAAGTGTGTTGCACCGCTGTTGGATTAACCGGCGATATTTTCCGAGCGTTAAAATTGAAAGCGCTGCCCTATTGCGATGAAATCATGTCGTTATTGCTAGCAAATTTAGGGGATAACACAGTACATCGGTCTGTAAAACCGCAAATTTTAACCGTTTTTGGTGATGCTGGGTTGAGCATTGGGGGCGAATTTAAAAAGTATTTGGTTGTCGTAATGCAAACTTTAGCGCAAGCGAGTCAAGCGCAAGTCGATCGTACTGATTTTGATATGATTGATTATTTGAATGAGTTGCGCGAAAGCGTTTTAGATGCATATACTGGGATCATTCAGGGGCTTAAGGGTTTAGGGCAAACGCCACATCCAGATGTGATGCTACTGGAGAATCATATTCCGTTTATTGTTCAATTTTTAACAATGATTGCGATTGATAATGATAAATCGGATGGGATTTTAGCGGTTGCTGCTGGCGTTGTAGGCGATTTGTGTTTGGCGTTCGGTACGAATGTGCTGCCGCTGGTTGACACGGAGCCGATCAATGAGATGTTAACACAAGGACGCAGGAGTCGCACGAATCGCACCAAGACACTAGCGACGTGGGCGACGAAGGAGATGCGCAAGTTGAAGAACGCTGCTAGTGTTACACCCGCGGCTGCCAGTTGGTATGTACCTGAAATTAAAGCTCAGTAGTTTTTTTTTTTGTTCTATCGTTGTTGGTTTAGGCGCATAACCTTTTCCCCTTTTTCGATTGTGGAAAACGTGTCTCATTTTCCCTTTTTCGATTGTTTAATCATTGGGTTTCGACCGGAAAACGTCTCAAACTGAAGAAATTATGCTCTTTTCTTAATTCACTATGTTAACCCCTGGGCACAGTTTTTGTTATTCGTTTGTAAATCATACAATAAATTGAGGCATTTCCCTTACACGGTTGACCACTGTTTTCGTACATTTTATAACTTAATTAATTGTAGATTATTTAGCTTGAAAATTCTTCAGTATGAGATATTTTCTTTCAGTTTAATAGTGTATTTAGTGTGTACTATAGACACCACTCTTTGTGAATCTCCCTTTGAAGAGGCCAAATTAGTAACATTTAAAGAATAACGGTTGACGTGTTGAAGAATACGAAGAGTAATTATAAAAAATGATTAAATATTTCCATCATTTCAGATTTGCTTTACCTAATAGTGAAATAAATGCAGAAGGGAACCACAAGGAGGCATGGTCTACAGAACCATTTTTGGCCGAAATTTAATCAAATGAAACAAACAAAAAAAAAATAAAAAAAATAAACAAATACCTTTTTACCAAATCTCAATATTAAAACAAAAACAAAAAATCCCACTAATTTTGGTTATTCTTCTGGCTTCAATGGTCGACATGGTATTTTATCGTCCGTATTTGAAAACAAAATCAATTTAGAAATTGTGTATTTAGTATATTTCAAAAGCGAAAATAAAATAATTAATCAAGTAACACAATGGGGTGCCGAGTGAATGAAATTCTGCGAGGATTAATTTGTCGTCAAAAATAAATCGAAAAAATCTATATATATTTATATATATATATATTTGAGTGCATATCGTTTCAAATGTAGTGAACGTTGTGATAGAGACTGTGAGTGTGATATGAACTTAAAGTGACTGTTGGTGCTGCTGATGTTGACTAAACTAGTGAACATTGTTCTTTCCTTGGTTTAAATCTTTGCATGTGCTCAGTGTATGCATTTTATTCAAAACAACATCATGAATCTTTATAGAAATATAAATAAATAAATAAAAACGGAACAAAATATGTACTCTAGGTGAATTTACCAAATTAAAGGGAAATCATCAGCTCTGAATGAGAAGTGAATCGTCGAACGAAAGATTGTGTCGTGAGAACATGGTGTATTTATTAAAAAATAAACAAATTAAAATGCGCAAGACTGATAATTAAAAAGAATTAATTGTGCTTTTTGCACAATTATAGTTTGAATTTTCCGATTGGGGCAGCATAGCTTTGCACTTTATCGCATTTTTTTACCAAAATTATTACGTCTACAAACATGATTTAATTTCCTTGACTTGGGTTTATGTGAAATACTTGAATGCCGACTATGCGCAGTAGTCAATGCGCAATACGCGGGAATATAAGCATATTGGACCAATAGTTACAAAGCTACGCTAAACCAATCGGCACAGTTTTCCTAAAAATTCGAAAAATCTCAACAACACCCACACATTGTTGTTGATTTTAATTAAATCTGGCATACAACTTAATAGTAAATCTAACTAAACATAAAATGAATGAATTCCATTTACTATAATTACTAATCCAGTGAATTAAATTGTACTCAGGAACAAAAATTGATGAAGAAATTTTTTGTGTATGAATATTTTTATGAGGTTTAGAATTCTAAGTGTGCGCCATTTGTGTGCCTTGGCGGTTGTCGCATGATTGTTGTGTGCGATCTGTTGAGTGACGCCATGATTGTATCGGAAATCAATTAGTTTTAAATCTAAACAAACAAGCGAAAGATCATAGCATATTTACGTTCTTGAAACTTAATCGTACTTATTGTTTACCACAACCAGTCGCTACTGGTTATATATTTAAACTTGATTTCATTAAATTAAATCTCAATTATGTGTTACAAAATAATTAATTAATTTGAATAAAATATAGCATCGCGACTAGATATGATTTTACTTTAATTTGTATATAATATCACTATTATGTTTCAATGAAACGAAATAAATTCGAACATTTTGTAACACAAAATACAGCATTTTGCCCTTAGAACGTATAAAACTGCCGAATTAGCGTATAATTTAAAGGTTTTAAGAACGTAATACTAGCATTGTTGCGCAGTGCCTATAAATGGGGCAAAGACAAAATTATAAAAATGTGAGATGAACAATAATTTTTATAGATTCCATATCATCGGTGCAATCTGGTTGTTTATTCAAAAAATACGTAAGATTTAAGTAAACAAGTATAAATAATTATTTAGTGCAAGATTAAACGAAACAAAGTAAACTGTGATTTGAGGAAGCTTCATACTTGATAATTAGTTGCCAAAATTGTAAATTGAATATAATTAACCAGTATTTCGAATCGCCTAGAAATGCAATGTAAAAAAAAAACATTGATTCAAATTGTGAGCATTGAAGCTTTCTCAATATTATAATTCCTTGTATGTGTGATATAACGCCCAATTTATTGAATTAGTATGAATTTTTTTGTATAAAATATAAAAACATGAGGCTGTATGTATGTTTTAAGCGAATGTTTATATTTGTTGCATTTTTTTTATGAACGAGAATTTTGAAAAATTAGTTTCTTGTATTATTTTTCTTTATAGTGCAGTATATAAACCAAAAAAACCACTAAATTTTAGTAGTATTTGCTAATATTTCAAAAATCTCTCAACGATTAAGCCTAATTTCGCAGTTACGAAGAATTGAATTACGCAACGCGGCACTAGGCTTTATTTACAAAATGACCATTTTGGGGAAATCTTAAATAATTTTCGTAGCATAGCGGGCAAAATTGTTTATGTTTTTCCATAATTAGTCATAGTTATTGTCAGAGATACATCTTAATACTCTTTTAAATACAGTTGAACCAAAATAGTTTAAAAAGTATAAAAGTCGGTTTTATTTGTGACTTAATTTTAGAATATTTGCAATGAAACGAACAAAAAAGTATTAAATACTATATAATTTATAACTTTGTACTTAAATGATGAAATTTTGGTTGAATTGTGTTTAAATTAGATATAGAATTATCGCTGGTACTGTATATTGCTCAGGTGAATACTTTAATTAGATTTAGAATAAATACTGCACATGAATTTATAAAATTAATGAGTTATCCATATTTACTATTCGGGCAATATTTTTTTGTTTTATTATTTTTTGAACAATTGTACAATTTCTATTACCAATTTTAACAATATTGTAAATATGATTCATCTTCTTATATGAAGAAAGAAAAAAGAAAGCATATTGTTTTTTACATTTATTAAGCAAAAGTGGTTTATATATTTATGCGTGATGAAAATGTATGGTGTTTTTTAGTTAAATATTATTGGCTAGTTGTGTTTGATCAAACTAGAAATGAATAATGGTGTGCCATGGATACGTTTGTATGTTCAATTGAATTATATCAAATCACCCCAGAAAAATGCGTAAAAAATTAAATAAGCGAATCGTTTTGTTGACATTTCGTTAATTCTAATTTAAATAATTTAAAAATGTTAGTATAAACGTATGTTGTTGAATGTGTTGAGATTGTTTGCGAATGAATTCAAACGTAAAAGAGTCGATTTCATTCTGATTCCATTAGTGATTGAATTGTGTCATTCCAAATTACCGAAATGTCATCAAACGGTTTATATAAAATGCAAAAAAATATATATGTTACCATGTCTTTAGGTGCCTGCAACCTATGAAAATAATTCTTTGTTTACCGAACAATTATTTTGATTAATTTACCTTCCAAAAAAAAAAAAAAAGTATAATGTACTCATATTTTGTGTTAAAATTATAATTCTTTTCTTTAAAATTTAGTATATATAACTCAAATATATCCTTTAATATTCCTTTATTCGTAGAGCTGTTTCAGTTCTTGTAGAATTTAACAGTAACAAATAAATCATTTATGTTAAATAATCGTAAGTTATATTTCATGAAATTAATTTTCCTGTTTTCCCTGCATTAAAACAAAAAGCCGTTCTTAAACAATGTTCCAATAAAACTACAACAAAACAAACATCTAGATTAACTTTAAGAACGGCTGTTTTGGGCAAAAAGGCTCGCATTTACAATTTTTATATGTTTTTGACCGCAAATCTTTAATATTCTCGTAACAAGAAATTTTTGTATGAATTACAGTGAGATACAATCCTGAATTGATTCAATCTAAATATGAAGTATTTTTTTAATTCTTCTGAATTTAAAAAAATAGGTAAAGTGGTAAGTTTTATACATGTTTGTATATATATATATATATATTTTATTGCCAATATTTGTAAACTGAAAGGTGTTGCTGTTTTAATTAATATAATCTATAGGATGAATCGACGTAGCAAATGGTTAAAAAACTTGCTGAAGGTGACACTTTTGGGGTTTCCTAGCTGATGGCTTACAATCACTCGATAGGGGCATAGTTTGTGACCTACTTTCGCTACAACATGGACCAGGAGCCTACCACAGACACCAAGAAAACAGCCGTAAGTTATTTTGCAACACAAAATAACCCATATAAATATTAAGTAAATTTTGCTGCTTCATTATAAACATGTGAAGAGAACTATTTAATTAATTTAACTCAAGTTATATCATAATTCGCCAATCTATTTCGTTGAATATAAACATACATATAAACACATACACCTGAGTGATTGGTTTAATAACTTGTTTATTTTATATATATATATATATATATATATATATATATATATATATATATATATATATATATAATTTAAATTGTTTATGTGGGCAGGAACCATCGTTGGATCTGGATGAGCTTCTGCCCCAAGTCGGAGAATTCGGAACATACCAGAAATTAATGCTATGGCTAGTATGTCTACCAGCATGTATACCATGCGGTTTCTGTGCCTTTAACCAATTATTCATGGCAGACGTACCACCACATTGGTGTTCTGTACCACAACTAGCAAACCTTTCATCCGAAAGGCGTCGTGAATTATCAATTCCAATTTCAAAAGTAGGTACTACTACAATTTAAGAATAAATTCCCCTGAATAGGCGGTAATAAATCGAATTCTACTTAGGAAGATAACACAACATGGAATTCCTGCTTTAGGTACTCAGTGAATTGGTCCGACATTATAAACCAATACGACATTGAGTACATTGAGCCCAATGCTAGTTGGCCAATCGAATACTGTGTAGAAGGGTGGGAATATAATAAAACAGAAATAACTTCATCGATTGTAATTGATGTGAGTTAATTAAACGAGTAAATGCGATAGTAGATTAAAATTAGTGGTGTTAGTTTGATTTAGTGTGTAACAAAGCGATCTATCCAACATTAGGATTAGTTGCCTTAAATATTGGGAGCCCGATTGGGGTTTACATATTTGGGTGGTTTAACGATCGATTAGGCCGTAGGATTTCGTTTTTTAGTTGTTTATCTACAGTGATTATTGGAAATGTACTCACAGCGGCTTCGCCCAATTATTGGATGTGGTGCGGCAGCCGTATGATTGTCGGACTGACTGTACCTGCCGTTTATCAAATACCTTTTATTATAGGTAATATAAAACATTGGAAAATAAATCATTTTTACATAATTATATAATTTTCAGCATTAGAATTAGTCGGGCCAAGTTATAGATCATTCGTAACTTTAATGACTTGCATATTTTACACATTCGGCCTAATGCTCCTAGCTGGCATAACTTACCTAGTCCGTAATTGGGTGCATTTAGCCCTAGCTACCTCAATCCCTTTCCTTTTATACGTAATATACTGGTTCTTTTTACCTGAATCCCCTCGTTGGCTATTAGCGCGTGGTCGTTTCGAAAAAGCATTAGAAATACTAGAGAATCTCGCCAAAGTTAACAAAAAGAAATTGCCTGAAAGTTTTAAACAAAAACTAAAGCAAAAGATGATGATGCATCGCACTGTAAGCGAAGAGAAACGCTTAAAAAACTCCCCAGGAGTTATGGCGTTATGTCGCACACCGAACATGCGTTTAAAAACGGTTTTAATCACATTTAATTGGTTTGCCAATATGACTGTATATGTTGGATTAAGTTATTATGGGCCTGCATTAGGCAGTAATCAGTATTTGAGTTTTTTATTATCATCAGCAGTTGAATTACCCAGTTATTTCCTGTGCTGGTTTATTATGGATCGATGGGGCCGAAGATGGCCCCTTTGTCTATGCATGATTATTACAGGAGTTTGTTGCGTTGCAACTGTTATGTTTCCACCTGGTAATTTAAATCCTACATAAACGATTCCCTAAACTACAATAAGTAATTTTCAGAAGCTGTAATAACTACATTAGTCCTATTTTTAATCGCAAAATCAGCTATTTCTGCCTCTTTTTTAATCATTTACCCATACGCAGGAGAACTATTCCCTACAGAGTTGCGTGGCATTGGTATAGGCTTCGCTGCATACATTGGCGGACTCGGTTTAATATTAATACCATTTATTACATATCTTGTAAGTTAAACTTAACATTTTAAGTTGGAAACAATTATAATAATGTTCAATATAGGGTTCCGAAAATTTAGTTATACCATTAGTTATAATGGGGATTATGTCAATAGTTGGAGGGTTATCAGGTTTACGATTACCGGAAACTTTGCATTACCGGTTGCCGCAAACTGTTGAGGATGGAGAGGAGTTTGGGAAAGATTGGACGATTCATGATTGCATTAGATGCATTCCTATTAAGTATATATGAGTTAGAAATGGTTGGAAAGGTGTTAAAATGGTTTCAATTGTAGACCATCTTCAACAACTTCAAGTTATGAAGACTTGGAGTTGGAACCGGTTAAGTTAGATGAAACTAATGAAACGGAACCGACGGAAACGTCGGCGCTAAGACGGATGTCTATGAAAAGATTGGTTCGGCAATCTAGCATGATGGATACGCAGAAGGATAAGGATGGCACTATTAAAATGGCTTATTGGTATTGATTAAATGTTTAGATTTCGTGTACAAGTTGTTTTTTAATAAATGGATGAATAATTAAATGTTTTCGGTAATATATACACCCTATCCTACATCAATGGAAGTAAAATTCCTTAATGCTGACTTTAACTAAAGGGACTTTACAGGAAAGGAAGTAAGGATAGTCTTATGTCATTTTAGTGGGACAAAAAGAGATGGTATTCGTTACCATGGCAACTAAATACTAAAGGAACTTTAAGTTAAAGGCAACTTTAATAAAATTATGATATCGGCCATTTTATCTTCAAATAATTAATTAATATTTAAAAATAGCTTAGTTATTGACCTAATAGACATGTTATAAGTATTTTAAATGATTCTATAACAATAGTTTTCTGAAATAATGCGTTTATTAACGATGATTAAAGGTTAAATAGGGCACATTTGTAGTATAAAGGTAGTTGTATTTAAAGTATGTTAAACATTACGAATGTATTAACATAGGGAATTTTCGTATTTTGTTTCGAATATTGGCAGAAATTGTTTGGCCAGGTACATGTTACGTCAGTGTCATTAGTTCGTTGTGTTATTTGTGCCAATTTGTGCAAATGCAAGTGTGCAAATATGTGTATTATTGTATACAAATTAGTGTTTGAATACGGTAAGTGCGATTTAGTGTAAAATAAGAGTGCAATAGGGCGCCCTAGCACGATTACCTTCTGCGACCTTTCAGCCACAGCCCTGAATTGGATTTTATTTACATTTCTAGATCATATTCGTTAAATCATTGTTTTGCAATTTAATACAAATAATCAATAACGGTTAATTGGTTCCGCTTATTCATAGCTCATTGTTTATATTTTGGTTGCAACATGAGTCATTAGTTTATAAACAACTATCACTTGTGTTTTATAATTGAAATTACAATGTAGTGCGTACTTATTAAATTGTGTTTGGATAATTGTGTTAAATTATAGGTTAAATTCAGTGAATTTTTAAATAATATCGATTTTCGCGATGATGGACCCCGATGGGGACATCGCTGGGGCGAAGGCTCGCATGCCGGCGCAGCCGCTGCCCAATATCACTCGGGAGGTTATAGAATCGCACCGGGATCGCGTGCAGGGATTCCGCACCAAGAAAACGTTCACGGTACCACCGATTCTCAAAGCATGCGCCGAGGATCGCCTCGTCAAGAAAGAATACGTCGAAATGGTAAGAGATTCGACTTTAAACATCGATATCTTTGTTTATTGAACCATAATGTGTATTTATTTTAATTTGAAACCAAAGTGTTTACAATTGTATCATATTGCAATGTTATTGAAAATCAATTATATTATCAAATTTTCCTGATAAACACGTGTGAAATATACCAATTTTCCTACTCGCGTGCATCTGTGCAATGGTTTCTTTTACTCCACTTTGGTGGGGTATACCGTAATAATTATGTGGTTTCAGCGCTGTGAAATACCGGGACTAACAAAATCAACATTTCTAATGGTCTTCAGTCCAGATGGGTACGTTTATTATATCCATTAGTTAATCTAGATACGTATTTGCTTAATGCCCAATAAGCATTTAATTTAATTATACGATTATATTTAAAAAGAAATGTTCTTTAAATTCGGTTATAGCGAACCTGTTGAATACTGTGTTCGTTATATCCGAACTATATATATAAAAATTGCGTTTTTAATAAATCTAGAACAAAAATGGCATCGACTCACGGCAATCATAACGTTTACGTAACAGACTTGCGTACAGGAAAAAATATAAAAACATTAGTAGGCCACCCACGCACTCCATGGTGCGTAGCTTTTCACCCATCGTCAAACCAAATTTTAGCATCTGGGTGTTTAGGTGGACAAGTACGCATTTGGGATTTAAGCGTAAGCGATTCACCATCGAACTGATTCAGGAACGCTTTAATTTTATTAATATATACAGGGTGGTAGCGAAGTATGGACGGCTGAAAGTCAAACGGTGATCTCATCGCTTGCGTTTCACCCAGTAGACAGATTACTTGTGATTGCCACGTACAATGAATTGTACTTTTGGGATTGGAGCCAACCGAAACCATTCATGCAAACTTGTACGAGTAACGCGAAAGAGAAAGTTCGGTTAGTTAAACCCGAACCATATATAATTTGTTGTAAATTGTTTTTTTTCCCTCCATAAATTAAAGATACGTAGCGTTTGATCGTTTGGGGCACAAACTCATAACAGGAATAGCGAATACTCCACAGGGATTTACGCGTTGGGAACGCGTACGAGCGCCAGTTCCGGTCGCTCGACATTCGGACCGAATTGCCGCTTATCGGCGTAGAATCACCTCACGGCTTCTTCCTACAAATGCGCAACAAGTTGTAAACACCCAAATCCACCCGAATCCACCGGAAGCAAACACTGTACAAAATAGCAACAGTATACCTGAACGAGAACGCAGAATCGCGGTGTGTTACCGCAATTTAGTGGAACAATACGAAATGTTGGTGCATCGGTACTTAGAAGTTTACAGACCGGCGACGACTGTAAGAATTTATGTCTATTTCGTTTATATATATTATTATTATTGTTGTGGTTTAGATTGACCGGGGGACAGACCCAATGGAAGCAGAGCATTTAGCGAATACCCCGACAACGGCACCGACGACCGAACCCGTCCAAATCGCACCCACTCAATCAACCCCTACGTCCCCGCCGCAAACCGAATCAACGTCAACCGTAACAACATCGGTAGCCCCAATGCCCGGGCCTAGCGGCCTTAACAGACCTTCAACTAGTCGCCCAAACAAACGTTCAAATGTTCCCGGCACCAAAAGCGATTCATCCACCGTTTACCAAAGCGATTCATCCTCATCCAGCAGCTCCGATGAAAGTCCCACTCCAAAACGCCGTATTAGTTTAGTCCCCAACGCAAACATGCTTCGCATGAAATCCGAAACGAATGTCCCAAAAAACGTTAAAGATTCCAGCACGTGTACCCGAAAAAAACTATTTATGTCTCGACCCTCAGCGTTTCACTTAGCGCGTTCAACTAACCAATCCCAAAATCAATCGAGCAACTCGAATCGTAGAGTTTACGAACGACACCTTAGCCCCAGAGTTATGTTAGATCGTTTGCCTGAACCTTTGCCAGATTTACCAGATCGCGTAACTAGTAGTTTCGGAGGGGAACCAAGTTTAGTTATACGATCCGGCCGTGTTTCAGATCCTCGTCCGGTGGGTGTTAGACGGTTACACGACGATTTACCTGATCATATCCCTGATCGTTTAAATGATCGATTAGACAGCTTAGCTGATCGACTTGATCATTTACTTGACCAATTACCCGTTCGTATAACGGACCAACTCGATCATTTACCCAATCGACTTGATCAATTACCGGTTCGCGTACCGGATCGCCTGAATCGTTCCCCCGATTTACCTGATCGCTTAACCGATTTAGCAGATCGTTTACCAGAAATGCGACTCCCAGTAGTACGGTTAGACCCAACTGTTCCATCTGCTCCCCCTTTAGATGACTTACGCTTTCCGTTAAGCCGTTTGCGTGGTATTTCTGAAGGCTCGTTAAGCAGTGCAGATGAAGTGATTAATTTCTCAGAGCGTCCCATGGTTAATCGCGAAGAACCTGAAGAAACTCTATCAACACATATACCGATTGATGGAGAGTTACCTAATTCAATGACTAGCATCGATAATATTTACTCGCACATTCTAAGCGATTTAGAGACTAGTTTGCGCGAAGCGCGGAATAGCACACGCCCCGATGTTAACCGTAATACAGAACCTTCAAATAGATTATCAAATTTTACGGATCGTTTAGAAAATATTATGAATCAATCAGATGCAATACTAGCGAATTTACGGCGTAGCATGGAGACTTTAATGGAACCAAATACTTCAAGCACACTAATCTCACCCCCAGCTCCTTCCATTGTACCTCCACCACTGCCTTCCACGTCTAATAATACTAACGACAATTCTGGAAGACGGATTTTCATACTGCGTAAACCTTCCGGATTTCACTCGCACAACCGGCAATGTTTACCGCGTTGTACCGGATCGTCATCGCGTGGCAATTCTAATAATCCAGCTCCCCCAAACTCAAACGTGCAGATGCGTTGTAATCGGTACTTTCGGATTCGACAACCGCGGTTGAACTTCCGGCCAGGGCATTCGATATCAGGCGTTTGGAGACCGTTCGACGATCATTCGTACCCCAGAGATCCAGAGCAAGGGAATGCGGATGCACGACAATCAAATGTTGAACCGATTAGAAGTTTACTTACACTAAGTCCAAGAAGTCCCTCGGCTGGAACGCCTGAAGAGAATCGAGCTGAAGCTCTCGCTTTAATTGAAGAACAACAACGGCTCGAGCTGGTTCGAGATGCAATGCCTGCACCAGTGCCACCAGTTTTACCTGCAGACCATAACTACCCACTACCTGATCCACCACCCACTTCTGAACCTACTGTTGAATTGCCACAGTTAAATAATCTAAGTGATCCAATTGCGGATCATACGTATCCCAGGGATCCGCAACACACTGCGACTACTACTCCCGAATATATCGCCCCGTTAGTTTCTTCATTACACTCAACTATTTCGCATATATCGTTACAAACTAATTTGCTGAGACGGCAAGTGGAATCGATTGAAATGATTGATAGGGCTCGCTTTGAGGTGTTCCAACTGCAAGAACTACGTCGCATGTGGGAAGAAGTACGTCGGACTTTAAACCTGTCTGAGACTAGTACAAGCGAGCGTCGTTCAAACATGACAAATGTACGACAAATGATGGCTTGGACTCGCATAAGCGACCCGAGTCCTAGTTCTGAATCACCGCATCCTGAATCTAGCACTGAGCAATCTTCAGAGCCGCGACCAAGTGTCCCCGATCGCCCCATGCCGTCTACATCGCGTAGCTCCGGCAGTAGCAATGAATCACGACCGCAACCGTACATGAACCGTTTTCGGCATATTAAAAAACGGATGTACTGGCGCAGACGATCAATGAAAAACGATAATCCTTATTTAAACCCGCGCCGTTATTTACGCGGGCATACCTTTAGGGAATCAATGTCTCGTGCTGCAAGAACAGATCTACCTACAAGTCGACCCGATAATCTAAATTTATCTGAAGTTACAGTGTCGCTAATGATTCGTGCACTCGAGAACTTACTAACGCAACAATCTCGAATATTGGGACGTCGAGATACGACAAGTGCACCAGATAGAACCAGCATAGAGTATCGCGTGCAATCGGAGCGTGTCATACAATGTAGAATCAGAGCCGCTCGGCTTCGGTTGAATCGGGTGAATGGGCAAACCCAGAATGAGACTGCATTAGAAGAACCGGTTGAATGTTCGTTTTTGGGCAGCCGAAATGATTGTCTGCGCTATGAAACCCGGTTACGTCTCAGTGTTTACATTGAAACTATAACTAGATTTGTCGAGAATCATTCAAATATTTCGCCATTATTAGCGGAACAGTTGAAAACAATGCTTGCGTTAGCATTGTTAATAACGGATGTAACGTTGTTACAAATCATGGATTCAATACCATCGTTGTCTGCGACTGTCTTCGATCCAGAACGGGAAAGCTTATCGTTACGAATCACCCGAATGTGCACAACAATGATTCAAAATCCTATAACGCGTACAGCTACACTGATACGAGTTTTAAACGATGTTCGCGTGGCTGCGCGATGTAACCCGAATTTCTTGCGATTACTGCAACGACGCCACAATGAAGGAGTATCACCCCGCGACGCTGCCATCGATTTAAACCGTCAACTACGTCGTTTATATCAATTCAACAACTTTTTAAACGATTCAGATACATTACCACCGCCAGCTTTAGTACCGCCCGCCGAACCGAATCCTAGCACTAGTACCGATAATTCAATGGCTCATATATACCGGTTGGGTGATTTATTAGCGAGATTGAGGAGTGTAAGAGGTCGATTAGAACAAGTTAGCCAGAATGCGACGAGTGCTCGGACACAGCCGCTGAATAGCAGTTCGACTACAGATGCAGAACCGGCTACTAGGTAGGATTGGTTTCATTTACAAGGAAACGGTTTTAATTTTGGTTTTGTGCAGAAGCACTGATGAATCGCCATCGGATAGGGAATCGGAACCGTTTGAAGGGTTCCAAACGCAGTGGGATCAACCATTACCGGATTCGCAAGGGAACCTGTACAGGACGCAACATATTAATTTGTATCCGCCAGAACCATTGGCCAGTGGAACTGTAAGCTAATAGGTTTAAGAGTGCAATTCCTTTATTTATATTCATTTAGTTTCCTGTATCGAGTTATTCAGAACGGCCGCCGTTGGGGGGTGGCGGAAGGCCATGGAATGTTCCAACTGTGCAAGTGAACGATGTTCCTGTCTCGGAAATGATGCCGTCTCAGCCGCGCATTTGGTTGCATCGGTACCCGTCGGAATTGCGGCCGTTGAGTGCTGCAACCGGTTTATTTAGGCCTAGATTTCTGATTCCTTTGTACGCAGGTGTTAACCCGTTTGAGGGCGATTTAGATGATCCACAGCAGCGCGAAGGCCCCATGGGGTATGATGGTGGTATAATGACTACTACTGTTAGCCCGAACCATAGGATACAAATGTGGGATATTTCTAAGTGTAATATTCCGAATATTAGTAATCGTAAGTTTGGAGGGGTTCTGGGGGTTTAAGACAGGTTTTTAGGTGTTTTGGTTGCAGATGAGAAGAATATTGTTGTGTCTGAATGTAAGATTCATAATGATGGTAGTGTCGATATTTCGAGTGATGGGACCCTATTGGTTACTTTGCTGCCGTCTGGCGGCTATTTGAATGTTACTAATCGGTTAGGTGCGTTTTTTTTGCCAAATAGATTTAGCAAGGTGTGATTAATACTATTTTGCGCATTTAGGTATTTACAGTATAAAATGGGACACGTTGGGCCAGTGTTTGTATACGACTAGTTTCGAACAGAATGCGATTTCTGTGTCGTTGTCGCCGCTAAATAGACACTTGATTGTGGGGCTTGCGTCCCGCAGAGTCACCCTGCTGCCGAGTGACCGCTGGACTATGGCTCGCATTTTCTTGCTTGACGATCGCAGCGTTAAGCTAATGGGGCGGGGCAGGTTGGCAGTTTTACGCGATTTGGAGCAAGGACGCGAACGAGACATGAACTTTGTGAGTGTAAACTGCATTAAATGGATGCCGGTGTCCGGACAAGGTATTGTGTATGCCACAAATACGGGACAGTTAAAAGTGCTCACCTAAACCGATAGGGCTGCGCTTTTTAGATAATGTAATTTTTAAATTTAATGATAACTGTGCTTTGTAGAAGTACATGAATGTCTATAATAGTTTGTCGGTATAAATAATCATTATTTGATACATCTGATACGTCTTTTTTTACAATCTTTGTGATATTTTTTTAAAAATTCATGTTTCATCCAAGAATCTCCGAAGGCACCACTTAGGGGGGGAAACACGTACATATAATATACCAAAGTATCCGAAATACATTGTTAGACAAAGAACGAGATTTATTAATTCATGTTTACGCGCACGCACACACATACAATGGTTATAATATTATTTTAATTTAGTATATTCAAGATTAGACTACTTTAATCGGTTATGTAAGTTCCATTTTGAAAATTATTGCATAATGTTGTATTGTCTGAACTAACCAATGCCGGATGAGTGAAGACAGGTAGTACTGGGACGCACTACCTGCCTTCATTCATATTATAGTATATTAGGTATTATTATGTAATGGTGTTTCGTATTTTTATAGTGTACTAATTAGTGAATATTTTTAACCACTGTTAACGTAAGTACCTAAATATTTTCTGAATTTAAATAACCCCCCTCCCCCCCTAAGGTGTACTATTGTAATAAGCTTTAAAATCACGAATTGATTTGATTTTTTTATTATTTATTTATCTTCAAAATTCGCTTGCCTTTATTAAAACTAATTTTATATCGTAATCATTTATGTAATTTTATTTCCAAAAAGTGTATATTTTAAAAGACTGTTTTATTATAATTAAAAAGAAAACGTATATAATAATATGGAAAATATTTAAACTTGATACTTAGAATTTAAATAGTTGCTAGAAATGAAACGAACTAAGTAATTTGGCCTTATGGAACACTTAATGGTTTTTATGCAAATATAATTTGACTGTTTATTTTTTATGTAATTGATTCTAGCAACTAATTGAGATGAATTCTTTACAATCCTAGATTGGTTTTGTATATAATTTTTGTTTGTTTGTTAATAAATGTTTAATTCCTTAACTGGTGCCATATATGGTACTTTATGATCACTTGTATGGGAAAATCATACAGTACGACACAATATGAATAAATTGGGGGAAATCTAGATTTTTTTTCCACATTAAATGATCACTTAATTTTCGTGAATAATTAAATTGTTATCATATTCATAATGTAGATTAATTATATCACATTAAATTATTGATTGATTATGAATAAACATGTATTCTCATTTTCCCATAAAATCAAATTATGTTTTCTTTTGAAACAGCAGTGGCTCCCCAAATTTAAAAATGTAGCGCCGCCACTGCGTAGCAGTATTCCCAACACAGACTAGTGTGATTTTCGCACTCATAAGTTGGTACTAATTTAATGACGCTAGAAGATTAATGCCTCGTGCCGCAAGTTAAACAAAAATAAACGAATAAACCCGTGAAAACGTCGAAAACTCGTCAAATGGGTGCCGTAGCAAGGAATGACAATGTAAAAGTGCGCAACAAGAAGAAAAACGCTGCCAATCGCAGTAAATTCGTGAAGAAAAACCAACGACGTAACGGGCCCCATCCGCCGCCATCATTGCTGGCGCATCCGTACCCGCCATTTATGCCGGGAATGCGTGCCCGTCCGCCGTTTCCGCCGGGTCGCATGTCGCACCCGGGCATGGGACCTATGGGCCCACCGCCAGGTATGCGTATGGGAATGCCACCGGGACCACCGATGCCGATGTTCAGAAACCGCGGTCCTCCAGGTCCGCGAATGGGTCCACGCGGCCCGCCAATGCCAATGCGGCCTCGCGGCCCACCGTTAATGGGTCCGCCGCCGTTGATGCGGCCGCCGCCGCCGATGATGCGACGGTTTCCACCGCGTTTGCCGCCCCCGCCGCCGATGCCGAATAAGTTGCGGGTGAAGAATAAGAAAAATAAGCAGAAGAAGAACGGACAGTTTGATATGACGTGCCCGTGGGTGAGTGCGGAGATCAAGGCGGAGTTTGCGGCTAAGGATGCGATGTTCACGGCGGCGAAGGCGACGAATAAGACGGAGGATTGGGATAAGTTCAAGGAGCAGCGGACTAAATGCGATAAGCTGTATCGGGGTGCCAAGGTGGTGTACATCGGGAAGCACCCAGAGGAGGTGCGTATTCCACAGCTCAATGCCCGACACACTCCCGTCAATTCAGCCCCTCTTGATTTTACCGCCGACGTCGTTCTATAGGTACATTCTAAACATTCACCTTTTTTTATATTGCATATTTGATTCTTAAGTACACCGTTCTACACATTCACACCATCGACACATATTTGACTTGGTTTACACCATTATATTAAATTGCTCCCGTCCTGACTTCGCAAGACTCCTCCGTCCACTATTTCAACCGAAGTCGGCGTTTTCGTAACAAGTTCACATTTCTAATATTCAACTCACTTTACTAAATTGAATATTATTTGTGTATTAATTTTATTTTACTGTACATTTTAAACAGTTCCCAGCATTTTGGGACATCTATGTGATTTTGCAGCGTAACATGCGCGTATGTTACGTCTCTGCGACATCTCAGGGAAGTCATATTAAGGAATTTGCTGGGTAGTTATAATCTGGGGGGTACATTTGGAATATTTCCAAATATTGTATTTATAATTTACAGGGTACACTATTTATTCAGTTCGAATCTCAATTTAGTTAATTTTCTTTATATTTCACAAATATCCTATGCCAAATTTGAACTCCTTGGGGTAATTCACCCGAAAGGCTCCAAACGTGCGTAAAATGTATAATTTAATGCGATCATTTGGTTAAACTGGGTCAAATAGTGTCCAATGATATCAAAACCAGTATTTTCGTTGACATTTTTGCAAACAATCACATAATATTTATCAAGTTACCTGTTTTTAGTTTAGTGAAAAGCCGAATTATGAATATGAATATTTTTCTTAAACGTTAAAAATGAGTAGTAATATTGATGAAAGGTTACTATAGTCTGTCCGGTCTGTTTGCAGGACGTTAACAAAATCATGGCTGAAGTGGAAATTATTAGTAAAGTAGAAAACAGTAAAGATATGAATGCATCGCCACTTGAATCCACATAGACTTTATTATAGAACACACGCGCGCAAACATTGCTGCAATGTTTACAAAATGTTTTTAAGCAAATGTGTGTGTGTGTGTGTGTAAAATTTCATTAAAAATTAAAATTGTTTGGAATAGTTTAAATAAAATCGTAGTTTGTTCAGTTTTTACTAGCCACTTTTGTGTACGGAATAGTCGATCCGTCTTTTTTTCATGATTCAACTTCAGTTGAACGTTATGGCATTATTATATACATACTTATATAATAATTGATTTCAAAATGAAATGTATTTTTAAATAAATGTACAAGTACCTTATTATAAGACATAATAATATTATTGTCAAAACATTAATAATTAATACAAAATAAATTATAAAATAATGTATTGTATTTATGGCTTTTTGGCTTATTTTTCTTCTCTGTTTTATTATCATTTAAATTTTACAAAATCCACTTTTTACAATAAACCAATTCATTTTAACTATTTCACGGCCAGTGAAACAGTTAAAAACATATATTAAAAAGATTTAAATTTTAATTAAAATTGAACCTAATCCTATTTACAAGTAAATAAGTGTTCAATCATTTTGGTTTGTATCTACTGAACTAACAATCAATCCTTATACATCAAACACGCAAATTTGTTGATTTTTATCAACGAATTTGAAATAAAATTATAATTTTTAGCCCACTTTTTTAGTCGTAAGCCGAAGTTAACATCTTCAACCAGACCTCAACAAAATGTTTATTTATCCAATACTTTCAATTAAAACAGTGTTCAAAACGCATTCTTTTTACTATTTTAAATGATTAAATTACTTTATACCCATGTCGGATGAGTGAAGGCCCCTGCCTTCACTCATATTACGTAAAATACAAAATAAGTAGTTTAAAATCATTTAAAAGTAGAAAAGAATGGCGCACATCGATTGTTTACCCAATCGATGGTAATTTCATTTGGAATTGAATTAAAATAATTGTGATGAAAACTGTCTGAGCAGCTACAACCTGCAGCTATTGTGTTGTGTAGCTGAAAATGGTCGCTGAACCGAACATTGTGTTTTGTGCCACTTTGTAAAACAAAACACATTTGCAAACAGGACTAATTCATTCCGTAAGTGATTTTGAATAATTCATATTTTCATGTTTTTAGTAAATAATAAAATGCAACACATTTCAAACTGTTTCCATTGTTGAAATACACGAAATTTACACTTATTATTTCATTATTTCATATTTAGTTTTAAAAGGGCACACGTAGAATACATAGATTTCATTATCAATAAATAGACCTTTTTAAATTTAAATTATATTCAGTTTTAATTTAAAAATAGTTGAATCATTTGGAAATAATTTTCCTTGTATTATTAAGATTGGATTATTGCGATTTATATCAATATAAATTAATAAATCTGTGCATGCAGAATATGTATAGATATTTATTCTAATTACATGTTAATATAAGGCATTAATTGATACTGCGATTATAATTAAACATGTCTTTAGTTATGAAGTAGTCATGGACACAACTTTTACAGGGCCGGACTAATCATTGCGAGAGGAGGAATTTAAGGACGCTCTAAAAGTGTTTTCCAGTTCACGAATTCGAAACATTTCATGAAATCATTTCGCATTTTATTCCAGAACATTTTATAATTAAGTGTATTGGGGATCATATTGATGCACTTGGCAAGCAGTGCGTTATAGCTAATATTTTAAAATTAGACAACCAATAAACTGTCCTTGGTTCATAAAATTAGATTTTTCAAATTTAATCTATAAATACAAATATATTGCAGATGTTTTAGATTAGATAGTTATTTATTATTATAATTTAAATACAAAAAACTGGAATGGCCTTCCCTTGACTTTCTTATACTCCTACCATTTAGCTAATTTTCCTTATATACATAAGTATGAGACAGTAAAAATGATACAAGTCGCAATATCCAATCGTGTGTCTTCCTAATCGATGTATTTCCTCCAACTGACCTATTGCAATGTTCAGGTTTTTGACGACGAAGATTCGCCCGACGATGAAGAGACAAACTGTTTTGAAAGTTCTAGTTTAGAAAATTTCTGTGATGCCTGCGAACGAGGCTTTACCTCGAGTGACCAATACCAAAGACATATGCAAGAGCATAGAGTTTGCGGCATTGACGGATGTCAATTCGTAGCGCATTCAAAGATCGTTGAAAAACATATAACAATGCAACATGAAACCGGTCTTTTCTATAGAATCGCCAAGACAAACACACCTGAAGATGTCGCCAAGTGGATTGCGGAGCGAAAGAAAAAGTATCCGACGAAAGAAAACATTGAGAAACGGCAAAAGGAACAAGAAGAGATGATGCAACGGGGAGAACGAATCCAGACGCCCAAAGATCGCTTTGGACGGAAAACCAAAAACGGTAAGATCAAACTCACCTCATCCACTCACCGATCCATCTAATTGAATACTTTAATATTCCAGATACCAAACCAACCAAATCAGATCGATTAAACAAATCAGACAGATTAAACAAAAGATCTCGTTTATTAAAAAAGCCTAAAATCACCCCAAACAAACAAGAACCTGTACCCGTTTCACTCTTAAACGACAAATCTTGCTGGAACGGCAATTTACCCCCATTTCCTGGAACTAAAGAACTATACGCCTCTGATATTGTCGATCCAATCGAAAACATATTTGATGATGACGAATGGCTACCACAAACCTCAGTACAACCCAAAATCGAACTAAATAACGCCTTAGGCGCCCTTATTGGAGCCTACCGCTCATCAGATGAATCCGACTCTGAGATAACTGTCCCAAAACCAGAAATTAAAACAGTTCAAATGGTCCAAGAAGAAACTAAAGTAGAAAATGATGAAGCTCCTGAAGAAGTAAAAATTGATCGGGTTATTCCTGAACCGTCAACCGAATACAGAGAAGAAAAGAATGTTAATAAAGAAAAAAGAAATCGGTTTCGAAAACGTAAACGAAAACATTCGAATTCAAAGCCGCCAGACGTTTCAGAAAACACATTGAGTAACCAGAGAACGATTAGGCGGAAAATCACGTTATTAGAACGTCTTTTAGCGCCGGATATTCAGCATGAACGTAATGTTATTTTGCAATGTGTTCGATACGTGATACAAATGAATTTCTTTGACGAAAGCAAAGAAGAAATAGTAATTAGTGATAATAATATGGAAGAAATCAAAGAAGTCGAATTAGAGGCTAAAGAAAACTTGATTGAAGAAACCGTTAAAATTAATGAAGAAGTTAAAAATGAAGAGCAAATCATACAAAGTCAATTAGTCAAAGAGGATATAGTAGATACTGCTGAAGTAACATTAAGTAATCCAACTAGTTCCTGAAGAATATTTGGAGAATTTTCCTCACCATTTTTCCTAATTTTGTAAGTTTACTTTGAATAAATAATCAATTATTAATCAGGGTTTATAAAAATTAAGATATCCTTAATTTTATCCACTGAACTGAATATCTTTCACGTTCTAATCAAATCCTAATTCCATCTTATTTCTAGTTTAATTAGTCAGTATAATTATTTCATAGTTTACGGGTATTTTGAGTAGTTATTAAAAATACGATTTTATTACAAAAAACCATCAATTTTTACAAATTTGAAAATTGTTGGATCAAACAGATTATATTTTGCTTACATTGTCCATTGTCCGACATTTTCAAGTAGATTAGTTCAAAATTACGAGGTCCACTAAAAGTATTATAAAAATAGGGAGAAAATTGTTGATTTTCGCATATATATATATCTAATTTTGTTAAATTGGCCCGGTACCTTCAGAAAAAATGCCGTTACATATATATATATATATATATATATATATATATATATATATATATATATATATATATATATATATATATATATATATATATATATATATATATATATTCAGGATCGCGCGTCGCGATTATTTTCGTAGATATCAAAATTATATTCCGTGACGTCTTACAGTATAGGTAGGAGGTAGAAATCTTGATTGGTAGAGAGGCATATGCCATCAGCAGCCTAAAATCTCTTTCTCTTACCTTCAGTCAGTAGTGCCTTGATCTTTGAGTGTGTATTGTGAACGGGCTAGACAGGCGCTTTTGGCACGAAACTGAAATACGAATCAGTCATCACGGAAATTGTAACAGTGAACCCGAAAACCAAAAACATGATTTTAAAACTGTATCATCGCTAAATTAGAACATTATTTATATATAAAATTATAGTGAAAGTTTGTTTGAATTTATAAACAGGTAAATTTAATATTGCATTCGCAAATACAATTGTTGGGAAATTTGAGCATATGTTGCTAACATTTTTACTTTAATATTAAGACCTACTTTTAAGTTCACTTTTATTATTAGATGTAGCTTAACTTAAGTCCAATTTGAGTACAAACTTTAAAATAAAGCTTACTTAAATTATAAGCCTAATATTTGCTTATTACCAGTAGCACCAATTATACGCTAAGCGTAACTTAAGTACAACAAGATTAATTTTTATTACGTTATTAAAATAAATATTTACGCTTTTTCGCCTATTACTCTATGACATGTTTTACTAGCAGCATTATAGCTATATTTTAATATAGGGTGGTCAAAACGTGTATTTCCGTTCGACATTTTTTGTAATTAGAATATTTCGTATAAGTAAAGATAATCATATCAGTTGATCTTTTATCAAAATGTTTAAGGACTTTGAATTGATAACATTAAAATTACGATATAAATCAAGCCGTTTTTCACAAAGTTAAAATTATAAAACCGATGAACAATTTGTGGTAATATTAGTCATCTTTTATTTTTGGGGGGTTTACGAAATAAAATTGAGCAATGATATGAATAAGAACGAAATATTTTGTACCGGATATGAACAAAGGTCTTTTTATAAAAATAAAATGCATCTTGAAATAGTTTTAAACCCCTTTTTTGTTATCTAAAAGCATTTCGCGACGAATAAAAACGAATTAATTTAAAACAAGTCGAATTAATTAAAGAAAACTATTTTTTTACTTATACACAATGTATAAAGGAATGTATTATGATCGTATTATCCCCAATAAATGCAATTTTCATATTGAAAAGTGCTTTCCAGTACAATTTGCAATAATTACGTAAAATTAATATATTGAAAGCATAATATTTTAATGTAGTAATTCACGCATGCATAATTTTCGGAATTTTTTGTGATTTCACTTTGTATATGAATATTTTCGTAACAATTTGTGAAATTATTGTTACAATTGAATGAAATTTATATTGTTCCAAAAATTACATTATTTACGTTACGTTCACTATTTTAAAATCATATTTGAGCCGTGGTATGTGTTCGATACCTATAGCCATCGGCAGAGAAAGGCAATCGACGTAGTTTTACAAGAATATGTTAAGAATTATATAAACTAGAATTCAGTTCTACTAATGAACCGTTTCTAAGATTTAATGGCAATAAAACATTGTTTTTACTCCCTTAAATCATTCATTACTTTCGAGACGACGACCTAGAAACGTTTTTA
This sequence comes from Leistus spinibarbis, assembly GCA_933228885.1. Lineage (NCBI taxonomy): Eukaryota > Metazoa > Arthropoda > Insecta > Coleoptera > Carabidae > Leistus > Leistus spinibarbis. The sequence continues at coordinate 7,015,854 of OW121807.1, forward strand.
ACATCTTTTTGGTCATAATTTATTGATATATGAATAATTTTGTAATAAAATCGTATATAATTTCGAAATAAAACCTTCAGTGTCGATGTTCCGTAAAATTTTATATTAAAAGGATATGTGGTATAATTAGGGATGTTTTAATTGGTTAATTAATTATTAGATGTTTTAAACGAAGGTTTTTTATATTATTTTGCAATACTAGAAATTGATTTAATTTATTGAAGAACGGACATGTTTTAATTTTAACAAATGCTAATGTTAAAAAACAATAACTCATTAAACTATTATTTGACAATTGTTTGAATGTCACATTGTGATCTTTGAGTAGGATTTATGACCTCTTAGGATTTTGCTTATAAGTAAAAGGTATCTTTTCGTTTCAAGGATTTTTACAAAACGTATTCAATGAATGAAAGATTTAATGCTTATAATTTGATGCATCATTTTCGATTTATAGTCATTTATATTTAATTCGTATCTCCCCAAATTTGTTGTTTTTCTTGAATAGTATACAATAATAGAAAGTCTTGTGGATTTAAGTGAAGCTTATAGTGTAGATATGCATGTTTACAGTGTGCACGATGAGTAAAGGCTAATGAATCGCTTGTATTTGAATAATTATTACGCAACTCTATTTTGAACAATTAGCGCTAAGTTAAAAATATGCTTTATTACCATTTAGAACAAGACAATTATTTTGCACTTATCTTTGAACTTAAGTGTAAAACTAAGTTGATCACTTATCTGATTGATACATTATTCAAACAAAATTTAGCTCAAGGCCCAAGAATTTGAATATTTTATAGTATCAAAAATGTTTTAAACAGTGGCCTACACTCAACTTTCTATTAGCTATTGTTATATTACATGCATTTAAATCTATCGTAATATTTAGAACACCTGGACGGTGAAAATTAAACATTTGCTTGTGAAAATTTTGAATTAAACGACGCATCTGTTGTTAAATACAGCTGCAAATATAAACAAGAAACGGAACCAATGAATGAATTCATTAAATGTCGGTCACGATGTTAATTAATTACGGATATAATTATCGATTCATTTTATTTATTTATTTACGATTAGTGTGAAATAAAAAAGGGCTTCCTTATCTAATCAATTATAACAAAACATTAATTATTAAGTACTTATTTCCTATAATATTCGATTTTGTTTATTATTTTCAAATTTTTCTCTAAATCGTGCCGTTTTTGAGTTAGGGCAAAGTAGTACAAGTAAACATTTATACCATTACTGTTTAGAAACTATTATTAAAATAGATTTTCTTATGATTCGATTCAGGGAATGTTTAACGGTAAAATTGTCAATTAGTAGCAATTGGACTTGAATAAATAATATAATAACAATAATTGTAACAAATGTTACGTTTATTAACCGAATTCCGCAATGACCTAGTAAATATAATCAGTATATACTGTTTACTGGGTTAGATTCATCTTTAGGTCAATTCCACTTCGTTAGGACATTTCTGTGTCATTGTTGGAAATCACGTGCGAGATCGGATATCCATCTCCAATCTTTTGTATTATTCCTACTATGTATGTTAATCTCTTATGTATAATTTTTAATAATTAACATTTACAGAAAAAAGTTTTATTCATTGTTTAGTTGTTCTAAATTTAATACACATTGGTTTGGTTTTACGACAATCTTAAGATTCACTTATAAAATCGATTTTTATTACGAAAGTAATCAGTGTTTAATTATAACGTAATTTTATTTACGTTAACGACAGTTTAAATTATTTTTATAATATAGAATATGTAATACAACATTTCTGAAGCAATTTAATAGTATTTGTAGTATGAGGTAATGGATGATGTCAGAGAATCCTCAGTGAATTTTAAGATGAGTTAAAAATACTCTTTATACTCTTGATTCTTGGTTTGATTAACTCAAGGTTTGATCTACAATTGTATGATTCGAGTTATTGAGTCAGATTTAACAATTCTTATTGCAACCTTTACAGTATTTCGCAAAATAAATCGATCACAATTTCATATTAGTGTCTAGAATGTTGAGATTATTTTATTCAAAATGTAAACAAATCTAAGATCTTATAATTTTGTTATAAAACATTACTAAGACAGTCATCAGCTGTTACTTGCAGAACAACGGCCTACTTTCACTTTACGTTTTCCACCACTCTTTCTAATGATCTTAATCTTAACACTACCTCAAGTACCGCCATATTGCCAAAGAACAACGACAACCACACTTCGTATGGTGGAAGGCCGTTTCATTATGCCTTGTTCTGTCGATATTCCTCAACAATTACTTCCGGTTCTTCAAACAATCGATTCGATCGGGATGAAACCGGATATGCACCGGCATCGGTTAATGCGTGATTCGAATCTAGGGCGTAATTACGGAGGATTGGAATTTTTATTTTGATTAGTCAATTTTAATTTATACCTTTCAACAATGGATAAATAACAATACGATACGTGTTATTACACAGTTAAAATTTCACATGAGTTTAAGACTATCATAAATTAATTACAATATAGCACGAATACATTTATTTTCACTAATTTTACATTATTATCTTGTTTATTATTAATCAACCGAATTAGATATATTATTTAGGTGTAAAATAATTTAGAAGCCCAGACAGCGAATATGTGAGACACCTGAGTGTAATTTTAATTTCTTTCTACGTATTAATTTGTATTCAAATCACGAACACCCCTGTACACTTGGTGTATGTCTGTGCTTAGGACTAGCCGTGTATAATACGGTCATTAGATTTCAATATACCGTATTTTAAATGCTTTTGTTCACACGACAAATATGTTCTAATTATTTTTATAATAATGCGTGACATAGTTTCTCACATATTCTTATTTTTCAATCATTATTATTGTAATATTCATCATTTTGCAATATTACAAAAAATAAACTATTATATTTGGCAATTTTTAATCGGTCGTGTCCTCTTTTTTACCAGGACGATTTAGAGAAAAAGTGATAAGAAAGAGAAAAGTTTGCATTTATTATTTTCGCATTCCAATCTGCATGATTTTGCATTGCAAATGGCCACAATTATTTTAACATGCATGATATAGTCAACCCAACTAGATATTTAAATGGTTATTTTCGATATTCTTGGAAATCGTAAACCATAGCTAAGTGAAAGTACAAATTACACAAAATTCAAATTTATTTTTATGCTATAATTGGTAATTTCATTAAACAATATTCAGTAACAACAAAAACACATATTTATTGTCGTAATGAATTTCCCTAAAATAGCTAATTAAATACTGCGGCTCTCAATATGATTTCCTTTGTGAATGATTGATTTACAAACACTTATGTGTTATTGTGAAATCAAGTTCAATTAGAAAACGAATGGGCCAAAAAGCAATTGAATTTTTTTGTACTGTAGAAACTCTTTTATTTCTTCTTCCATATACTGCATCAAGTATTTTTGTTATTCTTATAACGTATACACCAGTATGGTATGTTTATACACACACTCACCACACAATATGTCCTCAGGTTACTGAACTGTGACCAACACTGGACATGGACACCCTGGACGCGCTTTTATTTCGATTTATCATTTCTTATACCTTATTCATATATAAAAATATTGTCCCATCTATTTTTAGAATTTTGGATGGTTTCATTACTGGTTCACGTTACGTAAGAGATACCAATATTTTTATAAGGGTTTATTTCAAGTAACCTTTGTTCCATTACATTTATTAAAATAATTCGATTTCAATTGTTGTACTTTCAAACGCGCCAGTTGCTGTAATAGTGGCCTTTGGCCGCACCTTTTATTATCGTATAAAACACGACAGTTTGTAAAATATTTTTTGCCGTCTCTTGCCAGATACCACGCCCAAGTAGGCAGGCCATTCGTTCCTTGATACATATATGGAAATATTTATTTATTACGATATTGTAACAAAAGAATAGGCGTAAAATTTATGCAAATCGATTAACTGGTTTAAGAACGCTTGTTTTAATATCAAGTTGACTTTGATTTATCAAAGACATTCTTTTTTAAAGCATTATACAAATTATTCATTAGTTGAAGAGCGTTCACACACATTCAGTAAAGCGTTCAATTTTGATGATTATACAATAGTTGTTTCAGGAACCAATTTTTACAAATATTTTAAACAATAGCAAACAAAGACTAAATAACAAAAAACGTGCATTGTTCAAAAAAATAGATCATTTATCCATCCAATTGTTTTATTTGTTTTTATACAATACAAAGAACAAGCTAAAAACATAAACGAAACGAAAAAACAAAAAATAAAATGAAACAAGTTCGTGTCGACAGTTTTAAAGGCCTTCGAAGTACATGGCTCCTTTCACTTTTACCAAAAGTGCCAGTACAACTTGAATACTTGCTCTATAACCATATTAAATTTGCGCAGACAATATTAAAATTTGTATAATTAAAACTTTTACTATTACTAGGTGTGGGAGATCATTTGAAGGACCCACGTTTGATCGACCTTATACCTCGAAATTAAATGCGCCAATTGATTTTTTACACTAGACAAAATCATTTTTAATACCTTAAATGTTGATAGATAAAATTATAATTGGTAATAATAAAGTCATATTATCGCGAATATATTTTTGATAACATAAGTAAAGTCCAAAAAGATATCTAAAAATCTAATCGTTTTCATTCGAATGATTTCATACATGAAATTGCGCTGTTAGTACATTTAAAAATAGTGAACAAAACAGATCTTATTATTAATTTAATTTAATGTGTATTTAAATTTAATGTAAGTATTGATCTCAAAATCGGTATAAGTCTCTCACGGATATAAATGACTCATAAAATTAAATAGTTTTATTTTTATTGCACATAAAATATGAATACTTTTCTTTCTAGACACGATGGCGACGTTAAGGGGTGACAACAGTGATGAGAATTTCTCCGAAGATGAAAGCACCCCCCTTACCCAAGATATATATGGTGGAAGGTAAATATTAAAAAAAAAAAAACATTAACTGAATCATGATTCGTTCTTTGTGAAATTGGACGTAGACCTGGTGTGAAATACTCGAAATATTCAACAACTTGAATATGTCACACATACATACATACAAACACACACACACATACACACACAAATGCCAAGGTTGACTGCATTGTACGGATATAACATTTGAAATCTTGTTCGAATATTATAAAACTAGTCACCACAGCAACTATTGGAAATCTAGAACGTAATTTATTGCCATTGTTGATCCAAAATCCAATAATTTAATTTGAATTAAATCCACGGTGCTATCTTTGAAAGAAATAATCAACCCCGGGGAAGAACCTGTTTTTCGGTGTTATTCTCTATTGTGTTTAATAAATTAATTATGCGTAAATAATTTGAATTAAATTCATGGTGCTAACTTTGAAAGAAATTAACCCCTAGAAGAACCTGTGTTATCTTTGAAAGAAATAATCAACCCCTAGAAGAACCTGTTTTCCGGTTTTATTCGCTGTTGTGTTTAATAAATATACTGCGGTTTTTTTTACTGTTAACTGAATATAATAACATACCATTCTGAAAGCGAATGTCCTTGTGAGTGGCTCGTCATATGTACCGGTTTTGGTTCTGTTAAACTATAACATTACAAACACCTCCCATGCTTTATTAAAAACGGCGTCATTGAGCTGAACTACCTTCACGTTGTTTCCTTATTTTTCACAGTTACTATTTACTTATTAATTTTGCATAATTTACTTTTGTTTTGTACTTCGTTTTACACACATGCTCTAGTACACTGTTAAATAGGTTACGGAAATATAGAAAAATGAAAGTTTTACTAGTTTTCCTATTTCTGGCTTAAACTATTAAAATATCGATACAGAATCATTTCAGTAACTTGTTCAATCCATATATGAAATTGGGGAATTTTTAAAAACAGGATCTTAATGATAGTTTGTTCATTGGTGTGTAATTCAGAAAATATGTACGAAGTAAACATATTGATGTATTATACTAATCAATTAATCCCAAATTCGTCATTGGATATTGGAAATTCTTATTAATGGATTAATATTTAAAAAAATAACTAAGTTACTATAAATTCAGTAAAAACCTATTCAATTCCTTTGTGCATGTTACATTGCATATACAAAACAATGTTACAAGTAAGCATAAATCGCAATATCGCGAAGGGATTTATTGTTAAATGTCTGGAAGCCAAAGAGCATATAAAGACTTTTATTATTCGTACCTCGGTGGCCTTGGTCGGCAACCGAAAGGGGCAGTGTCCTCTGGACGCCGCCCCCGCCCGCTAAGGACGTTTATTCGCCCCAGCAAAAAATAGTTTTGATTTTTTTCCTTAGTATCATTTTTCTTCTACTACACTACAACGTGTAGAATGCGGATTTTGATACTAATCTTATAAATTATGGATCTGGTTGTCTAGAAGGTCTACTTTTATTTTTTTGTTGGGGATTTACTTGATAAACTGCAATTTCTTCTACTATTTTTTAATTTATTATGGATTTAATGTCTATAACATTTATTTATTAGTCTTTTTATTCATATTTTTATCACCCCATTTTGATAAGAATTGATAAAATTCCTTGGAAATATTTTTTTGTGATATCACCTATATCAATTAATCAATTGATAACATATTAAACCATTAGTAAATAAATTCATCATTTTTGAGTTTGGCTATCATATTTTTTTTGAACTAATTCTGAATATGAAAAGCTTAGAATTTATAAGCTCTAGAACGACGTAAACAATTTGTTATACATAGGTATTTGTCAGATTAATATTAATACCTGCATAAATGTATAAATATTTCGTAATATTTAATTGTCAAAAGAATCACAGTTATGTGGAAAGAATGTAAAATGAATAACATGATTCATAGGCAACCCACACTACAGTGAAGAGTGCGGGTTGCATCAGAAACTTCAATGCTACGGTAGTATTGCAACCTGGATAATAAATACTTCTTTTCAGTCAAAGAACTGTGCAAGAAACCAAAGGATGGGACGTATTCCGAGATCCTCCTATCAAGGAGGAAACAGGATCTATGGCCAACCAAGAATGCCTAGAATTCACCGTCAGAATCCTAAAATTATTCTTTTATCTAATTACATTCGTAATTGTCTTAGCTTGCGGGGTTATTTCAAAAGGAACACTATTATTTATGACATCCCAAATAAACCCAGACAAAAATTTACCCTATTGCAACAAAGAATTAGGTACTATTCCAAATATAACTAATGCAACAATAGGTATTAATTGTTTTTAAACTTTAGGCAGAGATAAACAATTTCGAGTGAAACTTCCGGATAACGAGCGTGTTGCATGGATGTGGTGTCTTATGTTTGCGTTCTGTGTACCGGAAGTAGGCGCATGGTTTCGATCCATGCGGATATGCTACTTTAAATCCTGGAGGAAACCTCCATTTGGCCACTTTTTAATTGTTTGGCTAGCTGAAACTATGCATACTATTGGGTTGGCTATGTTGGTCTATTCAGTTTTACCGGATATGGATGTTGTTAAAGGTGCTATGTTGACAAATTGTGTCTGTTTTATTCCTGGAGTTATTGGTAAGCAATTATATATAAATTATATACGATTATATTTACATTTTATTTCTATTTAGGTTTGTTATCTCGAAGCAAACAAGAGTCAAAACGTTTCATTAAAGTAATCATTGATTTGGTTGCAATAACAGCGCAAGCGACTGGATTTGTAGTGTGGCCGTTAGTTGAAAACAAACCATTTTTGTGGCTAACGCCTGTTTCTATATTATTAATTTCTTGCGGCTGGTGGGAAAATTATGCAACGAAAACTTCACCGATTCCATTTATTAAATTGTTAGGCAAAATAAAAACTGAATTAAACCAAACTAGGTACTTTATGTACGTGTTTATTTCTATCTGGAAGATTTTGTGTTTCTTTTGCGCAACTTGTGTTATTATTTGGATTAAAGAGGGCACAGTTAGTCATTTCTTTACGGAGTTTTCCAGCGGATTCGGCGCACATGCCATCACCATTGAGGAGGTAAATAAACACTAAATATATACATATATTTATCTACTATTTCAATAATCTCTTAGGTTAAACCAGTCTTCGGAGGAACATCTCTTCCAGACATATCTGAACTTCTACCAACAGGAGAAGATTCATCAACGCCAGCCTCAGACATGACCCCAATTTACGTTCTATTAATAAACGTATTCGCCTCATACTTAGTTTATATTTTCGGCAAATTCGGATGCAAAATCATGATCCAAGGCTTTAGTTACGCGTTCCCTGTAAATCTAACTATTCCTGTATCCATATCTTTACTAATAACCCTCTGCGGACTTCGCAATGGTGACCCCTGTTTCTTCCATGATACATTCCCCTCATACCTCTTCTTCCAGAGTCCTCCCGTTTACTTCCTTAACGACTTTATATCAAAACAATACGCTTGGATTTGGCTATTATGGTTGTTGTCGCAAACTTGGATTTCCTTACATATTTGGACGCCGAAATGCGAGCGTTTGGCTTCGACAGAGAAATTGTTTGTAACACCAATGTATAACGCGTTTTTGATTGATCAATCTATGGCGTTGAATCGGCGGAAAGATGATCAGGCGGATGTGAAAACTGAGGATTTAGATGAGATCCAAAAGGAGAAAGATGATGAGAATTATGAGACGATTTCGAATGTTACTGGTGCTTCTGGGCCTAAGAGTAATATTAAAAGTTCGGATTCGATTACTAGGATTTATGTTTGCGCTACTATGTGGCATGAAACTAAGGATGAGATGATGGAGTTCTTGAAGTCTATTATGAGAATGGATGAGGATCAATGCGCGCGCCGTGTTGCACAGAAGTATTTGCGAGTTGTCGATCCGGATTATTACGAATTGGAAAGTAAGTAAACAAATGCCTTTTTGTTTCTTATCCTATATATTTTATTTTACTTATAGCGCATATTTTCTTCGATGACTCCTTTGAAATATCCGATCACTCTGATGACGACAACCAGGTGAATCGTTTCGTAAAACTCTTAATTACAACGATGGACGAAGCCGCTACTGAGGTACATCAAACCCATATCCACATTCGTGCTCCAATAAAATATCCAGCGCCGTACGGTGGCCGATTATGCTGGACTCTACCAGGCAAAACAAAAATGGTCGCTCATTTGAAAGACAAGTCAAAGATTCGACACAGAAAACGTTGGTCGCAAGTCATGTACATGTACTATTTGCTTGGACATAGACTAATGGAGTTGCCGATACCCGTTGATAGGAAAGCTACGATTGCTGAAAATACTTATTTGTTGACTTTGGATGGCGATATTGATTTCCACCCGCATGCTGTTCAATTGTTGATTGATTTGATGAAGAAGAATCGGAATTTGGGCGCTGCGTGTGGCCGAATTCATCCAGTTGGTTCTGGTAATATTTAATTTTGCAACCTTTTTTTGTAATTTTTCAACGTTGTAAATTGTAATAGGCCCAATGGTATGGTACCAAATGTTTGAGTACGCAATTGGTCATTGGCTGCAAAAAGCTACTGAGCACATGATTGGTTGTGTGCTGTGTAGTCCTGGTTGCTTTTCGCTCTTCCGTGGTAAAGCTTTAATGGACGACAATGTAATGAAAAAATACACGACGCAATCTGAGGAAGCTCGCCATTACGTACAGTACGATCAGGGCGAAGATCGATGGTTATGCACTTTGATTCTTCAGCGTGGTTACCGCGTCGAGTATTCAGCTGCATCCGATGCGTATACCCATTGTCCTGAAGGCTTCAACGAGTTTTACAATCAACGGCGTCGCTGGGTACCCTCCACCATTGCCAATATCATGGACTTGCTACAAGACGCCAAACGGACCATTAGCATTAACGATAATATTTCTATGCCGTATATTTCATATCAGGTACAAAAATGTCAATTAAATTGTAGAAAAATGACTAATGTTTAACTAGATTCTATTGATGGGCGGTACGATTTTGGGCCCCGGCACTATATTCCTTATGTTGGTGGGTGCCTTCGTGGCCGCTTTCCAAATCGACAACTGGACCAGCTTCTACTACAACATCATGCCAATCCTATTATTCATGGTAGTCTGTTTTACATGCAAATCGAACATACAGGTATGTCTTCCAGAGCAAAAGAAACGCAGCTTTTATTGTTAACCATTGACCCATATAGCTTCTAGTTGCCCAATTCCTGTCGACGTGCTACGCATTGATTATGATGGCTGTGATCGTTGGTACCGCATTGCAATTGCGTGAAGATGGCATCGGTTCACCGTCTGCCATTTTCTTGATTGCTATGACCAGTTCGTTTTTCATAGCCGCCTGTTTGCATCCGCAAGAGTTTTATTGTATCATTCCCGGTATTATTTATTTGTTGTCCATTCCCTCTATGTACTTGCTTCTCATTTTATACTCGATTATCAATTTGAATGTTGTGTCGTGGGGAACACGTGAAGTTGCTGTTAAAAAAACGAAAAAGGTTTGTGTGTTGTTTTTGTTTTTGTCTTTGGTGATGGACTGTGGTGTCGGATTTCATTACAGAAGTAAGTTTGTTGCAATCAATTAACACACGAATTTTCCTTATTTAAAGCTATTCGTAGCCGGGTTGATATCAGCCCTGTACGGCTTAATTATGATGGCGGTCTTAGTTGGTATAATGCTTCAAATTAAAAACGATGGTTTCCTAGCACCTTCTTCTATATTCTTCTTCGCTGTAGCAGGCGAAATGATTGTAACAGCACTACTGCATCCAACAGAACTATACTGTTTACCATGTGGCATTATTTATTACGTCACTGTACCCAGCATGTATTTATTATTAATTGTTTACTCTATCTTCAACATGAATAACGTAGCATGGGGCACACGGGAGGTTACATCAAAAAAAACTAAAGAGGTACTTGGGCGCTAACATTTCAAACCGCTTTATTTTCGGAAAATATATTAAATATATAAATTGTTAGGAAATTGAGCAAGACAAGAAAGATGCGGAAGAAGCATCGAAGAAAGCTAAACAGAAGACGTTACTCGGTTTCCTCGCCGGAGGCAACGGTACAAACAATGACGAAGACGGAAGTATTGAGATATCCTTAGCCGGTTTATTCAAATGTATGTTATGCACGCATAAAAAGGATGGCGAAGAAAAGATTCAATTAATGCATATTGCTGACTCCCTAAACTCCTTGGGGAAGCGTCTAGAAGGAATTGAGAAGTAATTTACACATTTAGTGCACAAAATTACATTACTTTATTGCCGGTTTGTTTTTTAAGACATTTTGGACCAACGCAACCAATGTCTCGTCGCCGATCAATGTCAGTTGCTTCGCGTGACCATTCTTTGAACAAAGTTAATGAAGATCCTGGCGAAGAGTTAGAAAGCATTGAATCAGATAGTGAAACTATGTCGGCTGCCCCGAAAGACGAACGAGATGATTTGGTTAATCCGTATTGGATAGAAGACCCGGATATCCGTAAGGGTGAAGTGGATTATTTGTCTTCGGCTGAAACGCAATTCTGGAAGGATATGTTGGACAAGTATTTATTCCCTATCGATGAGAATAAAGAAGAACAGGTATGTTTTACATATTTTCCTCGTACACCAATAAAATACATAAATTGCTTTTGGGTTCAAATCCCGAACACTAGTTTAGGAGGTGTAAAAGTCGTGGCGCTTAAAATTATAAAAAGTGCCACGACGTTAAAAACATATTTCTGCTGCAATTTCTAGGCCCGTATAGCGAAAGATTTGAAGGATTTGCGTGATCAGTCTGTATTTGCATTCTTCATGATGAATGCATTGTTTGTGTTGATTGTATTTTTGCTGACGTTAAAGAAAGACTATTTGCATATCAAGTGGCCGTTAGGCGTCAAGACCAATATTACATACGATGAGAGCTCGCAAGAGGTAATTCTTAGTTTAAAACCGGACATTGTGACTTTAGTATCACCGCTTCTCATTTGTCTGTTCGGTGGTCCTACAATTTAATAAGAATTGCAGTACAATCGAACAGATCATCCCCCATATCGTTTAATTTCCGTTTAGGTTTGCAGCGTCGAGCGAGCGAGTCAGCGGACTAAAAGGTCACAAGTCCAACCATTTCTAACAATGCTAATCATGTTGTTTTTTTTTATTTGTTGCATCATTTATTTAGGAACGGATCGCATCCGATTTGATTGAACTGCGCAACAAATCGGTGTTTGCGTTCTTCATGTTCAATGCTTTGTTTGTTTTGATCGTGTTTTTACTGCAACTCAATAAAGATCAGATCCATGTTAAATGGCCATTGGGTATCCGGACAAATATAACTTACGTTGAGGAAACGTCTGAGGTAGTCCACCCAAATAAATACACACACACACACACACTGGGAACTAATTAATTGTTTGTGGCACCAATATATGGATTATTGCTATATTGGAAATAGCATGCAACACTTTGGTGATATTTTAATTAATCTACATCGACAATACACACACACGGTGATAACCAAATAAACAGAATACGGGGAATTACCTATATCGCATTTATTAACATTTTAAAAATATTTTAATCATAATTTATGTGTACACATCAATATAAATGGGCGCAGTATACATAATTGCGAATACTCCGTATTCTGTAGCACGAATGTGAAATATTTCTTACACAATTCACTGTTTATTTTATTGCACAAAATGGTGGTTTGCCAACTAATTCATTTAAAATGGCATTTTTGTTCCGCAACAATTTCAATATGTTAATAAAAACGAACACACAATACAGATGTATCCAAAACACAGACTTTATTTAAATTAAACAAATCAATCTGATCAGGGATCATTGAAAAATCATATATTGCGAACATATGATCTCTGTGTTTTCAGCTATTTGATCCAGGGACGCAGTTTACTCCATGAATTTGATCCTTCCCGCAATTTAACCATATTTGTATTTATATGTGAATATTAATCTATTGTCTAATTGATTTTTAAACAAAAATCATTTAGGTGGTATATATACAGTAATTTTTAATACTAAAAGCAGAAATTCAAACTGCTCTGTTTTGTTGTCTTTAATTTAAAATGTATTCAAAATATTATATTACTGTATTGGACGTGTACAAAGAATCATTTTTAATTAAGTTTTGTAAAAATGTACGCAGTACAGAAATTCCGTTATAGCACAGAATACCTTAAGACGTAATAAATACGTCTTTATTCATTTATCATTCATTATTATTATCTGTAATACTATTCCTTCTCGCTTTGAAGTGAATAATATTTTTGTTTTAATAACGGAACATATTCTTCTGTGTGTTTTACGTAACCATTGGTGATGGTCATGTGTTATATGTATATTTCTTTTGTATGTAACATTATTTGTCCATTTTACAAAGCACAATTGTTTCTAATAACTCTTTAACAAGGAGAAAAATACACGAATTATTATATAAAACCATTTTAAAATATTCTAAATGAAATTCGTGTATTTTTATAATTGTGGCATTCCAAATATACTCTGTAATATAAATAATAATATTGTTTCTTTATTTAGGTACACATTACAAAAGAATATCTACAACTGGAACCTATAGGTCTCGTATTTGTGTTCTTCTTCGCGTTGATTTTAGTCATCCAATTCACAGCTATGTTATTCCATCGATTCGGAACTATGTCGCATATTTTAGCGTCCACCGAACTCAATTTCTATTGCAACAAGAAGGTAGTATATTGTTTAAATATTAAAATAATACCATCTAACATTTATTTATAAAAGGCTGAAGACTTATCGCCAAACGCATTATTGGATAAACACGCGGTGGACATTGTAAAACAAATGCAGGCACTCCGGGGTATAGACGACCCCGACTACGACAACGATTCAAATTCGGGGCCGGACCGGATAGACCGTCGCAAAACGATTCACAAACTCGAACGCGCCGCCCAGCGTAAACGGCAAATCGGCACATTAGATGTTGCCTTCAAACGGCGTTTCTTTAAGCAAATGGGCAATGGACAAAACCCGGGTACACCGATTCTAGCTCGCAGGATGACTATGCGTACGGAGACTATTAAAGCTTTAGAAAATCGGCGTAACACGGTGCTGGCTGAGCGGCGAAAGAGTAATATGCAGACTTTAGGCGCTACTGGAGATTATGGGAAGTTGATGACTGGGGTTGGAGTTCAGTTGAGGAATCATAGGAATTCGACTACTTTGTCAGTGCAGGATGTTTTTGATAGGGGACAAGTTAATGGTGCTTTTGAAACGGATGAGGAGGTTAATAATAGGAATTCGCTGCAATTGCAAGCGAGGAATAATTGGGCTAATAATAACAGTCGGATGTAATCGTATTTGGTTTGATGCTTAAATTAAATAGTCAACATTTGGTTTAATTGCCATGAAAAGTTTAATTAAGCTCAATTGATTTACTAAAAAGCTCTTGTATCAATTGCAAACTAAGAATAGTAATTTTCCTACAAAATTTGGCTTTACAATCATGAAAACAATTTAGTAGCTCTACTGCCCTTCTATACAATCAGCTCAGAGGCTCCGGGGGGCTAAGCCCCCCCCTCTGTTCCGGAGCCACTAAATCAGCTGTACTAAATTTAATATAGGTTATTCTGTTATATAAGTATTAGATACTTTTTCTACTTAATTCAAAATTAAGATTCACTACACCAGTGGTTCGTGACTTACAGTTTGGGAACCACTGGAATAAACTATAAAGTATATTTGCTTATTTTCGTACTTGATAGTTTCTATGTAACTGCCTTTTAATTAAATGCAAATTTGCTCAATTTTTTAAATACTAAACTATTAAACAAATCCAACTTTTTAGTAATTTAAGCCTTCACAAACTGCCCGTGTATCAAATGATATTATTTTATTATTATCTACTTGCCAGAAAGAACTGATGTTACCGAAAAGACATATTTTTTATATATATTTTATAACATCGAAGACTGAATCAAGTCAAAACAACGAAATTATTTATGAATGCAATATTTTCTGATGTAAAACTCAGAATAGTTAAAGTTCTTTGATTGGTTTATATATTTTTATAAGTTATATTTAAGATTATTATATTTTTTTCTTTTTGTAGTATATGTAATTTATGTGATAAACAAAAACTTTGTACATAATAATAAAGAAATGAAAATTCAAAATGCTATTCCTAAATAATATAACAGTATCATGAAATTATCCCAAATGTAATGTTTTAACGGGGATTTTATGCGGTTAGCGGCCAGTGCTGCCGCAGTCGTCGACTACATGAATGAAAACTAGCCACAGCACGCACAGCCGCCCTTGATCGAACTGTCATTATATAAAGCGGTCGTTCAAGGGTCATTTAAACATGATCAATTAAAACTTGAAAACAGGTGCTCATTTTGCGACATTTAAGTGTGTTTTATGTGATTTTACTTAGTATGGATCGGACTAAACACTTTAACATACATTATTATACTTCCAGTGTACAGTGGTTAGTTGTTTGAATTGTATTTTTTGGGCATTTAATAATATACTAATACTTTTAAAATAATTTATTTAGTACTTCCGGTATTACTAGAGATTACTTTGTTTACTATATTTACGCGTACTTAAGATATAAATAATATTAGCGCTTATTTCGTACTCAATTCAATAATATAGAAATGGTAGTAATTAATTTATAATTATAAGTAGCATTTAGTAATTTAAAAAATGTGGGGTGGCCTGCACTCGCCTCATACAGTATTCACTAGACTACGGTATAAAATACTCCTTCAATATAAACTATACACTGTTTTTCTACCTACATGAAATTATTGCGAGAGTTTATTGTCACCTCAAAATAGCCTATTCACGTGCCAACACTTATCCAATTCTATTTTTTTCGAATTCAATCACGAAAGTACCTTGAGTCGGGCCAAACGTGGCGTAAATCACGAGTTTTGGCCGTGAATTTATCATGATTCAGAGTTTCCCGTCGTGATTACTTTAATTATCACATGTAATATATTCGATTCGCAATCTATTTTTTATTTATTTTAAAAGTCTGAACTTGATAGTTTATATTGAATTTTTTTCTATTTTATTGAGTAATATGATTTTTAGTTTAGTTTAAAGTATTAGATGATATAAGTGGTATGTAAATTTGTTAATGGGTTTTTGTAATATTGGTTGATTTTATCATTTAATTGAGTTGTTAATGATAAGTATTGCTAAATATTAACTTTGTGTGAGTCGAAATTTATACTAGTCTACAATTTAGCTGTTAACACGTATTATTAAATATATTTAATTGTGAGAATATTAAGAAATATTTGTATTGTTCCAATTAATATATAAATAAATAAGATAAATATATGTAAATACAAGGTAATAAAACAGACAAATAGCAATAATCTTTTTATTAATTATTCATGTTATCTGGTTTTTATTACATTTATCGGACTATTAAGCAAATTTATTGATGAACAAGTAAAAAAATATAGTAATATAAAACCGACGCTCGCATATTTTTAATGTATTAAATTTTAAATATAATAAAAATATCCGCAATGAAATTGTTACTATTAAACCGCATAAATTATATCGTATGATGATATAATTTTTCTGTGAAATTTCTCTCACATTTTCGACCTTGTAACACAAAACATTCTTATTTTAACTTATCATTATTTATTATTGCATACTTGTTAAACTTGTAAACGCTTTTTAAAGAAATAATAGTATTTTAATTCGTACTATAGAGTAAGAATTATTTTAGGTAATCGAAAAATGGCATCAAGATTCAAAAAGATCGTAATCGGAGGCTTAGCCGGTTGTGCTGGAGCAACTCTAACGACCTACTTACTACTAAAAGACCATAACAGTGTAAGTAACATAAACTACTCAAATAAACCACCATACATTTAAATATATCAGTTTCCCTGGGCCCAAGTAACAGCGGACGCAGGCATAAAACGACCCGTACGAAAACGACCTTTACCAACTCGAGCCGAGCAGCTGAAATCGCTTCAAACTGAAGATTTCGATGTTTTAATTGTCGGAGGAGGGGCCACTGGGGCCGGATGTGCCCTAGACGCCGTTACCAGGGGACTAAAAACGGCCTTAGTGGAAATGGACGACTTTTCTAGCGGTACAAGCAGTCGTAGCACGAAATTGATTCATGGCGGTGTTCGATATTTACAAAAAGCGATTATGCAATTCGATATTGAACAGTATCGAATGGTCAAAGAGGCGTTGAATGAACGCTCCTGGATGCTGGAATCTGCCCCACATTTAGCTCACCCCCTTCCGATTATGCTACCCGTTTACAAGTATATTGGGTCCCTTAATTTATGCACTAATATGTTGATTTGTAATATGGGTTTTTAGATGGTGGCAAATTCCTTATTTTTGGTTTGGTATTAAAATGTATGACCTCGTAGCTGGGTCAAAAACTGTAAAAAGCTCGTATTATCTTTCGAAAGCTAACGCTTTGGAGCTTTTCCCTATGTTACGCGGCGATAAACTATGTGGGGCCATAGTATATTATGATGGTAAGTCCCAAAAAAACGCTGTAAAGAAAAACCGTTCTACACATTTATTCATTCATACAGGCCAGCAAGATGATGCGCGGATGAACCTAGCAGTGGCCCTAACCGCCACTAGGCACGGCGCGACCGTCGCAAACCACGTGAAAGTAATGAGCCTTATTCATGAACAAAAAAACGGTAAGAAAGCTATTGTTGGTGTGAATTTACGCGATGAAATCACGGGAAAAGAGTGGAAAGTAAAAACGAAATGTGTCATCAATGCTACCGGACCGTTTACGGACACTATCCGAAAAATGGACAACCAAGTCGTCAAAGAGATTTGTTGCCCTAGTTCAGGTGTACATATTGTCCTTCCTGGTTATTATAGGTAATTATTTTAATAAATGGGTAATGTGGTGGGAGATTATATAAATATGTTTAGTCCAGAACAAATGGGTCTGCTTGACCCGTCCACTAGTGATGGACGAGTCATTTTCTTTTTGCCCTGGCAACGACAGACCATTGCTGGTACCACTGATTTACCATGCGAAGTTACCCATAATCCGAAGCCGACTGAGGATGAAATTATGTTTATTTTGTCGGAAGTTAAGAATTACTTAAACCCTGACGTTGAAGGTAAGATTTAAAATAAAATTAAATTTATTTCAACACGGATTTTATACCTATAGAGATAAAAAATGATAATTCTAATTTATTTGAATCCAGTGAGAAGAGGCGACGTCCTCTCAGCATGGAGTGGCATAAGACCGCTAGTCTCTGACCCAAACAAAGACGACACACAATCCCTAGCTCGAAATCACATTGTGCACGTTAGCGACTCGAAACTAATAACAATCGCTGGCGGCAAATGGACCACCTATCGCTCGATGGCTTCCGAAACAATAGACGCAGCGATCTCCGGTATAAACCACCCTTATTACACCCATTAAAAACAAATACAACTATTTCTGCCTTCCAGCTTGCAATCTCGAACCTAAATTAGCTGAATGCCAAACTGAGCGAGTTTTGCTGGAAGGCACTCATGGCTGGACTCCTACTATGTATATACGATTGGTGCAAGATTTCGGTTTGGAATGCGAAGTTGCGCAACATATGGCGAATTCGTATGGCGATCGAGCTTTCGCTGTTGCCAAATTAGCGTCACTTACCGGGAAACGGTGGCCAATCATTGGCAAAAAGATTCATCCGGAGTTTCCGTACATTGATGCAGAAGTTAGGTGAGAGGAAACGGAAATGTTTAGTTTCTTATGTGTTAAGTGTATATATGTTTAGGTATGGGGTACGGGAATATGCGTGTACTGCGATAGATATGATTGCTAGAAGGATGCGTTTAGCGTTTTTGAATGTTCAGGCTGCTCAGGAAGCTTTACCAGAGATTATTACCATAATGGCTGAAGAATTGAACTGGAGTGAAGAAGAACAAAAAGTATTTTTGCTCAAAAACGACAAATATTTAAATTGAATTGAATTGTTTATGATTTGTTATAGAAACAAGCAAAGAACGCTTTAGATTTCTTACAAAATGAAATGGGACAAATGGTTAATCGAGCTTCTAGGGATAAAATACCAATTAATCTCACCAAAGATGAAATTCAATTGTATATTAAACGATTCCAAATTATTGATAAAGATAGGAAAGGATATTGCTCTATTAATGATATAAGACGTAGTCTTAAGGCGAGTACAATTTAAAACCATTCAAAATATAATAGTCCATTCGTATTTTTAGGGAATTTCGAAGTACTCTTGGTGGGAAACAACTGAATACATTACATTTTCATGATAAAAAGGTTCTATTTATCATGAAAATCAAATTTTAAAAAAACTTAAATATCAAATGTTAAGATTATAAATGATCTAATTGTGAATCTATTTAGGCCCTTGGTTTGAGACTAAACGAAGAAGAGATTCACTTACTATTAAATGACATAGATACTTCGTACAATGGACAATTGGAATTATCTGACTATTTGCAGGTGAGCGTTTATTCAAATTTCGGTAATTTTACAGAGATTCGGTGAGAAGGAAGTACCAGGCGAAGAACTACACGAAATTCTACGCGAAATCGATACGAATATGAACGGTCAGGTTGAACTTGATGAGTACTTGCAGGTACTGCAATGGTTCATCTGTTGCACGAATTTTCTGACTGACTTTTAACGCTTATTTTTAATTGGTGTATTGGTGTTCTTCCGTTTTGTTTTATTTTCATAGATTTAGCAATTGGATAGTTATTTTCATTTTTGTTAACAGCATCCATTAAATTATTAATACAATGGTATTAAATATACAAGATTGTATTTTTGTTTAGATGATGTCAGCGATTAAATCGGGTCACGTAACTTATTCTCGTTTTGCGCGAATGGCAGAGATGGAAGAGGCGCACCATGAGCAAGAAATGCTCAAAAAGAAGATTAGTGTTGAGCGGAGCGGCGGTGGTTTATAAAAATCTGAGTGTCAAATTGCAATGCGAATTACAGTATTAGGTATTAATCTACTATTTTCTGAAACCTTTATCCATTACATATTGAATCAATTTTTAAATACATATTTACGCGTTCATAACTCTTGAAATATATATATATATATATATATATATATATATATATATATATATATATATATATGGTTGTACAATAATTTATTTTTAATTTATTTCAAAATACCGTGCGTGTTTTTGGATTGTGAATATTCATAAATGTTTGTATATTGTATTAAAGAAACTTAAATTTTCAACTGTTTATCCTTAAATACATAATTAGTTTCGATCGCAAATATTTTTGAAATACACTAAATATACAAAAACATTGAAAGATTATGAAAGGAAGTTAATTGAAATGAATAAATTATAGAAACTAATTATTTTATTATATACGACTTATACATTGAAAGGTTTGTAGGTAATTATAAATTAGGTAACACAATAATTAAATATAATCAAATTTTTATTACAAAAACAGATCTATTCAAATATAATATGCATATAAAACATAAGTATCTTTCTAGTAAATTTAAAAAACAAATACAAATATATCAAAATGAAATCAAATTACAAAGTATATTCAAATATATCAATATAAAACATAATATTGCCGATTTTAAAATATAAAATCGATACAAAAGTTTATGCGAATATAATAAACAAAACATACAAAATATAAGTGATGATAATAAATAATAAAATAGTTAGGATCAACCCATACACACAATAGAATTTGATATCTTCAACTTCATCCATTTCTTCCAGTTTATTCAAATGTATCTTCCCTGTTAATTACAAAACCCCATAAGTTACATTCAAAACAATTACAATATACAATTTACCAGCAAGATGATCCAAATACTGTTTCTTGCTATTAGTAGTAATTTTGCAAACATCACAAAGTAAATTCATATTAGCTTCATCCAATTTTCGCAGAATCAAATTGTGCCGTTTACCCTTCGTGTGAATATTAAATAATTTCTCGCTTGTGACATAAATTGAGCAAACTTTGCACTTTATCTACAGTTTAAACATTTATTTTCAAACTAAACTAAACAAAAATAAAATAAAATGATACTTGCCCAATTTGTCCTTCGAGGTACAACCGCGTCTCTTGAAATTTCGTCCGTAGTAGTGTTGTTATTGATGTCTTGATTGTTGTTGATTTCCGGATCATTGTTGTAGAATTCCGCTTCTAGCGAAGTCTTATTTGGAACTTCAGACATTTTTACGATACGTGTTACTGCGACGAAAGTTAAAATGCAACTGAATAAATTGAATATATATTTGTTATATTTCAACTCGGGTTTTATGTAAATGTCTATTAGTTTGCTGGACATTAAAACCAGGAGTTACGTCTGGTTTTATCAATTAACTACACAAATTAGTAATCATTGAATAACTGCTTTATTAAAACTGTTTTAAAAGACATACAGATAACAGTTGTGTTCTCGACACCCGAACAGGTAAAAGAGATTTAAAACGCTTATTTATATATATATATATATATATATATATATATATATATATATATATATAAACGAAGTATTAATATTAACAAGCAATAGTTTTCAATAAATTATCAATAAAACAAATTTAATCATTGTACTCTAGTTTTATACTGACAAATTTGCTAGTATGTGATATTACAACGCATATTTAGTTTTAAGTTAATGAATATAAACGAAAACATTCATTTGAACACCAATCTAAGAACAAATACATTATAAATAGCAATTTAAATATATTTATATTTCGCGCCCGGATATATAAACATTTTGCCCCCCATTTAGTGCATGAGTTTTGACGTCGCCATTTTATCTCCACTGCGCTAGTGTCGAAAGAGACTGGGGATAATATTAAAAGGAGATAGAGGATACGATATTTTTAATAAATAAATATTTTTTGTTTAAACAATGTATTTATTATTAATTTCCTTACAAACATTTTATAAAACCAATATAGTACATAAAACACACATATGCTTAAGAGATAATTAAATTTATAAACAATAAACATAACACACAATAAAATAGAAACTGAACACAACTTTTATATATATATATATTTATAATACGATACTCAGTAATTATTAACAGTTTAACAGTTCCAAAATACTCGATGATAGTTTTTGCGCGGGGTTAATCTGTCAGTTATGTTATAGTCCAATGTTTATTATTATTTATATAGTGTTTTAATACCTTGTATAGTATTTTTTATTATTTAATTGACCCATAAGTAAGTTATATATATATATTTAACATGTAGAACTATTACAATTACGTTATATTTAAATTCGCAACAATTCTTAACCTATATTGCGAAAATTAGGGTATTAGAATAGATTAGTATTTAATGTTAAAATTATTAGTAAAGTAGAACAATTAAGTTTTTAGAATTTTAAATATGCAACAAAAAAATAGGCTAGCTGTTTTTGAGCATGTACTCCATAAGGAGCGTTCATCCCCCGTTAAGGGCGGTGCAAAATATATAAAACGAGGTAGGAGCCCTGAGCCAGCATACGATGTAGCACTCTCGGTAAATACTACAAATTAAATCTACATATTTTCTTCTAATTTTCGATGTTTTAAACAGGAACGACCTATAAAACGACGACGTCGCATTGCGCAAATTAAAAATGAACAATTAACGATCACATGTGCTTACGCAAATTGTTTATTTACATCCGAACATTATTACGACTTTCTGAAACACTTAGATGACCATGCTGTGATGGACGATTTTCCTGATGATGGTATGTATTGACTTTCACCGTGAAAATTGGGGTTCGATTGTTAAAATGTGTTGTTTTAAAAACTAGATACAAATTTTGAGTGTTTATGGGAAGATTGTTCGTTTGCAACTGAAAATCTAAGAATGTTCAAACAACATTTATACTATCATGGTTTCCATTTAAAACTGCGAACTATCGGTAGTAATATGTTGCAAAAATTAAAACTACCAGATTGCAAAGAACCGTATAGTTTTCAAGTTCCATCACAACCTGAATATTATTTGTGTGAATGGGACAATTGCGATACGACATTTTTGTCGTATCAAACTTTCATTGATCATGTTAAATGTCATGTGAACACTACACCGAAACTTTGTCTGGACCTAAAGGATATAATACGGTGTGAATGGTCAGGTAACTATTACCAGAACAAATCGTAAATTGGGTGTGTAAACTGTTAAATTGTGTTTTAGGATGTTCGACAACTTGTTTAACTCAATATAAATTATTGGAGCACTCACGGTGCCACACAAAAGAAAAATCAGTCGCTTGTCCCACTTGTGGCGTTATGTTTTCGTGTAAAACAAAATTTTATGATCACAGAAAAAGGCAACTATCCGTTAATTGTAAGTGTATACTCTTTAGGGAAAGTTGGGGTTCGATTAATAACTTTCACTGTGAAAGTTGGGGTTCGATTAGTAAAATCGTAATTTGTAATAAATGTGTGTTAATAGTACAGGGTTATCAGTGTTCCCAATGCTCAAAACTGTTCGCAAGCGAGCGTTTGCTGCGCGATCACATGCGCATTCACATCAACCACTACAAATGCCATTTATGCGATATGACCTGCCCGAAACCGTCCTGTTTGGCCAAACATATTCGCTACCGACACCTATTAGAGCGTCTCTTCAAATGCGATGTGTGCAACCATGCGTTAGTATTTACAGCATTTCACGCAACAATTCAAAACAATTCATATATATGTATCGTTTGTGTACAGAACAAAAACGCAACTAGATTTAAACAACCATCGTGCAACACACAATTACGAATGCAAAATGGAATGTTTACAATGCGATTATAAATGTCGCTCGAAATTCGGCATTCAAAAGCATATGAAAGAGGCGCATGAGGGCAGTTGGGACTACAAATATGCTTGCCATTGTTGCGACAAACGATTCTCTCGGGGGGCGTTGCTTACAAAGCATCTGATCAACGACCACGATTTTCATTGGCCGTCAGGCCATTCGAGATTCTCGTAAGTTTAGTTACTGAATTACACACTAGGGCGGCGTACCACTGCAACTAACATGAACCCGATACACCTTACTTATTTCACATTTAGGTATAAAAAGGATACAAAAACGGGCTTTTTCCATTTACAAGTTGTCCGTTATGAGAGCGTAGAAGTTACTCAAGAAATGATGGAAGGTAATATACCGTCTCAGTTCCAAAACGGGCAAGATTTAAAGTTTAAATGCGAACAAAACGACGGGAAACTATCGTTCGTTTTCAAACTATCCGAAACAACGTCTAGTGAAACTGTGAATCAAAATGAGTATGGTGGCTATAATGCGCATAAAAATAAACCGGATGTTGTTATAACCATTGAGGAAGTGGACACTGATGGGAATATTGTAAGATTTGAACGTAGTGACTGTTCCAAAATACTTTGCGCGACCGAATTAGATAAAATAGATTATACACTTATTAATTAATATGTAATAGTGTAATAAAAACTATTTTTATTTTTATTTAAAATCCCTCCCGTTTTTGAACTCCTAAAATCATAACCTAACTATCTATAACCTTGACTGACCTTGGTGATATAAACATTAATAAAAATGGTTAAACCAAAAAGGTACAAAATATTATTATAAACATATATAGATTTTTTATTTTATTTATAATTTGTAGATTAGTTCGACAAGGTAGTATGGAGGATGGCAATATTGAGCAGTTTTTGAAAATTTCTAATTATGAGGACACTGTAAGACAATTAGATATATATTATGGGATAGGTAAGATAACTATAAACTAATTGGGCAATGAGATAAGTTAACTATTGTTTTAGTTAAACGACAATTGCTTAAATATCAAAGTCCCATAACTGGACTATTTTCGGTTTTGTCTACGGATCAAGAAATAGGTAGTGTTAGGGAGAGTGTATATTGTGCTGCGTCCATTTGGGGGCTTTATCAAGCTTATAGGTGAGTTTTGCTTGCTAAGGATTAGTCAGATAAGCTGCCATCCTATTTTATGATCCATGAAGACTCTCGTCTTTCACCCCGTCTATGCCAGTTTAAATTTAAAAAAAAAGCGTTCTACACATTCATACACACATACAAATACATCTGGGTATATATATAATCTAAGTGTAATTACTAATTGTTTCGCTGTGAATCCACCTAAGGCATACATATGTGTGCAGACTTATCACGGCCATCTTTGTTTTAAGACGAATCGACGATGACCGTGGTAAATCGTATGAACTCGGCCAAGCCGCAGTCAAGTGTATGCGTGGAATTCTCCAATGCTGGGTACGCCAGGCTAGCCGAGTCGAATTATTCAAAACGCAACAATGTAGCGCTCACGCGCTACACGTAAAATTCCATTTAACAACAGGTGAACAAGTGTACACTGACGACGAATATTTCCACCTACAAATCGACGTTATTTCCGTCTATATTATATTTTTGGTACAAATGATCACGTCTGGTCTTCAAATTATTTATACACAGGTATATGCATTCGGGGTTTATCGGTATTAACCGAACGTCTCCGACCTGCAGAGAATAACCTATTTATATTTGAATAGGATGAAGTTGCTTTTGTACAAAATTTAGTTTACTATGTGGAAAGAGCGTATAGGACCCCAGATTATGGGATGTGGGAACGTGGGAGTAAATACAATGATGGCACCCCAGAAATACATGCTAGCTCAATCGGTATGGCTAAGAGTGCGTTAGAAGCAATAAATGGTTGTAATTTGTTTGGGGAAATGGGTGCGTCTTGGAGTGTTATCTATGTTGATATCGATGCTCATAATCGTAATCGAAGTATTTTTGAGACCCTACTTCCAAGGGAATCTAGCTCAAAAGTAACTATCTCTAAATCGAGTTGTATTTTCGGAATATTTCTAGTTTTCCTCTTTAGGGTATAGATTCCGCGTTATTAGCTACGATTTCATTCCCGGCATTTGGAACACATGAGGAACATTTATACAACAAAACCAAGAACAATATTATAAGAAAACTAAAGGGTAGTTATGGATTTAAACGTTTTGGTCGAGACGGTTTTAAATCTGTAGTTGAAGATACGACTCGAAAATATTATAGATGTGGTGAAATAAAAGAGTTTGATAATGTTGAGAGTGAATGGCCTTTATTTTATATTTTTATGATTATTGATGGAGTCTTTAAATCATTACCGGACCAAGTACGCGAATACCAAGACTTATTAAAGACTAGAATGCAGGTAGTTTTTACGACACTGTTTAGTTTCCACCAAATAGCATTTTAAATGTAGGTGGACTCACACGGTGACCCAGTGATACCAATGTACTATTTCGTACCGGAAGACTCGCTTGAGCAAGAAAAAGCGGAGCCAAACAGTTGTACGCGTAAAGCGAACACTGAACCAGGTCTTTACCTCTGGAACCAGGCGATGTTTGTCTTAGCGCAACTATTAACCGCTGGTTTACTTCATATTAACGAATTAGACCCCATTAGAAGATATTTACCATCTTACAATCGGCCGAGGAAAGGCGGCAGATACTCTGCGTTTCAAGTGAGTTTTTAATTTCATTATTGCTTGTACAACAATTAATATTATTCGACTTTTAATAGGCGAAACCTGCTGTTGTAAGTAATTTATATTCGTGATTGCTTTTGTCTATTAGTTTAGTTTTGTGTTGTATTATTATGAGAGCAAAAATAACAAGTGTCTTAATTAGGGTACTGCAACTGATTTAGTAGTGCAAATAGTGCTTATCGCTGAATCAATGCGTCTACAAGCTATGATGGCCACCTATGGGATTCAAACTCAGACCCCTCACGAAGTCGAACCAGTGCAAATCTGGTCTTCAACGCAACTAGTCAAAGTTTACGAACAACTCGGCGTTAACTATAAACTAGGATTAAATGGTAGACCAATTCGGCCAATCGGTGCTCTAGGCACTAGTAAAGTAATACATACTATTTAGTTAATGGGGAAACGAATTGATAATTTGATTTTGTAGATTTATAGAGTTTGTGGTATGACTGTGCTATGTTACCCATTAGTTTTCGAAGTATCCGATTTTTATTTATACAGAGATATGGCGTTGTTAATCGACGATATTAAAACTGAGTTGCAATTTGTTGGGAAATATTGGAGATTATCGGGCAGACCTACAGTTTGCTTGTTGATCCGCGAGGAGCATATGCGAGATCCACAGTTTAAGGAAATGCTCGATTTGCTTGCGATGTTGAAAAAAGGTTATTGTGATGGGATGAAAGTTCGGATTGGACGATTGCAGAATTTAATCTCCAGTTCTTGTGTTGGTATGTCTATGCAGTTGCGTACCATACATGAAGTATAATAAAGTGTTTTAGAGCATCTAGACTTTATGAACGCTTTGGACATCCCTGATATAAATTTTAGACCCTTTGAGCAAGTTGAGCATGATTATATTGGGTATCAAAGTTTAACTGATGTACCTAAAGCTTTACAATATGCAGTGGAATCAAGTAATTATTATAAGGTAATTATTAAAAATTGTAAATTGGTAAATTGGTAACTAAATACATTATAGGAATACAAAGATAAAACTATACCAGATATAATTGAAATAATCAAAAATAACACTAATATATATGCACGATGCCAATTATTCGGGATTATCTTAAATCGAGAAGGATCTGATTATGAATTATTAGGGTCAACCGTAGATGAACATTTACAGAAATTGTATCATCAAGCCGGTGGATTAAGGTAATTTTAAACTAGTGTAATTAAAAACATACATTTGAATGATTTAAATGAAGATACTGGGCAGCAGTCCGATACGTAAGCAGTCTTTTGCACCACACCGTGGACTCAATAAGTCCATTTATAACAGCAGTGCTCGTCCACGGAAAACAATTAACTGTCGGTGTGATTGGTCAAAAAGAAACAGTTTTCGATAAACCGATGACCCCGTCCGAAATACAGAGTGTTATTTATTCAACGATTCAACCGTACGATATCATACAATCGGTTTTGCAACAAGAAATCATATTGTATTGTGGCCGATTAATTGCGACAAATGCTGAGATGTTTCGCGGGATTTTAAAAATACGGGTCGGTTGGGTTTTGGAAGCGATGAAATTGTATTTGAGTATGTTTGGTACTAGTAAGAAACTTCTGGAAGACCATAGTCCGTACGAGGTGCGCCAACTGTTAATCCGGGTGCTTACGATTAAGGAATGGTCCAAAACTGAGACGTAAGTTTTCATTGTTTTGTTGATTCAGTAAGTTAATATGTTTTTGTTAGATTAACACCATTTCAAAAACGAAAATTGGAAGGATGTCTATGCCGGGTACCATCAATGTTTTATAATCAAGTTTGGGATGTGTTAACTCGTACACCACATGGTGTTAATGTAATGTCCTATACTGTACCACAACACCCAACTTTGTCTAATATGACTAGATCTGAAATTCAATTCGCTCTCATTGTGGAACAGGTGAAACTATTCATTATACAGTGGAATCTCGATAACGTGAACATCGCTATTATTATTAATCTTCCATTGAAAATGTGAACAATGTATAATTGAATATTTTTCAGATGTTAAACCATATTCAAACTCCTGAATATAGACAAATAGTTGTCGAACTTTTAAGTATAGTTTCAACGATTTTGTTACGAAATCCTGAATTAATGTTTAATCAACAATTAGATTTAGATGTTCTTGTCAAGGATGCAGCGCACATTTTTACAAAAGTATTCATAAAATAGTAAATAAAATGCATATCTTTATAAAAATTTGTTTTTATAGGACCATGGTAAACAGGACGATTCTTTAAAAGCGCTTTTGGAAGCCCCATATATACAAAGCACTGGTTACTTAGCGAGAGCTGTTGTAAACAATGTTTTAAAAGGGGGTCAATTAAATAGTGGAATTGAAAGCGAATGCGAAAGTTGTAAAGTATCATAAACTATATTGTTAATTCTATAATGAGTGTTTAATAAAAAATAAAAAAGATGCAGTGTCCCAATTTTAGTCTCCCAATCTACGCCTATGGCTTATGCTTGACTACGTCAAAACTAACCTGTAGGATTTATTTAAAATGACGTAGTGTCAAAAATGTTAAAGCATTCCATTAATTAAAAATAAGTATTTATAAACATATAATTTAAGTAAACGACTTACATGAATATGTATTAAGTACAATTTTCTTTAACCGATTCTAACCAAGTTTGCGTGAAAAATGAGTAGAAAAGACAACAAATACGGCATAGCGAAAGGGAATATTTTAGCGCAAGGTCTAACAAAATCGAATGAGCAAAGAACCGCGCTATTAGGAACCGTTGTAAAAATAGAAAATATTCTTGCGAATGGTAGCGTTGCCATCAAATTCTTGGATAAGTCTAATTTGCGGTTTGAGGATGTTGTGTATCACGGAAAACAAGCGGATATTATTCCGGTTGCGGAACGTTTGTGGCCGTTGTTGATTGCGATCCCATCGCCGCTTGACCGCGTCAGCGTCGCTTCTAACGCGGCGCTGTGCGATGAACTTGCGGCCCTCCAAATTAATAGTAATGTTGAAGTGTTGCACAGTAAAATCTTTCATTCGGCACTTATTAAATATATTGGACCCGTAGAAGCTATGGGCGGAGGCCATTATCTCGGGTTGGAACTGTTGGTAATTAACCCTCCGGGGTCATATAGACCCCACTTGCCAATTTAAACCAAAATTTGAAATTATTTACAGAGTAGGACTCAAATAACAACGTGCGATGGTTCATACGCTGATAAACACTATTTCTACGCGTTACCCGGAACCGCGTTGTTCGTTTCAATCGACAAAATAAGACAAGTGACAACATTCCTGTCAACCCTTTCAAAGAAATACCAAAATTACCCAACGTTTGACTCTTTAACGCAAGATTTAAATCCAAACTATGAAAACAAGCAGCAGGAAGGAAAACCGCGTAATTTTCCATCGAAAGCGTCAAATAACGTTGATTTGATTGATATTATTGGAGGATCATGGCCGAATGTCACTGATCATAAGATAAATGTGAATATAACGCATGAACCGATTGTTAAAGTGGTGCGGAATAAAAGTTTGAATCCGGTTTCGCATTTGATAAACGCGAGGAAAGTTGTTAGGGTTCCAGCGAAGAATGACGGGGCCACTACAGTGGGGAATGCCGTGGCTAGCACCAGCCACAATACGGAACCCAGGCTTCAAGGTAAAAGATACATTTCTCAATTTTATTGTTACGAATTAAATTCAAATTAACTATTGATGATGATTGAGCGCGTTAAATATATTAATAAATATAAACCCAAACAAACTCGTTTTCAAAACAGCAACACTCCCAAAATAGTTTAAATCTATTAATAGCGTTTCTTGTAACACGATTAAAATGTCGGAAAGCATCGGGTCTCGTTGAAAAATGCCAATAATAGCCACAATTCTATTAACCTAACTAAAATGGCTGAGGACGAATCGCTAAAATACATACCACTAGTTGTATTCGACCATTGGTCACCGGATTCACCAAAATCCGCATCGTCAGTTTCATCCGAATCTCCGGTTTCAGATGTCGACGATCGTAACTCGAACACAACATACGATACGCCCGCAGACAGTGTCCACCTTAGTGTCGGAACACTGGTCGAAGTGGTAACGGATATCAGTGACCCATTGTATGGGGTAATACGGTGGGTAGGTGAGGGTGGATTGGCTGGGGTTGAATTAGAAGAAGATCATGATCATTTACCATTGGTTTTAACTGATGGTCAGCATAATGGACATAGGTATTTTCAATGTTCGAATGGTAGAGGTTTGTTTGTACCGATTAGCCAGTGCCAAAAGGACTCGAGGTTTGAGGATCCACCACAGGCGCAGATGAATTCCGCGAAGATGTTTGGAGGGGTGAGTTTTAACTACCATTTAGCCGTGCCGCATATTCGCAATTTTTAATAATCTATATAGGTAGATAGTCCAGTAGTGCCGGGGTCTGTGCCACCTTTGTCAATGCCTACTGAAGAAGACGTCCAAGCCGTTTGTGGCAAATACCGTGGTATTCAAGGCCACCATAATTCTTGTTATTTAGACGCTACGCTATTCGCAATGTTTACATATACTGGAGTTTTCGATAGTTTACTATTTCGGCCACGAGCACCAAACGATATTTCCCACTACGAAGAAGTATGCATAAAACCCCTTTTGTTTATTCTTCGTTTATTGTATTTTTTTTTAAAGGTCCAACGCGTCCTACGTGAAGAAATCGTAAACCCATTACGACAAAACTTATACGTACGCGCTGATCGAGTCATGAAACTTAGAACGCTACTAGAAGATTTAAGTTCTGTGTCTGGGTTGACCAGCGAAGAAAAAGATCCGGAGGAGTTTTTAAATAGTTTATTAGCGCAAATTTTAAAAGCTGAACCATTCCTGAAGTTAAGCTCGGGCCAAGAAGCGTTTCATTACCAATTATTTGTAGAAAAAGATGAGGGTAATTCACCAATTAATTGTTAAGTTATTTTGTGATTTTAATATTTGAGTAGGTCTAGCTCTGCCCTCAGTGCAACAACTATTTGAACAAAGCTTTTTATCTTCTGATATTAAACTAAAAGAAGTCCCATCTTGTTTAATTATCCAAATGCCCAGATTTGGAAAAAACTTCAAAATGTACCCAAGGATACTACCATCACAGTTGCTAGACGTTACAGATATTATAGAGAATTGTGAGTTTTAATTATGAAACAATGCGCTAGATACATGTAAAATGTTTTAGCGCCCCGGCAATGTACTGTTTGTGGTAAACTCGCGCAATACGAATGCCGCGATTGTTTCGGTCAATGCGGCGTCGGACTCGAAAGTACTGGCTTCTGTGCCAATTGTCTAGAAACAGCGCATTGTCACGTGAAACGCTCAGCGCATTCGCCCAAACCTTTAACAGTACCACAGGATTTTGCAATAATCGCCGAGCATTGTCCACCGCCGCGGCTTTATATGGAACTATTCGCTGTGGTTTGCATTGAAACTTCACATTATGTTGCGTTTGTTAAATGTGGGTCAGGGCACGAAGCACCTTGGTGCTTCTTCGACTCTATGGCGGATCGAAAAGGTAGTTTTTAGTTCCGAATGTAACAAAATGTATTATATAGTTTATATATTTAGGGGAAATAAATGGGTATAATATTCCTGAAATGGTCGCTTGTCCTGACGTGAGCCACTGGTTGTCTGACGATGGGGCTGTAAGTCGACATCTTCACGAGGCTAACCCCCACGATAAACAACTGCCAGAACATGCCAGACGATTA
The DNA here is from genome assembly GCA_933228885.1 of Leistus spinibarbis. NCBI lineage: Eukaryota > Metazoa > Arthropoda > Insecta > Coleoptera > Carabidae > Leistus > Leistus spinibarbis. The sequence goes on from OW121807.1 coordinate 7,048,119, forward strand.
TTATGCGATGCTTATATATGCATGTACCAAAGCCCAGATGTAATGATGTATCGATAATTATTTATTATTTGTTTTACTAACAACCAGGTAGGTTTAAACTATTTTTTACAGTTAAATTAAATAAATATACGATAGTAAAATTCAAAGCGTAGCTAAAATTTAATATTAGGCAATTGACCACGTAACTGTAGGTGTTGATAGCAATTGCGCCATCACTGGCCCCATATTGTAATAATTAATTAAGATGTTTCTCTCTTATGCAACAATATGATTTACTGTGGGACAAAACAAATATAGTTGGATACATTTCACTAATGAATGCGTTAATTTTGCCGCATTGTGTCATAAAATAAAGTATTCCATTTATAGAATCGAAAAGTATATTTATAAAAATATTTGCGTTATAAAATTGAATTTATGATAGTGGGAAATGTAAATAAATATTTTATTTTTCGTTTTGATAATGTGTATATATTAAGAACTTTAAAATGAACCGTGATTTCAAACGATTTATTGTCTTAAATAACATACAGACAAATATATAATAATAATAAATATGATAAAGTTGAATAAGTCCATAATTTATTTGTAATATAATATAATTCTTTTTATTTCTAAAATAATTGTTCGTCATTGGAACAAATCAATCACCCTTACCTAAAATATTGATAATCTTTCCTTATTACTATTACAGACAGACAAAACACACAAAAGTATACGTGAGATCTTTCTAGAGATAATAAAATATGTACTATGTTAAAACTTTGAATTAGTACTATACGTTCAAATCAAATTTAATCTATGTTAATCGTTCTTAACAACAGATTAAATTTAATATTCGTTACAAGATACATAAAATAATAAGTCACACTTAAAATTATCGATATTATGTTAACTAATCAAAACATTACGATTTATAAAAAAAAAACTTTATTATATAGTCAAAAGTTAATATTGTTGAAATAATGTTTAACTGTTGATTATCAGAAAATGCAGTCAGTTACTTTAAAATATTGTAACTGACTGCATTTTAGAGAAACAAAAAGAGTTAAACATGATTGCAAGAATTCGGTGGTTTAACATTATAATTAATCACATAACCAAAACACCAGACATATTAGTGATTTTTTATTAATAATTAGTGCTGTTTTTTGTACTAAATATTTAAACATTGCACTAATACTAAATTATATAAAAATAATCTGTGAATTCTAATGGATATATATGTATAACGGAATATTTTAAGGGTTTAAAACAAATATTACTCAAAATACTCGACTGCTAAAGTCAAAAAATAAAAATATGATTATCTTAGTCCAAATCGTCTTCATCCATTGTAAAGTCACTTATGATTCCAGAATCCAGCATATTGAATGGACTGAAATGAAATGTTAAATAGTTGTTCACAAATGGGCAATTTTGCATTAAAAAAACTTACTTGATTGCGCGACATGTAAAGAAAACGATTCGTTTCAAACGTTTATTGTAAAAGAAATAGTTGAACGACCACAAACATCCGTCTTCCCCGAACGGATCGGATGCCAGATCCGGATTATACGAATATATATCGCATTCGGTCATGGCAATCTCGTCTTCGACTGCAGCCCATAGCTGTTGTCGCATTAGGCTGTATTGGTCTCCGGCGGTTGCATTCAAATTGGAATCCACTGCGTTCATAACCCAGTGCAAAGACGGTTCCTTGCTAAATTCGTGACTCTGGAATTGAATTGAATTAAATGCTAAACAGAGCATAACAAAGTGTTACCTTTGCATCCGTAAAATCATAATCTGGTTGAAATGTGGAGTTGAGGGTGGCGATGAGGTAAAACAGTGTTTTGCGGCTGATCGTATCGCAGAGGGGGCCGTCTTCGTCGCCGGAGATGCTCCTGCTGTAGCAGCTGGGGGACAGGCCCTGCGGCGGAGACAGCGCCTGTAGATCATTCGGGTTCATCCCTTGCTCAGCGTTGAATCGCTTGTACATCGCTTTGTCCCCGCCTGCCATCTTACACGAGTAACTCTCGATGCGCCCGTATATCTTGGAGTCACCCGTCTGGATGCAAAGCGCATTGTTGATCTGCTCAAACCGACTGCTTTCTAATAACTTCATTTTGTTTTCACAATTGTTCGCACGACTTAATATATATGTATCTACTTGGATTTATTTGGGGACACTCGGGTTTATAGCGCAATTACTATTACAGTTCTTGTACATTACGGTGGGGTGTATGAATATACCTTTTCTTTTTGAATGTAAAAAATTAAAGCCAGGTATCAAGGTGTGTTTGACAGATTTTTTGGTCCACACTTGATTTAAGTACATTACAAATTGAATTTGTGGGTCGAGTTTACAAAAGTCCTAAATCAATTAAATTTGTTGTACAACAATCGACTAATTCACTAGGTTTGTTGAGATGGACGAGTCCACTTTCAGAATACGAAAGGTCAACTGGTATTATGCACTGTTTTGGAGGGGTTTAGGAACGTTCAGAGCACAGCATTTTCACAATAATACACAAACACTTTATGCACAATTTAACATACAGAAAACACTATTTTCGCCAAAGTTTTACATTCAAAATGTTTTGTAAACAAATTTTGACAAAGATAGGCTTCGCTTACAAAATCATACAATGACAATTCACAAGCGTACCACAACAACAACCATCAACTATTCCGCTAGCCCCCAACAAATAAAACAACGAACGTGACGTCACAATACACGAAACAAATGACACCGATCAATGACGTCAGCCTCTACACTCAATTGCTTGTACTATATAAATATTAACAACTTGCAAATTTATAATAAAACCCATTTATAAACAACAATTCAATATTATAAGTGCAAAATGCTAAAATAAACTAAAAATATATATTGTTGCTATGTTGGTATGCTTGCTATTACGATCCTTTGTCTATTTTGAAACTTACGAGCCAAATATTTGAATGTTTGCACAATAACTTTCTTGTCACCTTGACGTCTATTTTGTTTTTTAAGCATAGCCTTATGATTAATGATTGCCAAGTACTTATATAAAACAATCAAAATAAATATTACGCAACAATTAACTACTTTGCGCCCCAATTTAATATTATTACACTTTTAATCCATGGATTTAACCACATGCATTAATTATTTTAAACACATAAATAAATAAACATTTATTTAACTGTTTAAACTAAATGATATGCACACTAATATAAGGTTTAAACTGTACGTTAATCTCTAAAATGCGTAGATACTATTTAATTAAATATTTATTGTTTTATACTTTAATATCTCAAATACGTAATTACTTGGTGAAATATTACTGTATAAACAAATAATTCCAACATATTTTTAATTATAAGCTTTTTGCTTCACATTTAAATATTTTAAATGAATATGAATCACAGATTTGGCGGAAATTCTTTCAAGTTTACGATTAAACGTCTGAATTTAAACTGTTTCTAATATTAGTACACGAGCGATACTTGGCGTCGGTTCCCGACAGACGTCGTCGCGCAAGCAAATCTCTACAATAACTTTAGTTACATTAAACAAAGCAGTGAAAACCGTACATTTTGGTGAGTTTAATCCTAATTAAATATTCTACCTGAAAAAGCTAACAATAAACAATGCAAAATAGTTTTTATAGCATGATTAAAATAATGAATATCGCAAAAGTATACAGTTCTAAAAATAATTTTCGTGCATTGCCCTTGTTCAATTTTTGTTTTTATTATCTGTACAGAACAAAACGCCTTTTCTTTGCCGCGCTGGAAACTTAAATGAGTCATGTGTGACTGAAAAATGATGCAGCATCAAGATCAATTCGTTTTCGGTTGGGATGCAAAATCAACGAAACGTTCCTCAGGATTATTTTCAGTACTGAAGTGGTTCAGCAACAACAAAGACACGCTAACACCTCCACCCGACATAATTAGCTCAACTTCGTCTAGTTCCGAAAGTATTGAATCCGTTTACAGCACCGAATCTGTCGCTAGTTTTGCCTTTGTCCCACCGACAGCTTACCGGCCCTACGGGCCTGCATCCCAGGCGGAAAAATACATTCTTCCTGGGCCGGAAACGTCTACGTACAGGGCCCGCCTGGCCCAGCGGGAAGTCAGTCGCGAGAGTGACCGCAATTTGACTTTACGCAGCAAATATAAATTATACAAAGCGCCTGAACCGGAACGTGGTCATAGTTTACCATTAATACCTAAAGAGCAGAAAATGCATAGGCGAACTGCTAGTGAATCTTCGAAACATAAAAGAGCTGGCGCCTATTGCCATGTTAAGGGGAAACGAAAAGCACCTCAGCCGCCAGGGGTGAAAGGTGAAAGCACACTAAGGCGCAAGAAAAGATTGGCGCCTCAGCCACCAAATCCAGATATAATCCAGAACGATTCATTGAAATTAGAACGGGGTATGTTAAAACCTGCCAAAGAGGTTGATACTTCTGCGAAAGTTACAAAAGCTCCTGAACTTGTTCACGTGCCTAAACCTTGGTATAAACGTACTTTAGGCAAAAGTATTATACCGGAAAAGAAACCTGATACTGAGAAGCGAAAATCTGGTTTATCATTTTTGACGAATATTAGTGAACTGGATCGAGAAGCTATGGAAATATTAGGAAAAGAGAATTTAAAGATGAAATATTTAAAGAATTCACAGTATCAAGCACCAGCGTTTATGCGACCTCGCGGCTCAGAGCACACTAGATCTAACTCAGATAGTTGGATTACCCCGAAACGAAAATCAGCAAAGGATTTAATCGCGAAATTCAACGCCATTACTGGAGTTTCACGAGTCTCTTCTAAAGAATCCATTAAAGAACAAACTCCCCCAGCTGAATACATAATACCAATTATCCAAGAAGCCCCTAGTACTTCTGAAGTTAAAATTTCTGAAGTGCAAGTGGGTCGAACTGCAGTAGTTAAACCAATAACACGCACACAATGGAATTGTCCGAAATGTACCTTGGAAAATGATTATTGGAGAATCATTTGTAAAGTTTGTAGTACGATCAAACCGTATTTTGATGATTTTACTACAACTGCAAGTTCCAGTGACGACTCCAAAAAGAGTGAGTCTACTGATGTTCCTAAAAACGATTTATTCGGATTAGGAAGCACTGAAATGCGTATATCCGAGTTGCAACGTTCAGTTTTCCAATCCCAATACCCTAAATTGTCATCAGAAGATCCCTTAGACACCAGAAATATATTATCGCAATACCAAAAGATTGAACCAGAGGGAATCGATATGCCAAAAGTTGCAGACACCAGAAATATGTTCCAGCAGCAATACCCTAAGGTGAACTTAAATTATGAGTTTAAAATTGATAACGATAAACAAGAAAACGTATTTCAACCCCAATATCCTAAGATTACGTTAGGAACGAACAAAGAAATTGAATTAAGCACGTCTAAAAAAGTGAGCATTTTTGATGTTCCTAAACTTGAAACAATTGAAATTAAGAAAGAAGAATCTAAAACTCCGAAATTAGACCGTAAGAACTCAGAGAAAATGATCTTAGGCGATGAGTTATCTTTTAATGAATTGAAAAAAGATGACAAATTCTTACCTGTAATTACAAAAGTGGAATATAAAAAGTTACCAGGTGAACAAATTAAAATTGAAGATGTAACAAATGTAGAAAAAATGATTTTAGGCGATGAATTGAGTGTAGAGAAACCTGATTATATAAATGTGAATAAATATGAAAAAATCGACACGTCTGATATGAATAAGCCTAAAAATAGTGTAACGAAGTTAGAGAAAATTATTTTAGGCGATGAAATAAGTGTTAAAAAAGATGGAGTAGAATTTCAAACGAGTGTTACTACAAAAGGAGCAATATCGAAGACAAAAGTAGCAGATGAAGAAAAACAAAATAGTGCTAAACGTGAAGAAAGGGAAAAATTAAAGAAAATGTTAATAGAAATGAAGAATTCATTACCAAAACGTTATAATAAAAACACGGAACAAAAACATCGTGTGAGTTTAATTCAAGAACAAACTGAAATAGAAGCAGAATCACCTCCGGAAGAAAAAACTGCCGAACTAATAATAGCTACAACGGAGACAGTTTATGAAAACATCAAAATGAAAAACATTGAGAAACCATTAAAAGTGTCTTCGTCTGTGCAAACGAATGCAGTATTCCGCCGTCCTCCAACTCAAGAAGAAGCTAGTGCCATTAAATCTAATCCTAGTTTTCAACTAATCGGAGCTAAAGATTTTGTTGGAATTAGCAATGAGAAAACTGGTAATGGAGATGGATCACACACGTATGCGAATCTTTACGAGGCCGGTTCAAATCTTCCAGACTTGTTTGCTGGATGTTCAAAAACCGATACTTTAGAAATCAATCGATTATTACGAAGACTGGAAAATGCGATTGTTGGGGGTGAATTGGGGCAAGCTGCAGTTTTCGCTAGGGAGCTTGCTCAACTTAAAGTACCTTTAAGTGTAATACGACAAAAATCTGACGGTGCCATTAAAGAAGAAAGCAAACATTTTAAGTAGGATTTTGTAATTATGTTTATATTAATTTATTAATTATTATTATTATATAATAGTGTCGACATGTATGTAGAAGACAAGGTTTCCCATAGAGGACCATTTCCTTTGCAAGTCTCTGAGTTAATGACGGTAGCAGAGTTAAAAGTGCTTGTCGAAGAAAAGTATAAAATTCCTCATGGTGTACAGCGGTGGATTCTCGGCAAAGAACTCGCTGCAGAGGACACCGCAACTTTAGGGGAACATCAAGTTACGAGTTCTGGTTGTCCTGTGTTTTTGTACCTTGTCGCACCGGCACCAGGTTAGTATTATGGTGTTTCCAGAAGAAGTCCACGTATTCTGAAATCACGTCTATTTACAGACGCCAAACCTGATCCAAATGCACCTATTGAAATAGTCGAAGTTCAAGACCTTGAAACGCAACCCACTCTACTTGAAAGTACGCCAACTGCACCACTCGTCGAAGAAGAGCTGGACGACGTTCCCGAAGAAATCGAAAACGAAGAAAATATTCAAGATCTTTGGAAATGCCGCGCCTGTACCTTACTGAATCCAGTCGTTATAGAGTTATGCGAAGTTTGCGGATTGAAACGCGATGAAAATGAAATAGAAAACAATGCGACATATTTACAATTAGTTAATTTAGATAATGAGGATTTAATTCGGAATTTGGAAGCGTTTGAATGTTTAGTTTGTTTAAGCGGATGTCCTCCAGGTGATGGCGTTACGCTACGCGAATGTTTACATCAATTTTGCAGGTTTGTTAAATTTCCTCCAGGTCCTCCCTCCTGTGTTTAATTTGTATATTTATGTGCAGAGTGTGTTTGGCGAATACTGTTGAATTTAGCGAAGACGCCGAAGTGAAATGTCCATATAGGGATGAACAATATGCATGCGATATCGCTCTGCAGGATAGGGAAGTCAAGGCACTTGTTTCTGCGCAAATTTACGAACAACATCTTGCAAAATCGGTTAAATTAGCTGAGAATAAAATGGATAAGACGTTCCACTGCAAAACCCCGGATTGCAAAGGCTGGTGTATTTTCGAAGATAATGTTAATGATTTTCTTTGTCCAGTTTGCCGGAAAAATAACTGTCTCACATGTCAGGTATTTGAAACACGAAGCAAACACAGACATATTTAATATGTTTAATTCTTTTGCTCCAAAGGCTATACACGCTGGAATGAACTGCAAACAATACCAAGAACAAATGAAATCGCAGTCAGAAACCGACGAAGACGCTCGACGTACCCGCGATTTCCTAGAGGATATGATAAAACGGGGCGAAGCCCTAGCGTGTCCCACTTGTCAAGTTGTCCTACTGAAGAAATGGGGGTGCGATTGGCTGCGGTGTTCAATGTGTAAAACAGAGATTTGTTGGGTGACTAGGGGCCCTAGATGGGGCCCAACGGGCAAAGGCGACACAACAGGGGGCTGCAAGTGTGGGGTCAACGGAGTCAAATGTCATCCGAAGTGCAATTATTGCCATTAAATTTATATTTCGTTTTTGGGGTCGACACTTTTTCTGCCTTTTCACCCCCGACTTTCACTATTTTGTGGATTACATTTATAAAATCGCCTGCGGCATTATATTGTTGGAAAGAAAATAATTATAGGATTGATTGAAGGTTTAAGTTAATGTTGAGGGGTGCAAACGGGCTTAATAAATTGTATGGTTGCAAATTGTTTAAGTTTGGTTGAATTTATAAATTTTTATTACGTTCCTAAAGGCAGATTGTGATAGTTTGTCAGAAAAAGTGTTTGAATTTATTTATTTTCGTGTCCATTAAAGCATTTTTAATTTATTTAGAATACTCGCTAATATAATCACTAGTTGCTATATTTTTAATAATTAAATTCATGCATTACATAAATATATGTTTATACGATTTAATAAACTTTGCATTTTTGTCATTTATGTTTTAGTACAATATATCCTGTAGGTCCTTTCTGGATCCTTAAATATACTAAAATTATAAACAAATATTTAATAACAATGCATGAATATTAACTTTTCGTACAAAAATTTGAATCTACAAGCGATACATGCGCATGCGCAACCGCCATTTCCGTATGGCTCGCAAACATTTCAAGCGTCAGTTTTAAGGTTAACGTGGTTTTCGGTTCTAAAACCAACTATTAACCGTTTAATATATTAATTTTATAGTTATAGTTGTTCTATTCAATCAGGCAAAATGGTAAGTTAAACTTTTGTATAGTTATTTAACTAGTTGCAATAAATATTGAATAACGATTTGAAACGAATGCCATAACCCATATTTATAGAGCCTATTTTATATATATACTATTTATTCTAACTTATATAAGTGTAGGCGTTATTATAGACCCAAATGGTATGAATTTCAATGATGTTTTACCCTTTCTCGGTTTTAATTATGTAATCTTAACCGTACTTTTAATTGTGATGGATTTCTTTCGTTTTGTTGGCGCAAAATATGCGAGTTGCCGCCACAAACCCTGTAACATATTTAAAACTATGTTAAACGTATCTATATGTTTAAATCGTAATATTTATACGATCGCACTATTTTATTTAAAACTCGCGTATGTAACACGTTTTTTAAGAAAAATATTATATATTATATAAATTTCTTATATTCAAAAGCAATAACTACCATAATACATATATGTATAATGGAATCTATGTTTCTTAGACGATTGGTAAAAATAATAAAATGATCCAACACCTGAACTATCGGGTGCGGATCACGTTGCAAGATTCACGCACATTTATCGGCACATTCAAAGCGTTCGATAAACACATGAACCTAATCTTGGGTGATTGCGAGGAATTTCGAAAAGTTAAAGTAAAAAACACAAAACAAGAACGCGAAGAGAAGCGCGTTCTTGGTTTCGTATTGTTGCGGGGCGAAGGGATAGTTTCCCTGACTGTTGAGGGTCCACCGCCTCCAGAAGAGGGTCTTCCACGGGTACCGATTCCGGGGGCTGCTCCAGGGCCTGGAGTTGGACGCGCTGCCGGTAGGGGTATGCCAGCAGGTATGACCGGCGTTCCTGTCGGACTTCAAGGGCCTGTTCGCGGCGTTGGGGGCCCTTCGCAACAAATTATGACCCCTGGTTAGTGAATTTAGGCATTTTTATAATGAAAAACATTTATATATATATATATTCGTATTTAATAATTGTTTAGGTGGTCGTGGTCAGGTAGCGGCCCCGCCCCAGATGCACCAAGGCCCGCCCCGAATGGGTGGTCCCCCACCTGGCATGATGGGCCCGCCCCCTGGCATGATGGGTATGCCTCCAGCGATGGGTATGGGGCGTGGTGGCCCACCGCCGATGGGTATGCGTGGCCCACCACCTGGTATGATGCGTGGAGGACCACCCGGCCCACCGAGACCCTATTAGGCCCATCAGAGTGTGTTTGTAAGAATGAACTTGTTCATCAGGTACATGTGCTTGGACAGATTTTAAGTTTTCTTGTGAAACTAAACTTAAAATTGCCAATATTCATTAAATAATAATTTCTAATTAGAAGTGTTTACTAACAAAAGTCTGTTAGTTATAAATATTTGGTCGTATATTAAACAATTTGTAATATATATATATATGTTGTTTTTGGGCCCTATTCTAAGTCCCATTCGAACAGCGAAAATTGAGACAGCTTTGAAGTTTAGAATAATTTTTAAACTACAAATCTTTTTTAACTTGCTATTCAAAAATAGTTCCTTGAATTCCTAATTAACGTATTTATAAAAAGAATTATCGATTTTCGCTATATTCCCATTGGCGAACTCTACCGTTGAAAAGACAAACTATTCCAACATAGAACACTAAAGTTATACATTTATTATCTCTATAATAACATTATTATTCGTTATTCAACATATTTATGTATCCTATAAAATCAATTAACAATTCAATTATTTGATTAGGCCCGTGTTCGTAATAGGTATCTTTCGGCTAGTTGCATCATACATGTGTAAGATGTCGTTTGTTGTATTATATCGAATTTGTCATTAATAATTAACCGGTATTGTTTATATCAATTCGTATTTATTAGACAATGTTGGTGATATTTGGCGTGTTTGTATAAATGTGGTACCGAAATTTGTAACCGCAAATGCAATGTTTGGTTTCTGAGGTCATTCACCTTTTCTAGTATGAGTAGGCCAATATTATTGCAGTTGCATTTGCACAGTTTCAAACATGTAGTGCTTGGGTTAACATTAGCTGTGGACTTTGTGTCATTTTTTGCAATTTTTTTATGTGGTTTTTCGATAATATTTTTTATGTTGTGTGTGACCACATTTTGGTGTTATTGCTTTTTTTACATTATTACAATTTTTAATAATATAATAGGCAGGGCGTTACAAATAACCTTGGTAATTACATAACTAGTTGCAGCGACATCGACAATTTGTTGATTTTATTACTATGTATATATAATAGTTATTAACAATTCAGGGTAGCTCAAAATGTGTATTTACGAATTGATTAAATTCATGTATATGTTTGAGTAATAGGAATATGAAATGAAACGACGAAATGTAATCAGTTGAAATTGTTTAAATTTTATTTTTTCTACATAATATTTAGTTTTACATTGATATTTTCCAAGGAATACAATTGCTATTATTATTTATTCTTTTAATTAATTATTTAATTTATTTATTATAATAGTTTTTACGTTGTCATAATTATAACAATTATGACAAAACATATCAGACTTATCTCACAGTACACTTGCACAATTACGAAAATGCACAATAAGATGAAAGCAAAATGAAACGAATTTACGAAAAGAAACAAAATCAGTAGTATATGTGCAATATAAAGAGTAACAACGAAATATTTTACTCAATTATTAAGTCTAGTAATTTTCTATCGCCCAATTTACGGGGGCTTATAGACTATATAGAATAATTATAATACATTTTATTATTGATATATTTATAATTAATTAATTAATATTGTATATTATATACTTTTATTTATTTAATTATTTTATATTTGTGATTAGTACAGTGTTGCTCAAACCTGAAGGTTTGAGCTATTTTTGGAAAGTACGATTTGCGCAACTACAAGCATCATTAGTTGAGCCTCTCAAAACGCTCAAATAATTCCGCTTGCAATTGCATGTTTATTGGAACAGATTGCACTCAGTTTTGCGCATATTGCATAGGACGTTTGCGCCCTTAGGCACTGTTCTGAGGTAAAACGGTTTTTTAAAATACAGTTGCATACACAAGTATCCAAAATTGTAATCACTGGAGCTTAATATGTTCTGTAAAACAATTTTGGACACCCTTGCATATATTTAAGCTATAAATATAATTATAATAGTACGTTTTGATAGTCTTATATCACAGAAATCAAAATGGTGTTCGACCACACTTATTACAGTTAACAAACAACAGCAAAAACGTTTCACAATCACACCAAATAATTCATTTGCTTAAAACTGTTACGACGCACGCGCATAATGTATCACCGAACTATACCTAACGGCCGTCGGTGCTACCTCGTCGATCTCCATCGATTTCAAGATCATTTTCGACCGTTTTCGCGGCGGTAGACTAATGGCTGCCCGTGCCACCACAATCTGGACTGGGTCGGGTGATGGTGCAGGCGACACCGGGTTAGAACTTGGTGGAGTTAACAGTGGCTCTTCTTCAGAACTAGCGACAGCTAATGCGGCCTCGACTCGTCTTCGAATATCATTTCCGTTGTCGATGCCAGCGTCATACGTCATCACCGGCTGTGAATAATACACCGGATGACGTAGCACTGGACTTTGGTTCATTTTACGCGAATTGTGATTTGTAATTAGGTTGATGACGTCTTCGTCTTGTGTTAAATCCTCGGTCGCAGACGCTGCCGCGGCCAACAAATCAACGCCGGATGTTGTGTATTGATTCATCGTTTGGTAATCGTTGATGTAGTAACGTATTTCACGGCTTTCCTCGTATGTTTGAACCGGAAGCGATACTTCGGAGTTTTCCTTGTCACTTGTCGAGCTTGGTATATTTGGGTTTGAATTCGTGTTGTCTGAATGACTTTTAATGTGAGCTTCCATGCATTTCTTGGAGTTAAATGTGTCGTTGCAAATAGTGCACTTGTAGACTTTTTCGCCGTAATGTGCGACCTGGTGTAGCTTTAGGACGTGGTTGTAGCCGAAACTTTTGCCGCAAATGTCGCACGCGTACGGCTTTTCGCCAGTGTGCGTGCGTGAGTGTACTTTCAGTTGTTTGGAACAGGTGAAACCTTTCGAACACACTGTACAAACGTACGGCTTTTCACCAGTGTGTGTTCGCATGTGTATCACTAGTTGGCCGGATTGGATGAATGTTTTTGAGCACACTGTACACTTATGGGGACGCTCGCCAGTGTGAATACGCATGTGTCGATGCAGCTTGCCAGAGTGTTCAAAGGCTCGCGCGCAAACCTGAAATCAAACAAATATATACACACATTAGTTTATTTAATTTCGACAATTTAGAAAATTTAGAATTATATTTAATAATTTTTTATGTTCTTACCTCGCATTTGTAGGGCCGTTCCTTTGTGTGGATCCGCCGATGGACGCTCAAATTCTCTTTGACGCTGAACGACTTCGCGCAGTATTCGCATTGGAACGGTTTTTCTCCGGTGTGCGTCCGGTAGTGCCTGGTTAGGCGCGCTGGCACTGCGAATGTCTTGGAACAAATGTTACACTGGTACGGGTCTTCAGCGGTAACGGCGCCGTTCGTGTCTTTTACCGTCGCGTTACGTTTTATCGTGCTAATCCCTCCATTGGTCATTGGAGTTGGTCCGCTAACCGCTAGCATATTGGATGCTTCTTGATACACGATATTCGTAATGGTAATTGGCGGTGATACCGATTTGATTGGTTGTGTTGCGACGGTTATGGGAAGATCCGGACTGCATACGACCAGCCGACTGTCTTCCGGTACTCCGGTTGCGTAGTAACCGACCATTTGATAATTATTGTCAGAATCTTCGTCCTCTTCGACGGATTCTGCAATACATACAAAGAAAAACAATCGGTTAGTTTCTTCGCACTTTTGTTTGAAAAGTTTCTTCAAAAAATAATATAATAAATAAATTGTGGAAGCACAAGAAAGAAAATTATTCCATCTTAAACACTGTATAGACAATAAAATAAAAAATGTTTATAAAAACAATTCCAATAATTATATGATGGCTCACCACGTTTGCATTTAGTCAATAAATTCTCAATAATAATTTGTTGCATATTTTTCACCGAACACATCTGATTATTATGTGACATTGTTGAGCACCTGTGATCAGCTCAACAATACGAGTATGCGTGAACTGTGCGTGAGCTACGCACCGGACCAAAATTCGTGTGCGTAGGGCCAATCCCCCCACCCTACGGAAATTTCTCCGATTCCCCCCCACTTTCATTTGGGGGGCCCTATTGCATTTCCCCTTAATTTCTCCGCTGGTTCGAAGCGCATAGTACAACTGATTGTGTTTTTGTTTCGTTGCCGGGGTTTTTGGTCTCTTTCGGACGGCACGTGGCGCGGCCCCCGGTTCGACGAACGACACTGGAGATATACTCACTATGTGTTATGATATTTAATATATTTGTTGTTTGCGGTTTTAACTTTCCATATTATACTATTCGTTACTTGAATGAGAATAATTTAGTGTGGCCAGCACTACACTTTGTCATGGTCAAGAAAGCAAATAGTAGGTTTTTGTTACCCTAGTTTATTAGAAAGTGGATATCAATTTTACATTTTGGTATTAACGGAAATACACGTTTGGATACGACGTAATGTGTGAAACTTAATTAATTAATTGAAATCATTAAGAAAACAAAAATAGCTTATTAATTATGTTATTGATACGAAGTAATTGTTTTTCATATTTGAAATAAACAATAATAATGTATTCTAGTAATTAGAACCTTTTACGTGGTTGATTATAAATTATAATAATGTTTGTTAAATAATTCTTGTAATTCCAGTTATTTTTCTTATAATTTTTTTTTTATTTATTCATACATGCAAACAGTCAAGTTGAGAAAGGTCAGTAAAAATATTACGTCATTTCGACAAACGTCGAACTTTCTTAAATTAGTGTCCTCATTTACGAAATTTCACATTCGTATTGTCCTAGGACTAAGGCTATTAGCATTTCCTTTAAATGATTAGAATTCATAATTCATCTAAACACAGAGGCGTAGCCACGAGACTCAGTCAATACAATAATTAAAACAATATAATTTAAGCATTTTATATATATATATATTATCGTATCTCGTATTCTTCTAGATATTTAATAATTAAAATGCTAAGTGTCCTCTAGAGTTTAGAGGTCATTATTGCCCTAGTCCTATGCTAAGTAACATTTCCAAAAATTAGCCGTTTAAAATATAAAATAGAAGTTCTTCTTTATAGAGACGCATGTTTTTGCCATGGAGTGTACCCGCACGAGCAACGGTTGCACTTGAGGCCTGCGACTGGGGTTTCACGCCGCGTGGAATACCCATGTCTGTAGCGTTTAAATGACGGCGAACGTCCCTAGTCCGTCGCCGCCACGTGGAGAGCTTTTTTTTTACGATCACCGACCTCGCCAACCTATCGCGACGTGGGACGCTCTTCGTGTGTCCTTCCCCTCCTGCCCCACCACGCCCTACGTCACCTTCCCCGCCCAATGGTCTTAGCGCACCTCTCGACCCCGCAACACCCCCCTACCCTAACGCATGTGTGTTGAACAGAGATAATAGATCTACATTGTTTTATTATTATTATTGTTTATTGAATACACGATTGCATATTCAATGCTAATTTCGCTGTAATTGTGTCAATGTTAAGGATTTTTACGAACTATTTTAAATATTGACCCAGGCCTGAGTTTAAAAATTTAAAATTATTTTTACTAACTAATATGTTAAAATCGACTTACCTTAGACGGTCAATTGTTGCAAATTGTTGATTCGTTTAATATCACAATCACTTAAGAAAGTCAAATTTGGTACAAATGCAGCACTTATATTATGAATTGTTTGAATATAATTTAAATGAAGTGTCACTTGAGTTAGCCCTTAAAACACGCATTATGCATTAGCAACAATGCTCTGTTGTACATACCGCTTTGTAAGATCAAATAGTAGTGTTTACCTCCTACACTGGATGGAGGCACTACAATTCGACACGAACAGTGTCGAACATAGCCGAACGTGTTCATTCGATGTTGAAACGTCTGGCAGTGGCTAGCGTCAAGCACGTGGAGGCCTCATACCAGGGTTTCAACGCCTCGTGTACATGAAAATCAACAAAATAGCCATTTGTTTTTCGATGTTTTTACAATTTGCAACATGCTAAAACGGTGAAGGTCAATTATTTTTACATTAGCCATTAAATTATGTCATTTCTTCACCTTTAACAGCAAATTATCGACATGAATACGACTCATTTAACCCCCCACCAAACAGGGTTGCATTCGCAATTTGTTTAAAACAAGTTTTGCCTAACAATGCAACGCCAAATTTAATTTTATCTTATGACTCGGTCAACGGACTTATCTACACGTGGAGCGGTGCACAAACCCTAGTCGCAGGCCTCAGTGGCGCATTTGCCCGCTGGGGCAAAGGGAAAGGGGAACGTCGCCATTTTGTTTCAATTAAAAACATTGATAAACGATATCGCACCTGAAATTAATCATTCAATAATGATAAATACATATGTTTAATTATTGTTTATCGAGGAATATGTCCAAAAAACGTGCGTTTGTGCGCTGTTTTAGAAAGAGAAAGTGTGCGGTGCGGCTCGGGCAGGCGCCGAGTCTACCCGAACGAGGCTGATTGTACCGAAAGCACCTTGACCAATCTCAATGTGACTTGTTTTAAGCATTTCCAACGAGCGGCCGAGCGGGGCGACTACGCATGCCTCATTCTGTTTATATTTTGATATCACAGTGCGTGATATGTTGTTTAGAAAAAAATTATAATCATTAAATATTTATTTATGTCAGAAATAACCGCAGTTTTATCAAGTTTCTCATAACGCTCGTATTTAACGCTATACACCTTATGAAACTTTTACTATTTTGCATGTTTTATACTTATTGTTCTTACGGCTCTCACCCCAACTACAATAACTACGACTGATATCATTATTTTTATGCTTTCTTATGCGAGTCAATTTAATGGGATTATAGGAAATTTAAATAATAATCGATGGTATATTTTGATAAATTGTCTTCTTCAGTTGCAAAAGTGCATATTTGAGTTTATAAGTAGTTTAACATGTACTATTTATATAAAATCGATAATACTTACTTTGGTAAGTTTTATCTATGTATTTTATATAAATAGTATTAATTCACCCATTATTGACTAAACTGTATAAATATTTTTCACACTTTAACATGTAAAACTACTTATATGTAATACAAATATATAATCATTAGAAAGTGCTCCCATTACAATAAATGTATTGGTACGCCACTGCATCTATGGGAAGTTAGACAACAATAATTTTTGCTTGTTCTGTAATGTAACCGATATGCTTTATTTTGTCAACTATAAACTAAACTAAAAATATAAACAATTAGCAACTGAGCCAAAACATTAAACATTGAACATAAAATAAGATGTTTTGAATTTATAATTTATCTATTTTTCAACCGGAAGTACTTGTTTACTAGTATTAAGTCGAGTGCAGGCCACTGCAGATTTGTTTCTATTAAATTAAACAAGATAAAGTGATGTACGATAATATATTTTTTAAGCGACACCGTGTGCAGTTGAAATTTCAGCGCGGCACACTCGAAATAAGGTCGATGACACTCGAGTTTTTTGGTCAATGCACCATGGGTTATATTTCAAGTTAAATTTACGAAAAAAAAATTAAAAAAATGTTATTTATTATAGTAGTAATCGGGAGGGCCTTGATACATAATTGAATAACAAAAAAACAAAACTATTGTTGTAACTTAAAACGATAGGAGAAAAACATATTTCTAGAAAATAAATCATTTTCAAATATAATTACGACACAAAGTAAATGTTTCGATTATGTATTACCATATCGCTATTGTGCAGTAGCACACTTTAAGTGAAACTTAACGCTTAATTAAGCTTAGCAATAAAGTATGACTTAAAACTTTGTAAATATTACTTATTAAATTAACTAAACTCACTACTATAGTTGTATAATATATTTAGAAATGAGATTTTTATAGCAAATAGCAATTTGATTGTTTATTCGATTCGGTTTTCAATAAATATATGTGTCTTGTTAAATTTCGTGCTCGGTTCGGATAGGAAATACTAATAATTTTTAAGTTGGCTTATAGCGCAGTTGCGTGCGTGAATTTTTGACTGTATGTGTTGATAATATAGAGGTCGTTGACCTCCCCCGAAAAAGCAGCAGTTCCCTGAGACATTTGGTTGCACAATCCCTCGTTCATTTTGGTAGGGGCCCTAGCCTAGCTATGCCTATGCCTATGCTACATGATGTCATGTAGAACAGTGGCCAAAAAACAAGTTCACCAAATAATGCAATTTTGTATTGTTGTACCCGTTTTTGATTTCACTATAGGCATAAAAAAAAGCAGTTTCATAAATTAACATATACTTTATTTTCAGACCCCAAATACGAAGTCGACAAACTGCATTAAAATAAAATAAAATTGCAGTTCCCTAAATACGTATTTGAAAAATATATGTTTAACTATTTTATGGTATACATATACTATAATTTATTACAAGCCGGATAATTCGATAAGATTGTATCTAGTGGGCCATTGATTGGGTACCGCTGTTGTACATCCGTGCGTACTACGATTCGGGTTTGGCCCCGGTGGATCACATTTCGGACCACATTTATTGATCTATCTCAAAATATTACGCTCACTAACACTATACCAAACCGACATAAATCTACAAACACACACGCACAGTAAGGAAGATGCGTAGAGGACGTAGAGGTCCCCTTCCCTATTTTAGGGCCCGCTGCCAGAATGGGGACCGGGAGTGCGTGTAGGGAGGGAAGCTCTAGGTCAACGAACTTATCCGTACACGTGGCCAAGTTATGTCATTGTTTGTACCGTACCCTCTAGCGAGCATAAGGCCATAAGGGCTCACGAAAGCTTCTGTTGTCTTGGGTTGCTTAATCGTTGATTTATATTTGGGCTTGATCATATAAATTGATTTAGCTATAAGGACGAATTGGAATTAAAATCGCCAATCCAAAAATAAATTCAAATCAATACAGTCGGAACACTTTCTATTTCACCCATTCCGATATTCATTCACTGATTGATTACCGCTGTTCTAAGCAGAGCAGAGCAGAGCAGAGCATAGCAGAGCAGCCCCTCTCCCTCAAATATAACATAGCATGAATACACATTTCCCCTACCATGGCTGCAACACGCACTGCCACTGCCAAGCCAAAGGACTTGTAGAATGATCCCGCGGAAAATATAGGTCGTCGGGTTGATGTCCTGTGTATGCTGTATGGCAGTACACGTGGCGCTGGTGGCGCCCTCCTCCAACAGGCGCACGCGCCCCCGGCCAAACCGGGTACTATCTGCGAGAGGGTGAGCCGTCTTCCTTCGTGGGTCTCTGCTGCGTATGTGGGAGTCGGACGCCGGAGCCTGCTGTCGCCCGTCGCCTGTGACTCTATAGCTGCGTTGTTAAGGTGTCACATTGGGAATCGAATCGATTCTTCTGGACCCTGGGTACACTCTTGCCACTTGCTCAAATTACGCCGTTTCGGACTTTTAATTCACAGGGGTGACATTGGCATTTTTTTAAATATGTCTCTAACCATTTATTTATAATAAAAATGTACAAGGCACGGGGGGGGGGGGGGGAAGGTAAACGCATCCGAAAAATACACGTGTGTCCTAAGCGAATGGTCGTTGCCCTCTTATCGGTGTCGGTGGTCGGTCTCGGTCTCGGTTGCATGTCTCATGTATATATTGTGCATTTCGGAGTCAGCGTCAACCAAGAACCAAGGTTCGATCACCGAACACCGAACTCCGACCACAATGCTAGACATAAAGTGAAAGTTATACGTTGATGGTTTTAGAACTTCTTTTTTTTTACGCTTTTGTCGAAGCAAACAAATTAGATAAATACTTCACATTGTTTGTTCAACCTCGAAAATTACTCTATGGTCACATATATTCCGCCTTGCAACGAGCTGGATGCATTAATGCCTGCACCAATGCTTATTTTATGGCAAAAGATGCAGTATATATACAGGAAGAATTTCAATATTTAATACATTTTGCAATAATTGTTAAAATTATTTTACAATACTTGTTTGTCTTTGAGAATATTCATGTTTAAAAGGGCCTGTTATTGTAATATTTAGTAAATTTTTATTATAATTGTTAAATGAATATCTATTTAAAATGTTTAATCAATTTCATTGTCGATGAATGTCGTGCAATGTGAAATGGTCATCGTTTGCACTCTAGCTCACGATTACTGAACAAATAGGATATGGAACTGTCGGTAAGATCATTTTCTACCTCAACCAAATAAAACACGCATTTCAATTCAATATATATATATATATATATTTATTTATTATTATAATTAATAATACATGCCTCTTTATATAGTACAGGTTAATATTACACGAAACCAAAAATATATGTTTTTATTATATTTCATTTTTTAATAGTTTATTAAACATTTTCGATAGATTTGTGCTTACAAAATAAGCTAAATATACAGATTACCTAGCAAATATGCCACTAAAATATAGTTAATTATAAATACTGCTTATAAAAACGTAAATAAAAAAACAGTCACAACGTTTTCTTTTTAAAAGCTTAGTAAGTGTGTAATTTTACACAAGTTGAGTTATTCTTAGCGATAAAGTTATTAAATAATAAAAATTGATTTCTTTTTATATATATATTATTTTGTAAAATTTAAGCGTTTTTTTTTTTAGTAGCTCATGATATATTACATTATTTTACAATGTTTGTGCTAATTGTGAAAAAACAAAATATATTCACTGCGTTACTAGTTCTAAAATCTAAAGGGACATCGTAAACGTATTTATAATATCAAATACGGTAAAAACCCCAAACAAAAAATTCTATTTGTTGTACTTTTCAAATATTTCCGGCACAAAGCATTATGTAATATTTTGATTGACAATAGCTGGGATGTTAAACCCGTATTAATTATTCGGATGTTATTCAACAATATTAGAATTTACAAATATGTCCAATGTAAATACGTTTTAGAACTAGTAAAAACGTAACGAGTACTGTGATGACGATATATGAATTATTTACATATGAATTCGATTAATTTTTATATATTTATAAGTATTAACTGTGATCATTTCAAATTTTACACAGTTAAAAATTCAGGTACAAATTTTCCAATAATTTTATATTTATTAATTTTAATCCTAGCGATATGTACAGCAAAATGGCCTTTAACACTGCACACTTTTCGTATATAAAAATAAAATGCAGCGTTTTATAAATTCGAAATAAAAAAAAAACCTATAACTTAATTCGAGTTTCCCGACTATACAATTTTACACTAACGCCAAATAGTGTTTCAAAAAATATTTTCCGATAAAATATTGCTATTTTCATAAACTAAAATAGCATAAATTATACTTCGTTTCTAATAAAAAATAATAAAAATTGGTCCAATTATTCGTTTTTGAAAATGAGATCCCCGAAGAGCTGTACAAATTTATTGTTACTAAATGTTCGCACATTCACAATTTTAATGTATTTGCACCACTGGAATAACAGGTTTAGGTAAATTAGGATTAGGTAGGCTAGGATTAGGTATTGAGTTAGGATCTGTGGGAGATGGACCTTGATTTTCTGTTTGACGTTGTGGACTTAAAATTTCTTGACGCTCCCGTTCCCGTTCTCGAATGGGGCGGAACGCCTTCAATAGCGCTTCGACCCGCTCTTCTGTGGGGCCCCAGCGCTGAAAACCCGCGCTGTTTTGTAGCCATGCTATTAATGTTCCGTGGGCTGATCGGACGTTTAATTCACTCCTAGAAAATAATATTACTAGAATCACTTTTTCCCTAAATACTTTGTATATTACCTGTTTAAAACATGTTGATAGCCATGCCTGTACTCATGCTCGTACACTACAACTTGTTTCCGTTTAAACTGACTATTTTCCAATTTGAGTAACGCAGTCGGAGGGGGTTCTCGCCATTCCGGCATAAAAACTATGAAACTCAGCGGTTCAGGTGATTCAGCCAATAAATGTTCTATATGATTAACAGTTGCTTCTAGTAGTTCTTCGCAATATGGTGGATTGCACTCAAATGATCCCGAAACAGCATTCAAACTCAAAAACGGCCTACGAATACATTTTTAATTTAGATGCGCAATATCTTAAATATGTTGTGTATAAATATGTAATAAAATGTCTTACCCTCTGGACCCAAAATACGAATCCGTGTCCGCAAACGACGAACAGTATTGCCGGAAATAACAGTTTAATGGCGACGCGAAACATTCGAATGTAACACCGAACATTCGATGTAAACACTCGAATACTGTGACTGGTAGGGAGGCTTGCGTGTCCTGGGCTTCCATTCCGGTATTTCCAGTTGTTCCCAAAAATGTTGCGTAGCGTTTTAGTAATGACCAAACTCTTGGGATGAAGAGTTCGAATTTTTTGTCGTCGAAACAGCTATACCGGTAAAGATGCTCCTGTTAAGCAAAATATTATAATTTACAAGATATTTATTAAAATCGTATTCCTATATTTGATATTGTCTTCTACTCTAGTTATGGAAAAGGTGTAAGCTGTGTCATTTAATAAATGTGTAGATAACATATATTTATTTTTAGCAACGTTTTGTATTTTTACTTGAAACTTAATATATATATTATTAGCGCTAAAAATTGCGCTTACTTCGAAAAAATAAAATTGATACTTACGTTAATTTTTTGATTGTTAGAGGATAACATGCAATTCTAACTAATATATACACAACCAAAATACATTTAAGAAATATACAAGGTCCAAGAGTAAATAAATAGAGTTCACAAATGAAATAATTTTACAGCGTATTTAACCCTTGGGGTCTGTAAGCACCCACAAAATATATAGCTTAGTAATTTCAGCGTAATGTTGGAATTCAACAATTGGACAGTATCAACAAGCAGTAGTAATTGGTTTACAAAATTTGTTTAAATAAAAAGCGTGTTATAAATGTTAGTAAAAACAATTTATTGCAACAAAAATTCAAAGGAACCAATACAATAATAGTAAATAATTGAGGAAGTACCAGTTTTTGTAAATGCGTCGAATTGATACACAACGCATCGCCGTGAAAGCGTAACATGGCTTGATCTCTGTCGGGTAAATATTCAACGACTGGCAGCCGGGGACACGGCACCGCTAGCTGCACGGGGTAACACCAGACCTTGCGGTTATTCACTACGGTTAACGGGGGCGGCAGCTCGCCCAGACCATTCTCCTTTAGTATTGCGTTCGTTTTTTCTTTCACTTTCCGTGCGTGTTCCGTTGATAAACAATAGATTTTAAGGCAGATTCCCTCTACAGACACTTTGACCGTTTCCGTTAAATGCGGCTGGCATTGTTGCTAGAAATATTCATTTTATGTGTAACACGTTCACTTACAAACATTACTCAATTTATTCATTTGCAATTACACACTTCTACTGCCTTGTGCGTCAATATGATACACAGTAAACAAAAAAAAAAAAATTAAACAACAAAATGTATAATAAATGCATACATTTTGTTGGTTTGAATACAAGCGCTTTGTTTGTCGTAAAACAAATTGGATACTTTATTACATTTTAAATTGTATTTTACAGTGTAGAAGAAAAAGCGCGGGAAATGTATAATAATAGATACATTATATTCTGTTATCAGAAATATATTATTTTATGATAATATAGTATTGCAGT
The DNA here is from genome assembly GCA_933228885.1 of Leistus spinibarbis. Classification (NCBI taxonomy): domain Eukaryota; kingdom Metazoa; phylum Arthropoda; class Insecta; order Coleoptera; family Carabidae; genus Leistus; species Leistus spinibarbis. Next base: position 7,071,540 of record OW121807.1, read on the forward strand.
TATGTAACAATATATTGCGGATTCTTGTTACATTGTTTTGATACAGTATTGTATACATTTAATCAAACTTAAGATTATTACATCAATAAAATATGAATATTTGGAATGAATGCGTTTGTAATGTTCTTGGCGGGAAACCACAAATTCTGTTTATTTTACATATTTGAAATATAGTTGGTACAAGAATTAGTTTGTTATACCTTTAGATGGGCCAAACGATCTTGAAAATCATCATAGGTCGCACCAACAGTTTTCCGCAGCCACTGAAACGTTTCGTCCACATTCCATTTAACAACTTTTCGACTTTCAGACGACGCATTTCTAGTCTCCATGATTTTCTTCGCTGCCTCCGCATAACGCGACAACTGTTTTCGCGCGTCTCCCGTAAATTTCGGTCGCAACAACTTAATCGGAATGTCTTTCATGATTTCACGGTACATCGACATTGAGATCTCAGGGTAACAACAACTGGGCAATAAGGGGTCACCTCCCGTGTCCATAACTTTTCGCTCCATAAGCCAGCGATTGAACGAGTCTTTTGGCGCGTCGATAGATTCGCGCGAATGGCACAACTCTTGGTAGCATTGTCTTAATTTCGCGGCCAACGAGCAACGAAACGCCTCGATCTCTGGATGCGAATGCATTAAGTGGCTGAGGGGTCGCTCGAAAATGATCACGTTCGTCGGGATGTCCAGATCCCAGGGACCCGCCAAAATGAACTTTTTACAAGCGGAGGCCCCGGCGCACTCTTCGGACGCTCGCCGCTTCGCCACGGTCACTGGCGGCCGCAGCGCTGGCGCTTCCGTCGACAAACCGATGCCTAGCGGGTTTGTTATGGGGTCGAAGTGGGGCTTCAGTTGCGGCATCTCCCATAGCGATTCGCCGGATAGTTTGTTCCAGAAGTATGGGCGATTCTCGCGTTTCGACCAGAACTTCAGCCAGCCTTGCTGCGTTAACTCGAATGGTAAATCGTATTCGGGGAAGCTGTTGGTCGGGCTCGGCAGCGGGTGGCCCTGCGGTGTCTGGGGCATGTTTACGTGTTGAGGCGTCATCGGAGTCATGTTATCCAGCGGCGTCCACATAGTGCGTTCACCGCTGTCTTTAATATTTATATCTAATTCTTCACTCATTGTTATTTTTTTTTTACGGACAAACTATGCGATTATTGAACCAACTGGAATCATAATTCACACAGACGCGCACACAACGGGATGCTAATATTGAGTGGACACTACGTGTGAAGCTACACTTTTCAGTATTTTTGCCGCGGTTAAATACGATTCATTCATACATTTAATGCTCAGACTAACAACACCTTCCTACACAACGACGCCATTTGCTGTGTTTCCTGACAGCAATCGGACCAGAGCCAGACCAGAGGGCGGAGCGGAGGGTGAGGATTTAGGAACGAATGCGCTGTCATTTTTTAATACCACAACAACGGAACAACGCACCACAAACACAAATATTCCCAACATAAGTTAGGTTAAGTGCAGATAATTAACTTGTTAAACGTGCATTATTGTGGTAGATTATACAAAAATGGGGAAAGCAGATGGTAATTTAACGATATACAAATTGTAGACTTTAAATATCTATAATATACAAGTTGATATTTGGGTTCCTAGTTATAAGTTTAGGTCCAAGAGCACCTTTTACAAATATCGCTATTGTAAATTAGGTGGTGCCATATATTGAAATATTATGTAGCTTTTCTTAATTAGCAGGCAATCAGAATTTGTAACAAAATAAATTCATAGTGGAGTGAAGGCCACTCCAGATTTGTATTATAGAATTCGTTCTACATAGGTTGATTTTTCACTGCCTTTGTTATTATTTCTGTGTGATATTTTGCTATAACTATGTTATATATATATATATATCTATTAAACTTGTATTACAAAACAAATTGCATTATTTATTTTTTGTACAAAATAAGAATTTTTATGAACAATCGTCTTAAGAAATAAAAATTACAGAATTTGCGCATTTGTCTTACGAGGAGAAGAGAGTTATAACAATCGCTGAGGTAATTCAGTGTTTAATAAAAGCACATAAAGACAATAAAAATGTAAATTTAAACACTTTAAAAAATAAAATCACTTCAAAATATGGGTTGAAATCTACGCCCCGTTTGGTTGACATTATAGCGGCTGTTCCTATGGATTATAAAAAGATTTTGATTCCAAAATTGATGGCCAAACCTATCCGGACAGCTAGTGGGGTACCTAATTTAATATTTAAATGATTTATATACTATTTTCGGCTGGAATATTATTTAAATATCGGTTTATAGATCGCAGTTGTAGCTGTTATGTGTAAACCTCACCGTTGCCCTCATATAAGTATGACTGGGAATATTTGTGTTTATTGTCCGGGAGGGCCCGACTCTGATTTTGAATATTCAACTCAAAGTTACACCGGCTATGAACCTACCTCGATGAGGGCTATTCGGGCTAGGTATGATCCGTATGCCCAGACTAGACATCGAGTTGATCAAGTTAGTTATTCATATTTTATTATATATTATATGAAATATGTAAACATGTCATTTTGTGAGCGCTCACTTATTTTTAAACCTGTTGTCGTAATTCAAATCTTTGTATTTATTTACGTAATTTGATATATCATATAACTATATGTTTCGCACTGTTATCGGAGAATATATATTTATTCTTGAGATATAATTTATTATGTCAAAATAGTGAGGCAATTGTTCAATCAACAATACCAAATTTTAGTTGAAACAATTGGGCCACAATGTCGACAAAGTCGAATTTATAGTGATGGGTGGTACATTTATGGCTCTGCCTGAAGACTATCGTGATTATTTCATTCGAAATCTTCACGATGCGCTCTCAGGGCACAGAAGTAACTCCGTCGCCGAGGCCGTCAAATATTCAGAACGTTCCAACATTAAATGTATTGGCATAACCATTGAAACGCGGCCAGATTATTGCCTGAAACGGCATCTATCTGATATGCTAAGCTATGGCTGCACTCGTCTGGAAATCGGGGTGCAATCTACGTACGAGGACATTGCCCGGGATACGAACCGAGGCCACACTGTTAAAGCGGTCACTGAGAGCTTTTGCTTGGGCAAGGATGCAGGCTTTAAGATTGTTGCTCATATGATGCCCGATTTGCCGAATATGACTCTTGAGCGCGACATTGCACAGTTCACTGTAAGTGGGATTCATTTATAATTGTATCGCGTATTTGTTATTAATATTTAGGTGTATTTAGGAATTCTTCGAAAATCCTGCGTTCCGCGCAGACGGCCTAAAAATCTATCCAACTCTTGTGATCCGTGGCACTGGCCTTTACGAACTCTGGAAATCTGGACGCTATAAAAGTTATCCCCCGTCCACTCTTGTAGACTTAGTAGCTACAATTTTATCTTTAGTCCCTCCTTGGACTCGTGTCTATAGAGTACAACGTGATATACCAATGCCATTAGTCAGGTATTATAAAATTAACAGCGCCCCCCTTTAGGGAAATGATTAATTACGCGAAATTTTAGTTCTGGTGTGGAACACGGCAATTTACGTGAGCTAGCACTAGCACGAATGAAAGAATTGGGGCTTAAATGCAGAGATATTCGAACCCGTGAAGTCGGCATTTCTGAAATCCATCGAAAAGTCAAACCGAATGATGTGGAATTGATTCGTAGAGATTACACGGCGAATGGAGGCTGGGAAACGTTCATAAGCTACGAAGATCCCAAACAGGATATTTTAATTGGCTTGTTGAGGCTGAGAAAGTGTTCGGCAGAGGTGTTCAGGCCAGAGCTGAAAGGTGAGTGCTTTTTTAAAAGAAACATTACGGGCAATATTTAGATGATGAGTGTATTTAATGATATGATATTCTAGGAAAATGTTCTATAATTCGTGAACTTCATGTTTATGGTACTGTAGTTCCTGTAAGCGAGAGAGATTCGAATAAGTTTCAGCATCAAGGATACGGTACTTTGTTAATGGAGCAAGCAGAAAAAATCGCCAGAAAGGAACACAAATCTGATAAAATTGCTGTTATTTCTGGTGTTGGCACACGAGATTATTATAAAAAGCTTGGCTATGTATTGGACGGGCCTTATATGTCTAAAATGTTCACTTAAATATGTTATATGTTACATGTAATACACAAATAAATAATAAAGATTGATATGGATTTTGGATGGCTTAGAAAATGTGATTTTGTTTATAATTTTGTAAAAGTCAACTGTGTTAGCAATAAAATTGTTTCTGTCAAAATAATTTAAATAAATCTGTTATGGCGAACAGAACGCGAGCTCCGACTACAGCTAAAGATCCCACAATTGGTGATTTAGCATCACTGATTGCGAACAGAAATTATGAGAAGATCAAAGTATGTTGGGCAAATAATATCGTTAAATTGAACTATAAAATATGTTGTTTCCATGTAGAAAGCACGGCTGAAATCGTTTGAAGATCATATTATTCATTTGGAACGTTTAAAACTTGAATTTGAAGAGAATTATAAAAAGCCGATTGACTCATTTATTACTTTAGCCGATTTTCGGTTGTATGTTACTATTGGTCAAGGGTCGTTTGGCTCTGTGGTAGGTTTTTAAATTTACTTTCTCCCTACGATTTTTTAGCTCGCTATTTTCGTAGGTACTTGCAAAACATAAAACATGCAACAAATATTTCGCAATAAAAGTTATGAATAAAGCACAAATCGTGAAAATGAAACAAGTCGAGCATACATTGAACGAAAAGAATATTTTAATCGCCGTTCATTTTCCATTAATTATTACAATGGATTTTCAATTTAAAGATAATTGTAATGTATTTTTTGTATTGCCGTTTGTTCAGGGTGGAGATATGTTCTCACATTTAAGAAGGTAATACATATAAATGAAACGACATTGTACAAATGTATTCGAATTCATATCAAATTCTTAGATCGAAAACTCTCAAAGAAAAAGATGCGAAATTCTACACAGCTCAAGTAATTCTCGCGATAGAATACCTTCATCATTTAGATATTATTTATCGTGATTTAAAACCTGAAAATGTTCTAATCGATTATAAAGGGTATATCAAAATAGCCGATTTAGGATTTTGTAAGGTAGGAATTGTTTCTAATTTTCTAACTAATGTAGTAATGATTCATCATATTTTCCTGTTTATATATATTTGCAAAGTTGTTAAAAATAAGAACGTACACATTATGTGGAACGCCTGAGTATTTGGCCCCGGAAATCCTACTGAACAAAGGCTACGGTAAATCAGCTGATTGGTGGACTGTTGGTATTTTTATTTACGAGTTAATATCGGGTTTCACACCATTTTACGCTGATGAAACGTTACATATCTACGAGAAAATTGTCGAGGCAAAGTTCAAGTACACCATTGATTTCTCCAAAGAGGCCAAAGATTTGCTTAATAATATTTTAACAAAAGATCTCACTAAGCGGTAATATGATTTGTTTTGCAATGGAATCTATGATGATTTTATCGATTTGTTAGTTATGGTAATTTAAAAGATGGATGCATCGATATTAAAATTCACGATTGGTTTAAAAATGTTGAGTTTGATTTAATCTACGAAGGGAAGGCTGAAGCGCCGTACATTCCGAAAATCGACGGACCTGGGGATGCGAGTCATTTTGATGCATTTGGAGATACGAAAATCGAAGAATCTGAGCTCGAGAAATTTCCAAATGAATTCGAAGAATTTTAATAAGTAAATACGTATTATATATTTGCATACATACAAATAAACACCAATATTTATTAAAGTTCATCAAAAAAAAAAAAAGAAACATAATAAATGGCAAAGTGGTTTAATGCGTTTGCACGGCATCCATCTTTAAGTCAAAGCTTCTGCTAATATACTCCAACCTAAAATAAACATTGTTTACAGACAGTAGAATCGTATAGAATAGACAATGAAATCATTGCTTGTCTGTCTCACTAATTGTCCTGTATATCTATGCAAAGAAATTATATAATGGAACATCATCACATTGTTAAGAAAGACAAATCAAATTAAAATAAAACCTTTAGATCATTTCGCCATTTTCATACGAATCATTTATTCACTGCGACGGCTGCGGATAATTATACGCATACTGGCCCGAATTCGGAGCCCCTTGGGGCCCTGGCGGCCGTTGATACTGATATCCTCCTTGAGGCTGCCCGCCATATTGCCCCTGCGCCGGATAATTCGGTTGCCCATGCGGATAAGCATAGTTACCAGGCGGCGCCCCAGGAGCGTAGCCTTGATTCGGCGGCGGTGTATACCCGGCTGGGCTCTGATTTGTCGGTTGAGCATTCGGGGGATAAGGAGCCTGATAGGGCTGTGTTGTAGCCGTCGGAGCACTAGTTACCGGGGTACTAGGGGGGCTCTGCGTGTAATTCGGACTAGCTTGATTGCCATATGAATTTGGTTGGCTTACTGGGGGCGGCGGATAATTTTGAGGTGCTGAATACTGAGCAGTAGGAGGTGGATAATTATTTTGAGTCGTATTAGGAGGTGGCCCATAATTTCCACCTGGTGGCGCTCCATAATTAGCTGGCTGTTGCGGCGGAGCCCCTGCTGGCGGTGGATACGGCCCGGCAGGCTGCGGTGGCCCTGGTGGAGCATTGGGCGGTGGAGTACTATAACCACCTTGGTTGTTATAATTATGGGGGGCAGATGTGGAGACGGGCGGTTGACCATAATTGTTTTGGGGGTTCGTTGGTTGGTAACCTGGTGGCTGGTTGGGGAATTGACCGACTTGTTGTGGGGGGTATTGATTGGGCTGTTGCCCCCCTTGTGGCGGGTAGTTGGATGGGTATTGGCTTTGCTGGTAGCCACCCCGTTGAGGGTAGGGGGGCTGTGCTGTTCCGGGGCGTTGGGGCATGCTGCGGGCGTAGCCTCCTGGCCCAGGTTGTTGTTGGTGGTTGAAGTTGTTTTGTTGGTCCGGAGCGCCGTGCATGGGGGGCTGTGGGACGCACTGGGGCGGCTAAACAAACAGGGAAACATTCAGTTTTGAAGGAAGTGCAATTGAATGTGTTCATTTACTGGTAATAACGCGTGTATGTTCTGGTTCGAATCAGCAATGCTCGCCAAATACACCAAATTCCTATGCAACATTTGTTGGTATTGCATACACTCTTGAGCTTTCCCTTTACTCTGGTAGTCTTGGATTGTTTGAATTAAATGTCCATTTTCATCCAGCATTTTCTGGATTTGCGCCGGGTTCGGCGGCGGCCTGTTCCCCCGTTGTGCGAACGCCAACGACATGTTTGAGGGCCACTGGACCTTTTACATACGTTATACGTTATTATAAACAAAGTTATGTTATTTCGGTGCTAATAAACAAAATAGAATTGAACGTATTCCCCTAATCATTCAAGACAAAGAAACTATAACTTTCTTTTATAATAACTGTATATATTATTGTTTAGTATTAATTCTTAAATCATATAACGATTATTAGTTGTAGTTGTAGCTCATAGCTCATACGTGATAAAAACTTGTTTTTTTTTAAATAACTGGTTTAGTACCATATACGCTTTTATCAAAATGTACGTGCATTACAAATATGTTAAGGTGAAATATACCTGATAAGATGGCTATAACGTACTTGTTCCAATTATATAATTCTGTTTTTAACGCCTCATCGAAACACTAGAAACTAGAATCAAGTCAAGTAGACATACGCGCTTTGCTTTCGAAGAAACAATATGGAGGCTTAATGTGCTCTGAAGTTAAAACAATTATACAAATTTTAATTTGGAATTGTTTTTATTTCTACATGCATGCATATAAATAACTATTTAAATTGGGGTTGATATATTTTATATTAAAATGTTTTGTAAGGGTAATTATGGGCAGTAGCGGTGCTAAAGGGGGCTGATGCCCCAGTTAAATTGTAGGAGAATCAAATTTCCCAATTTATTTCTCTATGGTAAGCTAAAATTATAAGAAATTCTAATACTAATTCGGACAGTAATATAAAAGAATTCGATAAGACAGTGTGTTTTAATATGATGTCGGTGTCGGTGTCGGTGTCGGTGCCACTGGTGTATTAGATCTGCGCGAAGTTAGGGGAGGATGATCGTTGTTTGTCAGAAAGCAACATGGCGTGGAGCTTCCATTGTTTTGTTTCGTTTTGACGTTTGACATTTGAAGTCAACGCCGAATAAAAAAGAATGTCATTATTAAAATCGTTTGTGTTTTGTTTAACTCCATTACAAATCAGTATTAATAACAATTACGAATCATCATCATAAGAAAACAATCCAGAAAACAATTGAATGCAATAATCGCAAACAAATGGCATTGAGAATCACAATAATGATATGTATGTTTCGTTTACAAAACAGTGTTTTATAAGTAAAAATGTGATTTGTATCAATTAGATTAAGAAATTATAAGTGCAATGATTCATTGTGTAATGTATTTGATGTGTAACAAATGTAAATAATTGTTTATTATGCATTCACAATCAAGGAACAGGAACAGGAACAGATTGAATTTGATGAATGTGTGTTTGTGTATATTGTGTGTGATTATTGGGTGTGCGTGGTGCACTGTGCTGGATTCATGTGATAAAACACGGCGTGTGTTTACCGAATCGTGGGGCGTGATCACGGATGGACCCCTCGAATCCAATTACACGCAGGACTCGCACTGCGAGTGGCTCATCAAGGCGAATGGCACCAACAAATATATCACCCTCAGCTTTCGGACAATGGGCACCGAATGCTCGTACGATTACGTGTTTGTCTACGACGGCGACTCCTTTCGCTCCACCCTCTTAGGCAGTTTTAGTGGCAAAACTGCCCCTCAACAAGTTATAGCCACCTCAGGATATGTAAGTTTTCACCTCATTCATTTAAACATTAAAACAAAAACAGCTGAAGTGGCTTTCACTCGACTATCTATTTTAATAAGACTTATTTATTTTTTAATTGAGAATATTTTAATGTATATAATTATTGTAATTAACACACATTTTTAAATTTACAACTATAATCAAACAGAGATAAGTATAATAATTCTATGACTAGTTTTGTCAAGGTGCTTAAATTCGCATTAAACATTCATGTTTTGCCAAATATTAGGAGAAAATAAGCAAAAAGGTAGCCTTAAATGAATTAAAAACAGGTTTCCAAGGTTATTAGTGCAAGGAAAAACATATACTTAAGTATTACCACATAATTATTAATGAGATACAAATTTATATTAAAAAAAAAAAAGAACTTGAAATATTTTCAATCAGATCTGATTGCAAATGTTTATAAGTATGTTGTGCATAATTTCAAATAGAAGACATTTCGCCTTGAAAAAGCAACAATTATTGTACAATTGTATGCTAATATTAGTCATAAATAGATAAACATATCTTTATTTCATGGAAAAACCTAGGAAATATAATTGAAACATGGAATTTTTTCTAATTATGTATTATTTATGAAAACACGACGCACTGCTTGTAGTGCTTGTCTTCACCGACTTGACTGCGTTAACATAAACACAAAAACTCCAAACTATTAACTTTTACGTCACGACACCTTTTATAATTATATTTTATTCATTATTATATATATATACTACATTAGCAAATATATACTTGTATGTTCCACTAATTGATGAAATTAATTAATATTACAGATGCTCATTTTATTATATAGTGATACCAATTACGTATTAAATGGATTCCGTGCCGAATTTTCTGTAACAGATTGTCCAAATAATTGTTCAAATCATGGTGAATGTTTTAAGAGTCAGTGTGTGTGTGAAAATGACTGGGGTGGCGACGACTGTTCGCATAGACTTTGCCCCGACAACTGCGGTGCATACAACGACCAAGGATTTTGCCGCTTAGGCAAGTGTGTCTGCAAAGAAGGTATGTGTATGCATTTATGTAAATACGCATCCACTGATATATGTATTTATAAAAAGAAAATGTGTAGTGTATTGGAGAAGAATGATTGAATAAAATGGTTTAGGTTACTCGGGGTACGCGTGTAGTTTACACAAGTCCGATCCAACAGGCAACAAATGGCACTGGTTGTCGCATACACGCGGGGGCCTAGTGCCACGAGCCGCTCACACCGCCATTTACATTCCAGATGTTGACTCACTCTTCGTATACGGCGGCTATGATTTAAACCATGTGCTGGGCTCATTAGAAATATACAATTTTAAAAACAGCACTTGGCTAAATTCTCTCGGCGAACCTTTAGCTGATAAAACGCTACAGCGCTTCATAGAACCATCAACAATTGCAGCCTTATTAGAACAAGTCGGGCCCGACGGGGAGGAACGCTGGGGTCTACCCAAAACTAACTCATTTTTCCGTAACGTCTTTTTTACATTTTCTGACCTTACAAACACAAGCAGTCGCAAATTGAGATACACCAGATCTATCGATGAACCTGCCCCTAGATACGGCCATGCCGCATGCAAAATCCCAAGCGGTTTCTTAGTCTTTGGAGGCAAATTGGATAATGGTAGCCTCTCAAACGAGTTATGGTCTTATGGGGTCGTCGCAAAGAGGTGGACGCTCCGCGCCCAGAATTCTTTAATTTCACCACCAGCGTTAACGCGCCATAGTTTGACGACTGCTGATGGCTTTGTGTATTTGTTTGGCGGTTCTACAACGGATGGGGAGTTTTCGTCGAAATTGTTTAAGATTCAGTTGCTGGATGACGAGAGTGAAATGTGGGAATATGTTCAACCCAGAGGTGGCAAGGAACTGGATGTTCGGGTCGTTGCGCACTCGACGGTTTATCATGTGGCGTCGAATTCGCTGATTGTATATGGTGGTGTTGTGGCTGGAGTCGCCAGGTTTTCCAAATTGTCCGATCGCATGTTTGCGTTTCATCTAGATCGGAAACATTGGACCGAATTGCATTATCCAAGGGAGCATTTGAGGGAGAAATTTGTCCCTAGAGAACGGGCGTTTCATACCGCTAACATCATTGGTATGTAATTTTTACGTTTGCGTATTTTTAAATATAGTTGTGAAACAAATAATAATAATAATAGATTACTGTAAAGTTTGTTCATTTTGAGCAATAAATTAATTGACTGTCTCCTTTTAAAATTACTATAATTAATAATAAAAATAGTTATGTACTTCGCTACTTAAAAATAATTAGTTTTAATTCTAGATTATTATAAATAATTCGTGTTTTAGGTAATTATTTAATCGTATTCGGTGGATATTCGCACCGACATAACAAAGAAGAAATATGCTATGATAATCAAATGTATTTGTACCATTTGGGTTGCCATGTTTGGATAAATCCCGATATTTTAGGCGATAGCAAAGACTCGCAGTATCCAAAACAACAAGGAGTCTTTGCTCATGCCGCTAGTGTTCGAAATGGAAATACTTTACTGCTGGTAATTTTTTTTTCAAGCCCTATAATAACATCTAACAATAAAAATAATCACTATTATCAAAATTAGGTTGGCGGCTACCATGGCAACGTGAACGGCGACCTCTTAGCCTACACAGTCCCCCCAATGGTCGCCGCCCGTTTCGGCGACCATTACGAGCCAGAATCCGCTTGCAATCGCCATAAAAAATATCTAGAATGTTCTGCAGACCCCGAATGTGGTTGGTGTTCCTCGGACGATCAATGTTATGGTCGTACCGTAGGCACGAATTGCACCACGAATCTTCAAACAACTCGTTGCCCTGGCGTTTGCCCAGCTTTAGGCGATTGCCATTCTTGCCTAATTCACGGTAAACCTACAAAGACGTTGTTGGTTTCGGCCGCTCATAAACTAGGCCTTGGCGATTGTAATTGGTGTGTGCAGAATGCCAGGTGTCATCACAAGGATGATAATTATGGAGTTTGTGGATTGAGGGAGGATACTCCTAGCCAGGTTCCGGGCTGGTGGGGACCTAAGGGGACTGAAGTGTACAAACCGGAGCAGTGTCGCGAGTTGGATAAGAGACCTGGACTTACATATTTAAAGTTAGTTATATTGTTTGTTGTATTTAGGGAATATGAAATAATTATGTATATTTATCCCTAGATATCACCATCCAGTTAACTGGACCCAACCTGACCTAGTCGCCATTATAAATGCAACAACCGTCGATTTTAACCCCCCGGCGTATCCGAAACAAAACATATCAGGCGAGATGGTCACCCGTCTCTTAGGCTTCCTACGCCCTCCCGCAAAACGACCCAAAGAACAAGAAAAACTACGCGTTTGTGTCACCCAATGTAACGCTACAATCAAACTGCTCGACATTAAAGGCCAAATACAATCTTCGACAAACCTCTCAACTGATAAAGAACATTGCGAAATGCAAAGTTGGTTGGTGCCCGACTCAAACCGTATACTAGTTGATTTTGAGGCGCGTCGAACTTTTAACAGTAATTTGTACAGTCAAAATTTGCTCCAAAGCAACATGAAGTTGCAACATTATTTAGAGAAAGATGAAAAAGTGTTTACGTTCGAATATTTAGAACCATACGCGAACGGAACATGCTCAATGTATACGAATTGTTTACAATGTTTAATGGATAGTATGTGTGGATGGTGTGAACTAACATCGCAATGTACATCACGTGGTGTGGACGAAACGGAATCGTGCGCCCTAAACGGTGATTGGCGCTATTTAACATTGTTGCCCAGCGCATGCTCAAACTGCTCAAATTACATATCTTGTGAGCGTTGCGTTGGGTCTGGCTTGTGCGAGTGGTGGGTAGAAGAAGCTAGATGTATGCGAATTGGTTCAGATACGCGAATTGCAACAACTGCAATTGAACAATGTCCAATTCCGTGTTACGCACGGAACGACTGCACTTCGTGCTTAGACGTGAAGGGCCGTTGCGTTTGGTGTGAAGCCACGCAACAGTGCTTCAGTTTTAGCATATATACCAGCGAATATCAATTTGGACTGTGTCGCGAGTGGTTGGATCATTTAAAATGTAAATCGTGCGAAGCACACACAAACTGCAGCAGTTGCTTATCCAGTCTGAGTTGCGGCTGGTGCTATAACGCATCGAATCCCATAGATGGCACTTGCGTACAAGGGGATTTCAATCAACCACAACAGTCTTGTAGTAACGCATTGAAAATGGAATCGACTAAGTGGGCGTATGCACAGTGTCCAGATGTAGACGAATGCACCCTAAAAATACATGATTGCCATGTGAATGCAACGTGTACGAACACTGACGGCTCATTTAGCTGCAAATGCAATGAAGGTTATGCAGGCGATGGTCGCACGTACTGCAACAAGACATGCAAGCATCCCTGTATAAATGGACGCTGTTTAGGCGAGCCTGACTATATTTGTGAATGCAATTTAGGCTGGACTGGCGATAACTGCTCTGTCGACTGTGGCTGTAACTTCCACTCAAACTGCACCTTAGCCGTAGGCATCTGTGATGCTTGCCAAGATTGGACTACAGGAGAAAACTGCGAAGACTGCCTGATTGGCAGTTACGGCAACGCCACTAACTCATTAGGCTGTCAACGGTGCGACTGCAACGGCCACGGTAATATATCAGTGGGAATATGTGACATGGAAACCGGTGTATGCTATTGTCAAGACAATACAGAAGGGCGTACATGTAATGAGTGCAAAAGGAATTATTACGGGATTCCATTAAATGGAGGACAATGTTACTATCAGTGCGAAGCACGAGGCATGTTAACTGGTACAACAGGACAAGGCATTAGCTCTAGACAAGCGTATGTTTCACCGTGGGGTGGCCCTCCTACTCGAGAGTGTTTGTGGATCATAAGCCCAAAAGCTAAAAACGCAATCATTCAACTACATGTAAATCAAACACATCTGAACGTCTCTTGTGCTAAAAATGCTGTGTATGTCTATGACGGAATGCCCGAACTTGCAGACACTGGTCAACAAAGCGCTTTAATGGCTGTGTTTTGTTCACAAGTCGCACGTCCAAACATGATCGTTGAAACGAAATCTGGACATTTAACTGTCCACTACAAACAAGGTATCGCCGGCGAAGGCTTTAACGCTGTCTATAAAATTTTAACGTGTTCCAATTGTTTACCACCGCGGTATTGCAAGAACGACCAGTGTTTATGCATGGAAGGCCTTGTAGGCCCTGATTGCAACGATCCTGTATGCCCTGACAATTGTGGCGCATTAGAAAAACGCGGGGAATGCGACCATAACTACGGACGTTGCCTCTGCACCCAAAGCTGGGCTGGCGATAGTTGCGAGACAAAATTAAATGGATCACAAGTTGTTTTCACTGAGTTATTTAACACTCAGAACTTAGCGACGCATTTAGAACATTTCCGGAAAACGTTGCCGCGTTTTGGACATACATTAGTCGCGGACCATCGCAGGGGGTTATGGATGTTTGGAGGGTACTCTCTGTCGCATGGCCCCCTCAACGATATCCGACTATTTGATATCTTAAACAGTACTTGGATGCAAGTTACCGTTGACTCAACACCGGATGCAAAAATGCCGCAAGGTCGCTATTATCATGCGGCAGATATAGTGCATTCGCGGCAAGCTATTTATGTATTTGGCGGACTTACGAAACATATTAGGGATCAATTAAACGAAAACATTTTACAAGACTTGTGGCAATTTGATCTCCATAATCAACGCTGGAATGAAATGGTGGCGCAAGATAAAAAATGGCCGCCGCCATTAGCGGGTCACACGCTAACTGCGTATCGGAACGCAAGCCTAGAATCTTTAATTCTTATCGGAGGATTTTCGCCGCTGCACGGTTTTTTGAGCACTCCTTGGGAGTACCGACTAGATAAAAACATCTGGAGACCTTTAAAAGTTAGAGGCAAAGGACCTATCGGCATTTTTGGGCACAGCACCGTTTTTCATGGGCCAACTAATAGTCTATACGTATTCGGTGGTTTCCATTATCATAACAGCAATGGAACGCAGCTTTCGGATAAGCTATTCGCATTAAAATACGATACGATGCACTGGGTGGACTTGCAGGCGTTAGCCGGATATTCACCGCCTACTTTCATACTGAATCGCTTTTTACATTCAGCTATAACAACTGATAACTATATGTTTGTGTTTGGCGGATTAAGTCCATGGAATTCTAGTAATTTTTTTGCGTATTCCTTTAACTGTACGCTCTGGATTGATTTATCTAATGGTAAGTTTTTTTTATTGGATATTTGGGTTGCACTGAAGTATTTTGATTATAGATACAGGTATACATAGAGTTGGATCATTACCGAGTCAGACTTATGCTCAAGCGATGGCATTCGAAAATGGTACAGCTTATATTGTTGGGGGATGGGGGAGTGAGTCACCTTGTAAAGTAACTAAGATATCAATGCCTGACGATTTGTGCGAACTGTGGAGTGAGAGTAAATTCGATTGTATGCGTAAACGTGGATGTGGATCTTGTTCCATTGAACAGATTAGTGGCAAGTTTATTTGCAATAAAACGTATTATGAACGTCTTAAAATGGAAGTACCAATTTTCAGGTGCAAATTTCAGCCACTGTTACTCAAACTCGCGTCAAATCCCAGAACAGTGTGAAGTGAGCGTGGGAAAATTGCGTAGCCTAAAAGGCCATTCTTGCGATGGGTTGCACAGTGTTCAGTGCAGACTTATGAATGATTGTGCGTCGTGTTTACAATCCACGGGTTGCCAATGGTGTCCAGGATGTGGTGGCAATTGTCTTCGGCTTGAAGATCAATGTTATGTCGCAGATATCCTCTGCAAAGATGACCTTCCACTAAACAACAGCTTAGAGTGTCCAGAAATTCAATGTCTGGCGTCTGATTGCCAGCAGTGTACTCAACAGGATGGCTGTTCGTGGTCCAAAAAAGGTGCGATTTTTATTCAATCTCTGAAGTCGTCTTATTATATATATATATATATATATATATATATATATATTAATTTATCTATGTACAGATCAAGACCATAATGAACTTAGCTATTGGCAATGCACAAAATCAAATGAACTGCGTATATATCCGATTGACGACGAATTGACATCACAGTGTGAAGTTCCGTGTGTGAACTTCACAAATTGTGCTGATTGTCTAGACCGGAACAGTTGTCATTGGTCTACGCAATTAAAAGAGTGTATATCAGATATACAACAACCTATGTACTGCCTGGGTGGAGTTTGCGGACTTGTCCTTGAGGAAAAGGATAAAGAGCATTGTCCAGAACCCTGTGACATGTTTGCACAGTGCTCAACTTGTCTCAGGCATGCGCATTGTGGATGGTGTGCCATGGATAATGAAACTGTAAATATTTCAAATATATTATTTCAAAAGTATTTTGCTAATGCTAAGTTTCTCTTCTAGGGTATAGGTTTTTGCTCAGAGGGTTCTACAGAGAAACCCATAACTGCAACCTGCCAATCTTTATACACAAAACGTAACAACCTTTCTGAAAACATCGCCGATTATTCTCCAACCAATTTTACATGGAACTATGTGCGATGTCCACCTGAGAATGAATGTTTAAACGATCACCACACTTGTAATCGCGATTCAGAGATTTGCGAAGACTTGAGACACGGTTTCGTGTGTAAATGTGGACCAGGCTATCATGCCACCGTACCTGATGGATGTATGCCCGTGTGCTCACAGGGGTGTGTACGCGGAGTCTGTGTACAACCGGACAAATGTAGATGCGACTTTGGTTACGTTGGTGCGAATTGTAGCATTGAGTGCCAATGTAATGGACATTCGAACTGCGCGGGACCGGATAAACTGAATGAATGTCTGGAGTGCCATAATAATACGATGGTAAGTTCATTTGAACATTCCAATTTAGCAAGAAATTGTATTTTGTTTGTAATTTTGAACAGGGGAGCCAATGTGAAAAATGTAAACCACTATTCGTGGGAAACCCGAAAAATCGGGAACGTTGCGTACCTTGTTGGGAATACTGCAACCGGCACAGTTCTGTTTGTGTAGATGATAACAGCACTGACCCCGAACCGTATGCAAATATGACTCTTCCTGAATTGGAAACGTATTTAAAGGTTGGCCCAACAGGAAAAGCGCGATGTATACGCTGTGCGAACAAAACCGAAGGGAATAAATGTGAAAAATGTCTCACTGGACATTTCAGGGGTTGGAGCGAATTGTCTGCTGGTTGCAAACCGTAAGTTTTCCCTTCATTTAAATAATAATAATTGTTTAAGTACGTTTTCTTAAATTATGTGTTTTAGATGCAATTGCCATGGCCATGGTGACACTTGTGACCCTATAACAGGGGACAAATGTAATTGTAAAAATAACACAGAAAATAATAATACAAATTGCCAGATTAATAATAAGTATGATTGCTCGGAAGGACAATGCGTAAAATGTAAAGAAAATTACTGGGGGACACCTACAGATGGACATCAGTGTTATAAGTCCATGTCCGTTGAGAGCAAGATGTGTTTTGATGCCAAATTAATAGGTAATTTATTTTAAATGGCACATTATTGTAAAAGTAAACAAATTCCCAATTGTTGCAGATGAATGCAAAATGAAACCCAAACCTCTAATCCCCGGCGAAACTGTATTCTTTGCGATTCAACCCCGATTCATGAACGTCGACATTCGTATCACCGTTGACGTCACCCAAGGCAGTTTGAACCTGTTCGTCAGCAACCGTGACGACACATTCATTGTGTCGCCAAACTTTTCAACGGGAATGCACGATATAATCGTAGATCCCCGTTACGCCATCTTCAACCAAACCGAAGAGGAAATCGCTGCGAAAACGGGCAACGCATATTACTGGATGAACCACGAAGCTCAAGGCTTACGCACCTATGTAACGATACCGCGAAACACAACACTATTAGCAGTGAAAGGGTTAAAAGACAGACTAGTAATCACATTGCCGCAAGACCGCCACCGGTTGGATAATACCAAGTTTTTTATTGTCTTACAAGCATTACCGTCCACAGATTTATCCATGCCGAGCTACGGAATGGTGTTCTTCCGACAAGATCAACTACATATTGATCTCTTTGTCTTTTTCTCTGTTTTCTTTTCGTGTTTCTTCCTATTCTTGGCCGCGTGCGTCGTTGCGTGGAAAGCCAAACAAGCCGCTGACGTTCGAAGAGCTCGAAGACGACATGTGGTTGAGATGTTGCATATGGCGCAGCGGCCATTTGCGTGTGTTACCCTCTTTTTGGGGCTTGGCACGCCAGTTTGTGGTCGCAGGGCGAAGCCTCGTAGGGTGCCCCCGCTGCTGGACTTGAGGCCGGTTGCTGTCGAACCGACGGATGATGGTATTGCTGCAGTTGCGACTGTGTTTGTGAGTCTGCCTGGCGGGCAAAGTACGAATGTGCGTTTGGCGTTAGCGTCGTCGTTGATACTGTTGGTGAGGCAGTATCCTAGTGGCGGCAGGGCATTTTTGCGACGGAGGAGTCATCATGCTATACCCCAACCGACTTAAATCATGATTATGATTTTTATTCCAGCCCAGGTGGCAGGTTAGTGTTTTTTATATTTCATTTATAGATGCAACACTATTGGACATTATGATTACGGAATTTTAATTAATAATTATTTACATTATCCGACACGTTTCCCTACTTACAATGCATATTGATTTTGTTTCATAACAATCGTAGGATGAAATTTAAATGAAATGAATACAAATAGTAAAAGAATAAGAAAGTAGAGTGAACGCCATTCCTGCTTTTATAATTTAGTATTTGAAGTTAAAAATGACTATGTGTTCCAATTTCAATTAGATCTGACAAAGAATATGTGTAACAAATTTGGTTCAAATCGCTCTGGTACCTTCAATAACCTAATCAAAAACAAGCGTTTCTTTAAAGGCCACTTCAAATATGTACATTGGTTCGCTCTTAAATATGATATATATATATATATATATATATATATATATATATATATATATATATATATATATATATCAGATATATAACTTGTTGCCTGGGCAAGCTCTCTAATAATTAATATTAAATTGTGTTTTTTATTGTATGATTGGTCCATTTAGTTCAAAGCATTTTCGTTTTGAGTCTCAGTATTATCAATCCATCAATCAAGTTTGTCAATTATTGATATTATTATTATTAGGTTTTTGTGCAATAAAATATAATTTTATGCGCTACGTAAAGTAGAAATTGTTTTAACTAAATGGACTTTTTCATTTGATAAGGTTCCAATGCAATGACTGTTGAGATTTGTGTAAGTTGTAAATTTATTTATATAAATGTAAAATATATACTTGTTTTTATTTAAAGAGTTTTATTCATTTTTAAGAAAGAGAAAAGCAATGTTTTAGTTTTCAATAAACATTTTCCCAAACTAAATATTTAAACATATTTCTAGAGCGAAATTAGTTATCTATTTTTTCGTGAAGTCCGCCATTAGTGGAAGGGTCGCCAACCAGAGAATAAGTTATACTTTACTTGCTGATTGTTTAAGCTACGTTCAAATTATTTGAATAGCGACGTTTATATCCGTTATTACAGTTCAAACAATACAACATTGATCTCGCGTTTAATAAAATTGTATAATTTTTTTTTTTGGATTGGTAACAATGAACAAAAAAACATTGACGTTTCCTTCAACAACAACGTGCTCGTACTATTTCTATGTAATTTCAATAGAAATCGTAATTAAAGGTTAAAATAATAAATAGCAATGATGCCGGGTGGCTTTGAACTGCCGCCAGATCTAGCGGACAGTGTTGACGTCGTTTATTTAGACGACGAAGAATTAACTAACCTAGAACTGGACGGAATTGACGACAACCCCGAGCCAGATCCAGATCCAGACGAAGACAATGATTACGAACCACCTGAAGATAAAGCGGCATTTACATTCAAAGAACACGGCAGATCCGTATTTTGTGTGAACTTCAGCCACGATAATTCGATGGTAGTGACCGGCGGCGAAGATGACAACGCGTACGTGTTTCATGTTGTGTCTGGTGAGGTAGCGCTTGAATGTACAGGCCACAAGGACTCTGTCACGGCAGCTAGTTTTAGCCACGATAACAAGTATGTGTGCACTGGGGATATGAGTGGTATAGTCCAAGTATGGGATGTGTTCAATAAGGTGTTAGTTTGGTGTTACGAAGGCAGCGAAGTCGAATGGCTCATTTGGCATCATTCTGCTCACGTTTTATTGTCTGGTGTTAATTCGGGCGAAATTTATATGTGGCAAATACCGCAAGGCAACTGCAAAGTATTTGCGACCAGTGGTTCTAAATGTACGTGCGGTGTTTTGATGCCAAATGGCACGCAGATTGTCGCTGCGTACGAGGATGGCTGCGTTAAAGTATGGGATTTGAAATCGGGGCAAGTGGTCGCGCAATTAAGCGCGGATAACAGTGGCGGACCTGTAACCGGCTTGAAATTAAGCGCAGATGGCAAATTGTTGATCACTTGTAGTTCTAGCGGTGGCTCGTTGATTCTGAAGACTGCTGATTGTAAAATTGCTGCGCAGGTGCAGTCGGAAGAGATCGAATCGGCTGCGTTTTGCGCGGAGAATGACTTGCCGATTCTTGCTACAGGTAGCCTAAACGGCGAGATCTGTTTCTGGGACGTAGCGCGCCAGACGCTCAGGCACAAGACTTCCATTGGGTACAGCGTGACCAACATGCTCTGGGGCGCCAACGCGATGCTGTTCATCAGCTGCGTAGACGGTGTCGTGTACGTCTTCAGCGGCCGCAACGGACAACTGTTAACAACGTTGACGGGCCACCAAGCCGCAGTGCTCGACGTACAGCTATCAAAAGACCAGAAATTCATAGCGACAGCTTCTGATGATACAACTGCAAAAATATTCGATGTTGAAAAATGTTGTACAATCAACCATTGTTAACATATACCTTTGTAAATAAACATATATTTTTAAATATTCTCTCTGTGCATTTTCATTATATTTTAATACTATATGGTCATTGCCACTCGATCAGGATTTCAATTTTGTTCTAATCAATACAGATAATAAAATTAAATTTTTAATTCAAAATCGAATCAAAGGATGTGTATATTACTTACAAAAATATATATATAATACTCATAATTTTAACAATGAATGTTATACTTAATATAACAACCCAGGAAACACGTAACGAATAACATATATCTGTTACATGCGGTTATATAACTGAGTTTTGTTCTTGAAATGTAATACATGTTTGCTGGCGAGCAGAAACATTCAATTAAATATATTTAATACCAAAATTGTTATAAATAAAATTCAACTATTATTCACCCTGTAACACATTAAATAAGATACTTAAAATAGTTTGGGTCCAAGTATTTTAAAAGTAAAACAATAAAATTCACAATTTACAAATGATTTGATACTTAAATTAGGTATCTACTTAATTTCATCTAATTTTACAAATATATTTGTAAATCTAAGTATAATTTATAAAATATACAGTTTTATGTCTTTTATCAAGTGATAATTATAATTTTTTGAACCTGTTTGACAGTGTCCAATATGTAATGCTTATAAATAGGTTTTCTTCATTTCATAATCAGTGTTTAAAAAATGTTTTCTATATACATATAAAAGTAGATTATACGGCAACTTCAACAATTTATATACTAAAATCTATAATGGAATATTGAACAATGTGAAACAAGCTTCAAGCATTATGTACTAACTTTTATATAATTATTTGCTATAAAAATGGCTTAACAAATAAGTGTTTAATGTTCATATGTTTAGTTCCGTTTCACTAAGCGGCCATGTTTAATTCTAATATATTGATATTCACTTATTTTTATATTCATCTCCTAACATACACACAAATAATTTAGCACATGTTAAATTGAATTGGTCTGACGCGTTCGTCATCCATTTTGGTTTATTTTTCCAAGCGATTGTTACGTAATAGACGGGGATTCCTGAGATTATAAACACTACACCTACCCCGACCTCCCACGGACTTACATAACAGGGGAAAGTCACTAAAAATGCACAAATTACAAAGAACAGTATCGGCAGTATAATATTCACTTTAATTGGACGATGTAAATCGGGTTTTTTGTAACGCATGTATAAAAGACCTGTTACACTAATTGTTGTGAAGACTGCTTCGACGAAGGACACGTAGTTGATGAGCACATACACGTCCTCGATGACTAATAAGGATAGCGTTATGATGCACTGAAATAAAAGAAAAATGAAGACAATTTTAGTTTGAGAATATGTATGTATATAGAATGTAGAAATGTAGAACCTACCATGAATACTAAGGAAGGAACAGGTGTCAGTCTTTTAACATCAATGAGCGCAATCGCTTTCGGTAAATGTCCCTCGCGAGCTCCAACAAAGAATAGTCTAGCTGATGCAAATATGGCGCCGTTTAGGGAGCCAAAAGTGGAGCAGGCGACGAAAATCGGCATTGTTATTGAGAACATTCCCAGCAGTTTGTCACCAAATGTAACTGCCACTGCTTGAGACGACAATATTTCGTCTCTTGACAATACCACGAAATACGATATATTTGTCACCACATAAATCACTGTTACTAAGGGCAGTGATATACAGATTGCCTTTGGCAAATTTCTATTGGAGAATTATTATTCTGAATACTTTTATACAAATTACAAATTACATTGATTCATAATATATAGATATAGTGATTACTTGTATGGATCTTGTAGTTCTTCAGTGACAAAATTCAGAAAGTTCCATCCAGAATATGAGAATAGTCCAGAATAGAATGCCAGTGCTATATATCCCGGTTCTCTTGTGGTACCATTCATAGGGTTGTTAAAATGTTCCACATGTCCAGTACATAAGTAGACTAATCCAGCGATGACGATTATTAATAAGGCAAACATTTTTGTTGCTGTAAATATATCTTGCACCCTCGTCACCCATTTTACGTTATAACAATTGATTGCCGTCAATAGACCTGAATTGGATTATATTTGTTTGGTTTGAATGCGGTCCTGTGCTGTGCTGTGCTGTGCGTATACCCTATATGTATATACTTACAGGTGGTAACAGCAGCCAAAAGTCTAACGGCTTCGTACGGTGGTTCGCACGAAGGCCAAGCCGGTTGCAGAATATATTGGGCAAACGTGAGTGCTGTAATTGCATTGCCTGTCGGCATTAATACAAACAGTGCGACCCACAGGTAGAGAAAAGCTGGCAACGGACCGAATGCTTCGTGAATATATGCATAATCCCCACCTGACTTTGGTATCATTGTTCCTAAATAGATCAAAATATTGTACGTTGTTAACATAGCTTCGAAAGCTACGACACCTATATAGCTGTATTGTATTATTGTTAATTAGCACAATATTTGAATATCAATTTGACAATCATAAATTCGTGGGTATTTTCGTAAAATCAGATTTTTGTTTTGAAATGTGACACTATATATACCGTGGGTATATGAATTCATTGCATGGACTATACTTTATTCAAATTTCATTCAAATGCAATTCTAAATGACAAAAGAGTTGATATATCATATATTTTTTAGTCATGTTACATATCTACATAGACAACTGTTCTAAATCCATGTTTTAAATACGTACAGTTTTTACAAGAGGCCTTCTCTCGACGTTCTTGTTCTTTTTACAAATTAGAACATTTTCATTCCCTAGATCTTACATTCCGACGATTATTATACATTCTTCATTATTTTATAACGTTTATATATTGATTTTAATATAAGCTAGTGTCGATAATGATAAATATGTTTATTCAGTAAATTATGATTACTTATTTAAAAAATCAACGTATTAAATACGCCTTTTAACATAGTATTGCTAACTATTTAGATAAATAACCTTTGAAATAAATAAATATACAGTTGTAACTGATATAATTAAAAACGCATTGGAATGGAACAAATATTTTTGCATTAGTAAAAAATTAGATACGCTCTAAAAATTAAATGCTATAAAAACTAATCGAATATTTTATAATATTTGCCATAAAAACTATTCATAATTTTAAATATATTATAACTCATGAAAATATTAAGTACGGTACTGGTATTGAGAAGTAAAAATATACAGGAAGTACTGACAATATTTTTATTTGAATATGATAACAGTTAAAGAAAATAAATGTTTCGAATTTAATCAAAAGATATAAACTTCCGGTTAGGTTCTTTTTAATAATAGGATACAAGTTTTATAATTTTGTATTTAACAGTTCTGCCTCTAGAGCGTTCACAACAAAAACAGTTGAAGGTAAAATGATGAAACTTTGAATTTAAAGTTATCATCAAAATATTTATTACATTTCATTATATAATAAATTATACAAAAAATAAACAATGAAATTTATGACTTATTATATATATATATATATATATATATATATATATATATTTGTGTATTTTATTCAGAGATAAATTTAAGCATGTATTGTTTTGATATACGACAAAGAATTATGTTTTGCGAGCGAAATTTGTAAGTTTCTTTGGCCGCACAATAAATGCCGAGTGAAGGTCACTCCGAATTTTTCCCGAGATACAAACTTCCGTAAGTCGAATGATTGCTTCTGTTCGACTTCTGGTTGTTTGACTATTGACGATTATTAGACGAAAGTAAAATAAAAATGTATTCCTCTATGATGTTTATGGATGATAAACAAAGCAAGACATAACAAGAAAATAATAAAATAAAAGTTCGTCAAGATATGAAATCTAAATAATGTATCTTCTAACATGTTTAAATAATATTATAATAAGACAAGGTTATCTTTGAATAACATATTAGCTTATCTGAATGGAAGTGCAGTAGGAGAGTATTGGGATAAGTATGTCAATAGAGCATAGATGAAAAGACATCATATATGTATGTATGTGTGTATTTACCTAATTCCGCATAACATAATGCCCCAATCATAGACAGTACTCCAGACAGAATCCACACAATGAGCGCCTGCCCGATTGACCCAGAATACCTCAACACACCTTTGGGTGACACAAAAATCCCAGAGCCAATAATAACACCCACAATAATCGCGACACCATCCATCAAAGACAATTCTTTTTTCATCTTAAATCCAGATGAACTTTTAGACGTCTCCGATTGATTGTCAGTGTTCAAATCATCCTTATTTCCCGATATTTGACTTGTCATTTTGAGATTTTATGTAATGTACTAAAGTTAACACAAAATACACTAGTGGACCATATTTTGAGTAATTTTAACCACGTGGTTAGTAGAAAAAGCCGGGTAGAACGGTGCAAGGCCTCAGACAGTTTCAAACTCACAAGCTAGTAAAGTTAATAATGTAAATGTTTGTGTGTGTGTGTGTGTGTATATATTATCAGGTACTGGAGGGAGACTAGAATACCAGTTCCAATTGTGCAGGACCGTATTTATGCGATTTTAAACTCGTTTTCTACGAGCACATCTTTGAAATTAATTTGAATTATATTTATTTTAAGTAAAAAATGCAGACTGTCTACTAATAAAAAACAATGTTTCGTTGTAACGGAACGAAGCTTGCAAAAAGTTCTATAATTATTCAAATATCCGTTAATATACAAACAAAATCTAATTATAATATCGTTTATTTTCTAATAAGTTTAGCAAATATTTTAGCGTTACTCAAATTCAGTTCGGAAGCAATGATTGAGCAGTCGGAATGCTTAAAGAACAATTTGATTTGGTCGTATGTTTAGTTGGCGACCGTGGTGCGAATTACGCATAGGTCCAATTAGAATCATATTGGTTTATTACGAACAATAACCTGTCGCTCGTACAGGAAGTTAGGGATCCTGACTTGTCTGTGTTTTGATGTTGACAACCGACAGTGATGCTAAAACTGTACGTCGAATCGCTCCTGCCTATGATTTATGGCGTTCTATATATGGGGACTGGGGAGACAAATATAAATCATCATTTGCATAGATAATAAATAAAAACAATAAATAAATCATCACGCTGTTTCCACAATTTGAAGCTCAATAATATACGATCAAATTATTCTATATTCATATCATTGTAGCTTTGACAACTTTGGACGTCTTATTTTAAATATTAATTTAATAAAACGTCTGACAAAAATTATTTCTATTTTGTTTAAATGTTTTAATATAATTCGTTGATTCGGTGAAATATTATTTACGTACTTAAATCTTAAATTAATAAAGTAACACAATAGATATTTCATTGAACCATTGTAGTCAAATTATTTTTCTCCATTACGCCCGAACATAATTTACTATACGTTCAAGTAATAAAAGTTGCAGAAATATATTGGATATAAAACGCCTGATACTAGGCAACTTATTATACCTATATGCATACTCATTGAATCAACCCTAGTACAGTGTTTTTCAAACGTTTTGTCTTGGTGTGCCACAGAAATTATATTTAGAACAGTATCGTAAAAGGAAAAAGGTTGGGAATATTAAAAACAAAGGGATAATAAGTAAGAACAATTATAATTTAGAAATGTACTATGATTATTTTTATTTCTAACCATTTACATATTGTTAGTCTACGTGGTTTTGTGTTGTGACAATTTTATTTGTTTTAAAATCCATTTTTCAAATGACACATATTCCGCATAATTGTTTAAGCTGCCTGCTAGTTACACATCTAAATAGCAAAATCATAAAATAAATAATTCAAATATTAATTAATCCATCCAAGGATTGGGAGTGTTGTGTAATTTTTGTTATAAACAATCCTTATTTATTTTATACATTCAATCATAAAAATATACAAATAAAATCAATTTAAATGTGTTAGGAGTGGAGGGGGGGGAGTCATACATTATATATTAAGTTATTCTATATGTAGCATAAAACAAAAATATATACAGAAAGCAATAACAATGAATATAAATTAAAAATTTAAATATAAATAATGGAAATAAATTTGTATTTTACATTTTAACAAAATACGTAATATACATTCATATGCTACATAACGAATAAATATTATTTATTATAAAACTATTGTTGCTCTAACGAATAATGTCGAGATCGCTTCCAAAGATTTTTGAAAAATCCCTTTTTCTTTTGACCTTCCTCATCTATAAACAGTTACACAACAACTAACTATAGTTTTAGATACAAATTACACTAATTAGGAATTTTCAAGTGAATTTAAATGACATGATATTAAAATACTTAATTACTTACTATTGGAAGTGTTACTCGATGGAGGATTCTGTTCTTTCTCTTTTTTGGATTCTTTGCCGCTATTTCCTGTAAATGTTTTGTGAAAATGTTGTATTTCATAAAGTAAGAAATAATTGCGTACCTTTCCTAATAAGTAGACTGGTAACTCTTCTTAGCGCTTCTCGAGGCGATCTTTGAAAAAACTTTGGCGTCAAATTCGGTGGTAGAGTGAGCGGCTTCCTTGCTCCAGAATCCCAAGGATTATTCCCATGACTCGGAGTTAAACGGTCCAAGTGTTCAATGGACGCTGGTCTGGGATGTCTGTGCCTTGGATACCATCCTCTACCCGGGCCTCCAGCTAATCGCAAGAGTTCAGCCCCAACAATCGCTTGCTCCAGGTTACTATTGGATAATCCTCTTCTAGAACATAAGTCATAAATCAGAAATTGCGGTATGAGACAGTATCAGATGTATTTTACGTATTGGCATCATTCGTTCCCAAGCTTACCTATAAGAGGACCCAGTCGACATGTTTCCCAACGTATTTAAAGTACTCATAGTATTGCTTTGTCTTGGCGTAGTTCGGTGTCCTCCCAAACTAGGCACTTCCGGCGCCCTACGATGAGGAGTTCTTGGTATATCACAACCTCTAGCAAAGATTGGAGTTTCAGGCAACGAACAAGAAGTTTGCATGTGATGATGCTCCTCCCTCGGACTCTGGCAAGATCTTTTACTGTTATAAGTTCTGCGTTTAGTCCCCGATAAATCAGTAGGTAAAGTTCGGCGCTCTGGCACTGCCATTCTGCTAGAACAGTTCAGCATATTATTGCGTTTTCCTCTTCCAATGCCACCATCCATCGATCGGGTCTTTAAACTGTTAGTTATTGGGTCTCTGTGCATGGGGACAGGTGGCGGCTCTTTCGGACGACTTGGAAATGTTTCACTAGGCATTACTGGTAACGTGTCCGCTCTAGTCTTCACTTGAATCGGGTGTAAAATCTCAGAATATTCATCGTCTTCTTCAACTGGCGATGGAGGCAACGGGGGGAATTCATGTTGAACTATTTCCACTTTTATTGGAAAATCTGCAGAGGCTGATACAGGTATTGGCCTGTGATCTGTGTGGTGAGACAACAACATTTCTTTAGCGCTTTCCGATTTTTGGATTCCATTCCTCTTAGGACCATACTGAAGGTCATAATCAGAATCAGTACCAGAACCAAATTCATTATATAGTTCCTCCTGGATTATATTGGAGAATACATCAATGTCTCTTCGTTCTAGAAGCTGACTGATGTTTCTTTCAATTTTACGCAACGGGGAGATTTCTGCACTATTCTGCCGAGGACTTTCTACATCTTCCTCTTCTTCGACTGTCACCGCAAGCTCACGCCGTGGTGTATATTCTTCTGCGGACAACGCAGGCAAAGAAACAACTCTCACCAAAGGTGATTTTGGAGAATAATCTTGTACCACTTCCGTTCCAGGTTCATAAATTTCAATAACGCCTTCTTTCATTAACGACTTGATGTTATCAAATGTAGTACTATGTTTCTTGAAGTCACCATTTCGGCTTTGTGGTGTACTACACCTGGAGCTAAGTTCAGTTCTGGACGGAGATAAAAGTTCGTCGTGTTTCGAGTTATTCAAGTCCAGGCTGAATCTGGACTTTGGCGAATTGAGTTCCTGACTGAGACGGGAATGAGGCGTGCTTAAATCGATACTATAACGCGAGCTAGGCGTGTGCAATTCGCGACTTAAGCGCGAATTTAAGTCAGTACTGAATCTGGAATGTGCCAGGCTCAAGTCAGAGCTTAAGCGCGAGTTCAAGGAAGTGTTCGAAGGTGTTGAACCACCCAGAAGAACTGGTTTACGGTCTTTACGACCTCTGCGTATTATATAAGTTCCACTTCCAGATAAATCAGCAGTGTTTAGCTCATCAGGAAGAACAACTGGTTCGTCTGAATCAGAAAATGGAGACACAACTTCGTCTTCAGTAGAGCAAGGCGGAGGTTCAGGCCAGTCATCCAAGTCTTTTAACCGGTTCGGTATAGAACTGGTAGATGAATGCGAATTTTCTCCCGATTTCCGTCTTCGACGTCCAACAACTTTTGTACTTCCAGGAGTTAAAAGAGGATCTTCGTCCAAGGGGACTTCCCAGGCGATACTTCCACGTTTATTGCACACGGGTGGTGGTGGAGGAAGCATCTCTTCTAGACTATCATCGGAAAAACGTTCATCATCTGCAAGTTCGCTAAGTGGACGAAGCCCATTGCTTCCAGATTGTTCATCAGACGACAAATTGTCTTCGCTACTACGACGACGAACCTCACGATGTCTTTCGATGACGGTCGGGACGGTTCGAGGTGGAACACGTGTTGGTGATGTCAGTGGATGGATACCTCCATGTGTGAACGGAAGACTTCCGTAGCGGAAGCCTGGAGGCGGTGGCGCGGGATGCAGACGGAAGTTGTTGTCTTGTGTCTCCCAGCCGAATGGACGTTGGTGGCGAGTTTTTGGCTATAGACAAAGTAGTATCCAAATGTAGATTTCTCAATATATGTATGGTGAATTAGTAATTGCGACTTACAAGTGTTGTCTGTGTGGCAGTGTGTATTGGAGTGATGACTCCGTTGACGATTGTGTGTCCCATGTCAATGTTTCGTGGTTGACGTACTGGGATATTTGTGATTGGAGGCGCTATTTGATTTTGACTTCGGGTACGCCGACCACTGTTTCTCTTCGCCGAGTTTGCTGGTGAAACTCTACGAAGGACAACATATGAATGAGCCTTTGAACGCTATTATTACTTAAATTATCTGATATTTTATAAATATCACTCACAGATATTGGGCTAATTCAAAGTATTTGGTATTCATACCTAGGGAGCAATGTAGCGATCAACCGTTCGGCTTCTTCTGGAGGTGGTGGGAACTCATGAGGATCTCCATTGGTGGAAGGTGAAGCCGCGGCTTCCTGGTGAACTGTAACTTCTGTCAATGGTTTAAAACTCAACGCGAATTTAGCCTTGCGCCCGTTCATGCTCATGTAGCCGTCATCCTCTGACTGGTGACCTCCTAGTGAGGGACTCTCATCCTCAGGAGTAGAAGACACATTTCCTGGTGCATTATTTGTTGCCTCCAACACTGGAGTTGGTCCAACAATCTGCTGAATCTACATATATACAAACAATACGCTTTTATAGGAATATA
Source organism: Leistus spinibarbis (assembly GCA_933228885.1). Taxonomy (NCBI): domain Eukaryota; kingdom Metazoa; phylum Arthropoda; class Insecta; order Coleoptera; family Carabidae; genus Leistus; species Leistus spinibarbis. The sequence goes on from OW121807.1 coordinate 7,101,793, forward strand.
TATTTAAATTTACAACAGTTACATTTTGAACTTGATTTGCATTTTCCATATCGTCGAATTCCGATAGAACTCGATCTAGTAGCTCAATTGAACTTTGTACGTCATCTCCGCCTCTGTAACAATAAAAATTAACGCAATATTTAGTACAAATATTATTATTAAGTCTGGAATAATAATGTGAAATATTTGTTGTGTAGAATTCTATAGATTCTTCTACAAATATGATTTAATTATCGTGCAATAGAGGATTAATACTGGTTTTTGTATGTATATGTCCTGAAAGAAACTTTGTTGATTACGAAAGGTATAAAGTTCTATACGGTATAGTAGAAATCCATTTTGTTGTTGATGAATGGATTTAATTTGGGGGAATGACTGGCGATAAGAGAAGTTTACAGGTCATTAGGTAACAGTAAATTGATTCGTGTTAGCGTGAAATTTATATAAAAAAAAAAGCATTGTTATAACTATTTGTACAATCCTGTTCATTTATTAACAAATTATTTTCGCTAGTATAAGAAAGTCGAGTGAAAGCCACATATGGCAAATTTACGTTTCCAGGTGGCACATTACGTTCATAACGTATAGAAACTGTTGCACTCGAATCATATTTTATCCTTGCTCCACTTTCATAAGATCCGAGCAAGTTTAATAAAGAACACCACTAAAAGAGATGGATATAATTGTAAGGCGCATCTGAGCCATTAATCTAGTGAACAGGATACAGGAGTGAGAGAGAAGGAATATAAGACACTTTGATAACTGATAAGATACTGTGTCTGTGTAGCTATACCATTTATATATATATATATATATAGGGTTCCTTTCACAAAAAAAAAAAAAAAAAATCTTAATTGGTTTCTTTCCAACAGTCCTACATTTGGAGAAGGTCCTTAAAGATTTTCTGCTTATTATAGGATCCTCAACGATATACGATGCTTTTAATAAATACGTACATTGCTTTAATTATGTATTGATTAATAATTATATATTGTTATTATGAATGCGACAGGAATAGTGAAACAGAGTAAATAGAAAATGCAACATTGAGCATCGAGCAATAATAGGATTTGGCTCAAAATATGGTGGTATTAGTTGGTGGAATATGTCATTAACAATCGCGTTACCGGTGTAATTTGTAGTTCAGCCGCAGTGTGGCATTGCGCTGTAAGGACGCTGCCAAATGAGAGAATGAAACGATCATTATTGCCGAACCGAACAACGTATGGAGGGAGGGAATTGAAATTTCTGAAATGTATTCCCTATTAACTACAGCCACGCGCACATACACTATTTTCATTTTGAAATTCCTACGAATCAATTACTGGCTTTTAACTCTTTGTACTGATGGATTTTACAATTATAATAAATAGTAAGATGAGGTTTTCAACCTTCTTACAACATAATTTATAATAGTATTTTGTGTCAGAAGTCATTGAATGTAATCTATGAAATGAATTGAAGTATAATTCATTTTGTATGTGTTCCCAATTCTGGGCAGGAGGAAGTAGGAGCCATCCTAATGCTCTTATCAGTAAGGTTTCCGCGGTTTGAAACCATCAAAAGCGTGTCATGTTATTCGCACGTTAACATTAACGCACTACCGTAACCGCAAGAGACGTTAACGTATATAACGTAAAGGCATATAAGTCAAGGTGGCACATACACTATATGAGCTTGTTCCGCGCGTAATTGCTATCGCAGTGACGTGCAACTGGGGTACAGTGCCCCGCCTCTGCTAGCAATATACTCTCAAGCTAGTTGGGTGACGGAAGAACGGGAACCCCTGACATCAGTGTGGAATTAACGGAGCTAATGAATTTTGCAGCCCACAACCTATTTAATCACTTTTCAGCTTGTTGGTTTATATAACTAGTAACTTTTGGTTTTCATTTCGTTCATAAGTAGAACACTTGGCCTAGGGGAATTTTACGTTGCATTACATTTGTTACTTGGTACGTTGGGAAATCAACGCTATATTCAAAGCAATTAAACCAACTTGCTGCCATTACTAAATTTAGTAAACTGGCTAATATTTTATGATTATTTGTAAAAGAAAATAAATATCAGGGTGCAATATGGCATATACATATAATACAGGGGGTAACAGATTGCAAAGTTTTCCAATCGGTAGGCGCAATGAAGCACAAGGAAACGCATGAACCCCTATACTGTAAATGACAGTAATTAATGAATGTGTCAGTTAATGATTGCAGTAATGCCACGCAACGAAATTACTACGTATACTACTCCATATATATACTCTTCAACTGGATTTTAAAGTGAATCGTGTAATCCAGCGATTTTCAAATCATTTAATCAGTATTTCATAAAAATCGTTGGTCAAATCTTTTAAAAATGAATGAGTCTCAGTTTTATTACGATTATCTTTAACCTTGGTTTAGAAGACAAAAATATGATTATTTACAGGCTATTAATATCGACATATACGGCATATTTTCTTGCTGTAAAGATGAGGTATGACCTTTCGAGAAGGTTAACTAGAGTTCTTCCCACGTCCACCTACACTAGCGCCGCAATCATTACTTGCTGTACGTTTGAACTTTGTCTACATACATTTAGCATCGTCATTTTGCAAATCAAACCCAAAATGAACACTGGTCATTATACTGTACCTATAAATATAGTATAAATTTAAATATGATTTATGTAGTCTTATCACAATGTTTGTGGTTTATATGGGCAGCTCTATTATGTTTTTGACGTTTATTTAAATTAGTCGAATATATTATGGTATTTAGGGGATGTACCAAACATATATGCACATTCACATATGAGTACAGCCTCGCTCTCTCTGTGTGTCATGATAAATAACAAAATCACTAGGATGGCAACACGCCGGCCGCTTAGATACGCAAGAACCGTACTCACATTCATTCTGAGCTTTATTTTATTATACACCTATTTTATGTCTGTCTGTACAGATGCTCTATAATATATTTCCTGAAGGTAGGTGGTACTGATTTCGCAGCTATGTCTGCACTGAAAAACATTTTAATTCACTTCTAATGTACAATTTCTATCTGTTGTGGCCGGTACAAGTCTTTCTTAGTAAAACTGAATATGCCATGGTAACAACTATGCATTTCTAATACAAATGGTACACTTAATAACTTAATCGTTATTATAGTACATTATGAAACTACATAGATATTTGTTTATTAGAGAATGAATAATCAAGAGAATGGTAATTTTTATACTTTTCGTACAGTTAATTAATATGATGTAAGTTTATGATGAAACTGATATTTATTTGAGCGGTAAAAGCAAGCATATAGGCAAATATTGTGTATACGAATTTATTATAAACATATTGGACAAAAGATAAACATTTAAAATAACGACAAAAACAAATCATAACTGCAGATACAATCATATATCAACTGTTTGTGTTCCCGTGACAGATTTATTATAAAATCCCGCAATCCCGTTTAATATCCGGGCAAATCCGGACCTGGGCTTATAGTTCTTATCATTTCGTCCAAGCCTTGATTCGTTCTGAAATCAAAACGTCATCTGTGACGCTGTGGCCGTCGCGTCGCATCAGTCCCCGTTCCCCGAGCACACGACGTATGATTAATGTACCGAAACGAATAGGTTAGTTGTGCTGTGCTGTGCCGTGCCGTGCCGTTCACACTGCTATTCTAGCGACATCACATATTCGCGTCACTAAACTCACAGCAGAGGGAAACTACGTTAAATTGTCATTATAGTCATTGCAATTGCGACCAAGCCTAATATCTTTCAAATGGCTCTCTATCATTACTCAAATATGACGGAATATTGATGGATTTTCGTTTTTACTTTCTTTTACACAGTCATCATCATATTTTGTGGCTCATTTTTAAATTAGCATAAACAAATGACACCAGAAACTCTATAAACATGCGATATATGTTTATCATAAATCTAGTAGCATTATATTGAAATTCATGCCAATATATGTACATACATATATGGAGTAACGCACACATGTACAAAAGTAATCGTTGAAGAAGTGTCTCTTTTATGTGTTCTGCTGTTGAGTGGAGAGAGGCATAGAGGAAGGGCTTGAGGCACTTTGACAGATTCATCTGTCACACTGCGTGCCTCAGCCCCTCTTTAGCCTTAGTTGCGCCTCTTCACGTTGACGCGTCGCGGCGCTGGCGCTGGTGCTGCCATCGAATACATACTACATGGACAATCATTCTCTCATCCAATTTACATTTTCACGACATTCGACAAGATAAAAAACCAAACAAACAAATCGTTTGGTTGAATATAAAAAAAAAAAAAGAAAAACACATTCACAAATCGGTAAATTCCCAATGGAGCATCAACATCTTTTGATCAGTTCAACGATTAACAAAACATAGTTTAAATAAATCTTAGTGCAATCGAGAAATATTTGAAAGTATAACATATACAAATTGGTTACATTTCGATTTAAGAAGATATAGATTGTCATATTTAATGGTTCAGTGTACGATGTATAAAGCGAATATATAACATGCATTTTATGGATTTATCAGTGAAATGAATATACTGAAACATTGGGTCGCGACTTGAAATTTTATTTATCTTCTTTATCGTTTAATCCAATTTTACGATTTGTTGTCTCACTTGCGCAGTACTTTGTCGTATATACGTCGAAATGAATTTGCTTAAAAACTTTTATGATTTCGCTCGGTCGGTATATTTTGTGTAACAATGTTTTGTTTTATAAAGCTTTTAAAACAACCAACCAGCCAACCAACCAACCTCTGATTAAAATCATTCACATTTTTCAATTATCCCATTTTCTCCGGGATTATGTGTTATATATTCTCTTTATAAAACCAAGGCAAAATTAAATTTAATTCATAATTAGGTTCATTTGAATACAGCAAAAAATTGTTCGCTTTTTAAAAGGGACATTATTGTTGCCATTTTACAATTCGATACAACGAACTTTGTTTATAGACAGTTGTGAATTCAAATTCGAAAATTTAGTGAAGCTCTTGTCCAAATGTCAGTGGTATATCTGTCGGGTATTTGGGGCATATAGAGGCTATAACCGGAACATTCCGGGTTCCGGGAATAGTAGTAAATAGGTCACCAGAACATGGCATCGAGGTCTGAAACAGCTGACAGACACACGCATCCGACATAGTTGCCGCTCAATTGAAAATAGATTATTTTTGAATATCAAATTTGCATAGATAGAATGTTGCATGGTTACAACTACTTACAAACTATCACATCAGCTTAAAACTTTTGCCAAAGAAATCTCTTTTTATTTTCTTCCCCACGGGGTCTTAACATACTTCACGTTGTATATAACATATGGCCTGAATATTATCATAAATAGATTTATCAGCTATTCACCATACATATAATATTTATGATGTTCTACACTGTTGGAAAATTAACAATTATTTAAACACCGCTCTGTGTCCCATTTAGCAGCAAAATAATATGTACAGAATGTCGATTTTCGACGCATTACAGCACAAAGGTGCATGTTTAATAAATGAAAGTGTATGCCTCATATTGCTCAGTTTATGATAATAATTTTGGGTTTTAAGTGAATACGTTTCGTAGTCGGAGTATTCCCGTGAGGTGTAAGACGGGGGCGACCTGTGCCCCGGAATATATTGGAATTTATCCACGTTAGGTAGGACGTGCCAGAAATGATAAGGCATTGGCGCGACGGCGTTAGCTATGGAATCCAGAGTACATGAAGAACTATATGCCTATAACGCATATATATATATATTCGTGAATATGCATTGTTTGTACCGCTCAGAAGTGGGAACATGCACGCACCGTATAACCATCGTCAGCCAATGTATTGCCAAAATGCTTCTTCTTTGCTACTTACTGGATAACAACATACGTGACCATATAACTAATGGCGTCATATTGGAATTATTTCTAAATAAATATTAGAATATCATCACACACACTGTTAAAAATATCCTTAATCAATAATATACTTAAGGGCAAACTAGCAGTTTTAATGAAGACTGACGATTTTGATCGAATTAGAAATTCGTTCTCTCTCTCTCGATAAAATCCAAAATAACACCATACCTTACCATTAGCATTACCAGAACGGCGCGATGCGATTACGTTGTTGCGTTCACTTTCACGTTAACGGTTTTCCTACGTTACGTAACGTTACACTTAATTAAATAAAGCACCGCATGTTGGCGCTAGTTACACTCAATCTCAGCCGTTTTAAACTATTCAGGGACGTACTTAGTTAGACATTCTTTAAAACATATCTAAATCATGTACAATATACGATAGATAGATATATATATATATATATAGCATTTTATAAGAAAGTATTTACTATGTCTTTCTAAAATCAATAATGCGTAGACATTCTATTTGTGGAGTTATAAAAAAATCATTTTTGACGCGGTGAACTATGAAAAATATATATATGAAAAGTTAATTTTGTCGAATTGCCCTTCGCCTTTCGACAACCAATCAGATCACACGAATCGATTGTCACGCGGCGACTGAACCGTAAACATTATTCGCCTACTTGATTGATTTAGCGGTACCATAATTAAATATCCAATTAATTCCGATCGCTGTGAAGAAAATCAAATTAGATTTTTTATTCATAGCTACTACGTACGTACGTAGGTAAAAAATTGCACAAGTTTTATCATTTTTCACTACTACTACCCAGACTATTTTTAGCCATACAAAAGAAAAGAGTAATGGAATTATGCTCTCAGGTTTAGGCAGCATTTTTTGTTTGCATTTTTAATTTGGTTACTATGTGCAATTACAAAAATAGCTGCGGAACTTGTTATTCTGAATAAATTAAAAACATATTTCACCCACATACAATATAATTAAATTGGGGTGGCATTAACTTTATATACTTTTTTAGGACAATGTATTGTTAGTACCTGTCATGAAAAATAATTGACAAATCGTGCAAGATTCATGTTCGCCACGGTACATAAAATGGGCTAAGATAGAAATGTTTCACCATTTGGCAAATTTAAGTTCGTTTATCTTCGTAAAGTAATTAAAAAAAAAGTAACTGTATAGTTGTGTAGTTTCTTTTACGTTGGTACTAGACTAGATAAAATTGGCAATTAATTCAAGGATCCCACAGACATACACACACACACACACACACAACAACTCGTACAGTATAGGTACCATCATGGTATATATGTATTAAATTCAAAAGCACTTTTTTTTCTCCACGCTGCATTTTTCTTTATCGATGTTCTTTTGTGCTTCAGATGTCTTTTGTTCCCTTTGTACCTTTTGTTTTAAGTTCTTCTCTTCTTCTTCACTTCCTTGTTTCGTCGTATATATATATATATATATATATATATATATATATATATATATATATATATATATATATATATATATATATATATTTTCGTTCGTTCAATGCACCCAACACAGAGGAGCGTCTTTAAAAAAACGGGACTTTCAAATTTGAAATCTAGACTCGTGTATATTTGTTTTTTCACAAAACAACCCGAAAGAATGTAAATGTAACTCTTATATATCGATGCCATGAATAATATTCAAGTGCGATTCGCTGTTCTATAAAAGTACGGAACTGTATTATACTTATTAAATGTACCTTAAACTAAACAGTATAGTCATCGTTGAAACAAATGATGATGTATTAGATGCATTAACGAATTACTATTGAATAAGGCTCGCCCGTAAACGGATATTAAGATATATGAATATTAATGAAATTATTGGCAGGACATATATCTCCTTATAAATTAACAAATCTAGTTTCTAATTTTAAGAAAGTTTTGTATAATTTTTTATTTTCCGTTATACTCCGAATTAGGAAACTTGTCTTTGTATATTTTAAAGTTTAATATTTGTGTTCTTTTAATGGAAGTGGGTGTTACTACATCTATTTTTAAGTATATATATATATATATATATATATATATATATATATATATATATATATATATATATATATAAATATTTTGAGGTCAAAACGTCGTAGAGAAATCTTAATATTTCACTTTGTTGACATCCTTTTTCATATTTTCAATTCTGTAACAAACTCGTAACTTTTCCTTTATATTTCTCAAAAGAATATTGTCTACTGGCACATATACTGTGATTCTCCTGTCCATCGACTAAAATTGGTTTGAAATCAAACTAAGTTGAAGAAGAGATCATCCATTCCAATATTCCATTGTATCACACACCTGTAATCGCAACATCAAATACATCAAATCACACACACACATAGATATAGTAGCAAGTAGTCTGTCTGGCACTAGAAAACTAGAAAAGCGAAAGAGCCTATGTCAGCATATTGGCTGGCACGATCAGGATATAAATAACGTCACTAAACAGGAAGGAAGATTGGTTCAGCATGGGAGTCATCGTTGGTGGTGGTAGTAGTAGTGTCGAGGAAGAGGGTGAATGCAGGTCCCAGTCGCAACGCAGTTTCACGTACAGACAGAGGCAAAAATAAAACGGATCTGCTTACAAAACAATCTTGATACGAATCGTGTTAGCAAGCAAACTGATACAATGCTTTTGTATCTTTTACATCACAACTTTTGTGTTTTGGGGCCCTTAAAACGCTTAAGATGGCGAGGGGGAAACTTGACATCTTATTCAGTAAAAGGGAAGAATACTAATCGGGTGTTGCTACTACAACTATCCTAACCTAACCTTATTCAATCATTTTAGAGATATATATATATATATATATATATATATATATATATATATATATATATATATATATATATATATTTAAAAAATCTGAAAGTAAAGTAATAAGGCAAATGGAAGTTTTCCTCGGATAGACCGTTTCAAAGACCGTAAAATATTTCTCATGTCTTCGTTGCTATAGCAACGCGGATGTTAACATCTCACCGTCTAGTGAAGGTGAGTTAAGAATGCCACCATTTCCCCTTCAATCTTGCCAAGCAGAAATGGGGGAGCTCATATAACTAATGATAAAAAGAATGGATCTGCTCTATCATATTGTTCGCCCACATACAAAAAGATATTCATCTTATTATCGAATTCAATGTAATCATATGTTTTATGTGGATTCGTTGGAATTAGTTATTCGAATAATTCTATTCTAAAAATATATGTAACGCATTCTAACACGAATGTTATAGTTCTCAGAAATTTGCGTGAATGTAAAACTATGATTCACATAGTTAGAAATTTGCTGGTGTTTCTAAAAATACTTATTTTAGTATTGGTAAAAGGTACATTTATATCAAATAAAACGATATAAAATTGAGAGCAAGTGCAAAAAAAAGGTAATGCAGAATGAACACATATGAAGTGAACTCTGAATACCATAAATAGCAATAACTCCCCTGATTCACACAGACTTTATGTGGCTGGTGAATGTATTTATTCATACACACGAAAGCGCACCTAAATGTATGTACAACATATATATATGTATGTAGGAGGTGTGTATACTGTATACTTCTCGTTAAACAAACAGATGCCTATGTGAAAAACCACTGATATTTACACATCACTAACCCGATGATGTATGTTTTAGTGTGTGTGTGTGTGTGTGTGTGTGCAGGTATGTATGTATGTATGTATGTATGTATATTCAACAACCAATGTTGTATTATTCGATGGGGAGATGATGTGTCAATATTTGTACAACATACTAACAAAACACATGAAAAATATTCTGTCTGGAAATATTTATATCATATTTTGGAAAGATTCTAAACTAATTCCTTTCGCAATATTATATTTCATTATACTAATACTGTTTGAGATATTCCGCCGCCACTGGTATACATGCATTTTTTGCAAAATGAGTATCCTTAGTTTGCAAAATAATTGCGCCTGTGTATCCAATATCATATCATACATAATGTACCTACCAGCAACACTATAGATGTGAAGTTGCTTCGCAGCTATGTTCACTTGACTGCCTCATAACAACCCCCCTGACATTGGCGTCGTCAGCTCGATATTGTCATCGCACAAACATAGGTATACGGTATGCATGCATGCATGAAGTATGTATTTAAAGATATGCTGCTGCATTATTTAATATTTGCTGACAACGAGGCACATTTTACAATACGTGCCACTGCTTTCTAATTACCTGTTTTAATTTAGCGTGGGGGTAGAGGATGATTGACTTTAATAGTAATTAGGAAATCTCTGGCGTCGCTTTTATCAGTTGAATTTAAAGAAATGTTTAGTACTTTAAAATCTAAATATGTATATATTCATAAATATAATAGATATTGAAATTCAAAGATATCCCAGTAGACGAGCTCAATTTTCAGACGAGGGAGCGCCATGCTCTCTCAATAACTATACAATTATTACGTCCCGCTATTGTTCGTAAGTTGTTCCGGTGCGATTCGGAACATCGGAACAGTTCTGGTGTACGTGTACCTTATCGCATCAGGCAGGTGTATGTATCTGTTGCTTTTACCGCGCAGTACTCTATCTGTTTGAGAAACAAAGCTGAATTGGGGCAGGATAGGATGAAAGGAGATGTGGCGATGTCCCACCTGACACGCTGGACCATTAGTGGATGCTGTTGTGCACTGTATAGGAACGCGCTGCTGCGGTAGTTTAGCGATCCCTGGTGCATGGAGATAGCTTCCTCCTTCCTTGTCCTCTATCCTCTGAGACTCTTTGTTTGTTTTTGTGTGTGTGTGTGTGTGCAAACGAGTTAAAATTAAATGAAGCAAACATTTGCAATATAAATGCGAGAATTTCATAAATAATCAAATAATGACGGGTTGCAAACGCAACGCAGCTACTAGTATAATATATACACGTGGACATGATTTGACATTGGCATTGACCGCGTAATGTGTTGTGGTGTGTTGTGTCGTCCAATGTCCCCTGAATTAGCGTCATATAGTTACACGTGCGTGCACAGTGGCGTACGTCAACGATAGGGGCCCCCAGTTATAATAATCTGTCGACGAGGGTTGTTTATCTTTGTCACACATTGCCGTAACCATATAGATAATAGTGAAATCCTGGCGTTGCGAATAACTGCATCCGATAAAAGATGGGACGGATGCAGGGAGGGAGGGAGGGGGATATATTGATTTCTGGTGTTAATAAATTATGTGATAAAACGGGGGCTATAAGGGTATTGTGCCTGTGCGTGTGAGTTACAAAAGAATTTGGTATCAACCGAAAAAGGCTTTTGATATTATGATGATATTGATTTATTGCGGCGATTAGAGGCTCGATTGGAATACTATCTGATTTTAATATTGCTAAAACTGACATTTGGAATATATAGTATCTGTAATATAATCTCTGTTGGTTATTGAAAGGGTTCAACATATTTTAATTTAACTGCAAATAGTGAAATTTAAATCAGAATCGAATAAAAATATATGTCTTCGTCAAAACCACACATATAAGATGTAAATCAAAGAGTGCGTTGAGATTTTGACAGTAACATATGTTACACGTCCTCCTAAACAAGTTGAAGAGAAGAAAAGTTATAGAAATTCTTATATTGCACGCAGAAAACAACTTTGAAGATATAAACATTATTTTTAGATTTGTGATATCATATTTTTAATAAGATCGCATTTCCTGTTGTTCAGAACGTAATTTATATTTACTTTTTAAAATGGAGTTTAAATAAGATTGAAGTACAATTTAACTTAGGTATATACACACACACACAGACACAAGTCCCGCGTGAACGCTAAAATGTAAAACAAACATCCGTAAAAAAGGTCATATAGCTGTGTTGAGTTTCGCTTAATTGCCAAAGTTTTTTAATTAATTTCTATTAATGTGAATGATATAATCAGTTACCGGGATGTATAAATAAAACTTTCACATTTCATATTTTTGTGAATTGTTGTTGAACTTCTGAACTTTACATTATTAGAATTAGTTAATAAGCATCATAAAATTCTTGATTAACATATAGTCCCTTTCCAGAGGTATACTACTACCATATCCATTTTGTAGGCATTTAAAATTATATAATTATATTAATAGAAATTAAAGGGATAATGAAAAACGTCAATTTAAGAGTGAGTATGTGAAATAAGTTTTGAGGCAATATTTTTGTTTGAAAACTTTTCGATATATTTATATATATATATATATATATATATATATATATATATGTTTTCGATTTCTTTTACTGTCAATTTGATGAATCGTCTCTATAGAGATGCGTTTGCGATGAGTTTGCCAATAAAAAATATCTCGCAAACACACAACGTTCCTCAATCTCATCTCATGGACTGACTGATCCAACAGCTGGACCTGTTCAACCAGTCATATGAGCTCAAATTTCGTTCGTAAATAAAGTGTACATTAAATATTTGTACAATGAAACTAGAAATACGTTTTTGTGCATCTGTAGAACTGAAAAATATACTGTACATTGTATATTATTTATCTGTCAGTTTTTAAAATGATATAGAAAACTTAAAAAAATATTTATTTTGATGGATATTAACGTACAAGAAAGAAAAAAGGGGTAATTTTAAGTAATATTGGTTCACTTTAACTTGTAGTGACACAGTCAATTGACACTGGCATTTGATTAACTTTAGAAACATTGGAAAGCAAACAAACAAAATCAAGTGGAGAACTTCGTATAACTATAAATTAAAATTGTTCCTAGCACGACCCTGATAAATGCTAAACGAAAGTTGGCGAAACTTTTTCTTGTGCAAAACGTACGAAATATCTGCTACTTTTTCCGTTCTAGTCTGCTGATAAATATTTTCGCAAACTTTGTGATACGCTATATATATATGTACATATAACGATAGCTTATAAATTGTTCGTATCGAATCGACCAATGTCATTCATTGTACTTGCATGAACTATACGTTTTTATTTTTTATTCTGATGGTGGGAACATATGGCTAGGATATTGGAAAAACTAACAGGGATTTTTTTTGTTTCAAGGTTTACATATTAATGCGTTCACATTTGTATCCGGGAAAATATAAAAAGAGCTTTTGCTATAAATCGTACTTATTCATTAAGTTTTTTAGTGTAGAATAGTTACACTTTTATTTCATATACTAGTGCAGTGGTTCTCAACCCCTGAGGGTCTCAGGAATATATATTTTTGATGGCAATTCCAGATCTATTTAATTCTTTAATTTATGTAGTGTCCCTTAGGTCTCCGAATTAGATAAAAGATTTAGGGCTTTTGATTTAAAAAAAATAAGTGTAATATAATTAAGAAATGCTCTATGCTAATTTTAACAAAAATGTTTCGTACTATACGGAGATTTATTACTTTACTTTAGTAAAATGTAGTTGTATATGAATGATTGATGTTTTCCTGGCATGCAAACGTAGAATTACAAGATATTTTGTAAGAAACAGACAAAAATAAAAATATAACTGTTTTTCATACAATTCGTTTATGCTAGGTAATAAGTACTTTTTATTTTTCTTTTGTATCATGTCCTGTTGTTTTCTTCTAGTTGCCTAATGATGTTTAGAAAACATTCGCTAAACAAAAGCTTTACAAAATACTCATCCATCAACTACAAATTTCAAACTATGTATATACCATTTACTGGAATATCACCTTTAGAAATGCTTATTTAACTTGTTGATTTTGTTTCATAACAATCGTAGGGTGAATTTTAACCAAAATATAGCATTATTAAAAACACTGAAAGTTACAGCCACTCTAGCTATTTTTAAATATGAAATATGTTTTTGTATAAGTATAAACAGTTGTAGTATTAAAGAGAAAATAATCTACGTTTGATATAGGTGGGAAATGCCGTGATGTATGGTTATTACGATACGGATCAACTTGGACATTTATTAGAGATGTTTGCTTAGTAACTAAATTATAGTTGGTAACTAGTGGAAATATGGCCAGTTTCCCTATGGATAAGGATAAGATCTAAAACAATTGGGTAGTGTGAACTGGTCTTTAGTGTATAATATTAGCTAATCCTTGTGGGATACTAAGAGGCATGACTACCGTTGGATTAAATTATTAATACGAGATATGGCATATTAAAATATTACGAACAATTAATAAATCAATGTTCCCCTGTTATGGTTGGGTGGCACCGGCATCGGCATCGGCATCGGAATCGGCAGTTTGATATATGTGTTGGTGATGCCTTTGCAACAATTACTAATTGAGGTATGAATGCATGGCAATGGGAGTAGCTTAGCAGTGCGACGGCGACGCTTGGCTTAGAGTACAAATGAGACTGGTGCCGAAACTTTGCCATGTATTATCGGATCCAGTAAAGATTATTCGGTTTAGTGTGAAAAATGATTAAATAAACTTCAAGTTATCTATACAATTGAAATATACGTTACAAATGCAATAAAAATGATTTATTCTTAAATTGACAAGTCATATATAATAAAGTTTAGTTTAATATGGGAGATAGTTGTGAGTTTAATATACAGGATGAACATAATTTTGAATCAAGTGGAATTTAGTGTCTCTTGGGTCGTAAAGCCGCTGTTAATTTAGTGCGTAGTTACTGGGTTCTCTCTCGCAACGTAGACAATATCCGACCCAACTACATTTAAGAGTATTGAAACAAGTAAATAAAGCCTACGAGACGGGCTTACATCTTGCCACCACAGACCTGGATTCAGAAAAGTTAACAACTCTCTAGGGCGGGATAGTAAACTATGCTTACTCCACAAAATTTGCATACAAATTAACAAAAGTTATAACCGAATATTGGACTTAACTAAATTAAATCACAAACATATTTTATGCAGCTTTCTATATTCCTGACATAAAAATATGAAATAAAGCTTCTTGCCACGACTGGCAATGGCATCGGAACTATCAGCGCTTGCCTGTTAATTAATTGTACATTTTGCGAGTGCAAATTTCATTGATGTTTAATTTTGGCAAGTGGTCCGGCCCCTTTCACGCGGGTGCGTATGCGCATGATTTCCGCGGAAGATCGATGTGGAGTCGCGTGAGTGCGATGCACTCCTTTAACGCCACGTGGGGCGCACCAACCAAATAACAACACACACACGCATAGATTTGACAGTTACAGCACACAAGGAAGGAAGCAAGCAAGCAGCTCATCTGCTGTATGGTCTGATACTACATGTCATAAGCATGTACATACGTGACACATGCGCAATCACACAATATCACGGAATTGTTGAATGAAACTTCAATCGTACCCTCACACACCACACATGTCAATTTCATCTTGTCTGACATCACAGCAATTCATTTATAATTCAAAACAAGCACCAGTGCCTTCAGCCTCTACATAATCACTGATTTATTTAATTACGTTTTAAACGCATATTTTCCTTTTGGTTGAAAAGTCGTTTCCTCTCTGTCTATATTATACAAAAGACAAACAGATGATCAGATCAAATATCTAGTTTAATCTAAATTAAATTAAGTCCTAAATGGGGCGATATCGTAAACAATAATATTGTTTCTTACCGTACAATGCAAAAGCAATTTAGGTTATCCCGTTCGCACGTACGCCTCTGGTTGGCAATAGGCATTTAATCCGAAAACGCAATTCTAGAAATGTGTGCATGGGATTTCGAATAAAGGCACTCTCCCCCCCCCCCCCCCCCCCCGTCCAGCCCCACTCGTACACAAAACCTACAGTATCCCTTATAGCTAATCCCATTATAACAAATATACTATATATATATATATAGATATAGGGGTACTCATTCTAAAGATTTATGCGGTATACAACAGAAAATAAGCATTTTAACATACAAAAAGGATTTGGCCAGCCACCAAATTTACATACCAATAAGATACCGAATACCATTACATAACCCCGACAAGAAAGAAAACTAACCCTTAATAGGGGCCACTAAATGAGGGTTGCATTTATGTTTATCCTGGAGATAAATAAATAATACACTTGAATTTAATCTGCGCTAGAAAAGCTTATGAAGGTGCTACATTGAAATTAGTAAGGCACCTATTAAGACGGAACTACGTCCTCCATATTTTAGATATATATATATATATATATATATATATATAGGTATATATTTCACCGGACATGTAAATATAGTATCAATAATTCCGGGAGATGCTATTCAAAAATTTAAATTTGTATCATTTTTTTGACGGATTAGAAAGATTACCTTAATTCTAGCAGCAAAGTAGGTTCATCAATCTTCGGCTTGAATGGTATTAATATGAGATGTTTGGGCGCAAAAAACAAGGAAAGTGACCCTAAAAACTTGTATGTGAAAAATATTCATATATGGTTTAGCACAACGGTTTTTCTTCTCGAAGCAATAAATAAAATGTCCGACCGACTACAACTTTTTACCGGTTGAATTTTCACGGATCATGGAAAGCACAGACATGTTACTTTTGCTCACAACTGTTTGCTGTATAGGAAAAGGAAACATAAAAAATATATTGGGGCAAAAACTGGACTTGGATGCAATATATCGTATTTATTACGTTGCTTGTTTCATCCAACATTTTACCTTTATAGTAATTCTATTTTGTTTTACTATACAATATCTATAAGATTATTTCAACCCATATAAATGTTGACTTGGTTATTTAAATTGGTTTTACTTTCTTATGTAATGGATATAGTCGTTTTGAGCTCCCCTGATACTTTTTTCAAAAGTGAATAAAAATTTAATGCAAACATGTAATATCAATATAGTAATTAAAATAATGTTGATGTATATGTTCTTTTTGTTATTGTAAATAACGCATAATTCCCCATTGAGTAAGATATATGTTCTTCTCTGTGTACGCCCATGTGTCCAGTGGTGTACGTCGGAGATGCAGCGGGCACCACTAACTTTTTAAGCCGATAAACTTTATTGTATCATATAAATTCGTTTACTTTTCTCTGGATGCTGGAAGTTTTATTATGTGTTTTTCTTCTTCTTTATTCTTAAAGCCTTTCGAAGAAGAATCGAGGAGCTTTTCAAAAAGATTTATTTTATTCAAGTTATTTATATCGTATTCAAAAGAATATGGCTGTAGGTTTAATATGATACGAGTGCTTTTTAAATATTTGAATTTTTATAACATTCATCAATAGTTTATAATTATAATCAATGAAAAAATTCAAAATATTTTATAACATATTTAAATTATATTATTACAAACAAAAAATTGATTATGATAAAACAATTTTGTAGCTATGAATAATTTTTTTTTTTTTTTGTTGAATTTATCAAATAATATCCATGATCAGTATTAAGGGTTTAGGGCTTAAACCTCTGGAAGTTTAAGGCTATTATTATAATTATACGTCCCAAGCAGAAAAGCCATAGATACTAATATCCAATGTGCACGTTTTGAAGCATAATACGATTTTTTGTGAAAATAATATATTTTCCGGGTAGATGGTGTAAAATGTGACCACAACGGAAGTAAAAGACGTTGCCGGACAATTTTTTCATGTTCTTTTGTGATATGCTGTGTAGCATTAATGATCTGGTTTTAATGGTGTTTAATTATGTTTAAAATTTAAATTTACAGGTATATTTGATAAGGGTTGACACATAATAGCACTTTTTATGAGCCCTTTCTTCCCAAAAAGCATCACACTGTTTCGTCTTTTGAACACGAACAAAAAGCATTATAAATTTTAATTGTAATTAATATCGCTGGGGCAGAATATATATATATATATATATATACAGAAGGTTCCTTGCTGCTGCTTCTACAAAGTATATTATTGTGAATTGGCTCTTTTGTTTGATAACATTTTGGCCAAATGGAGGGAGAATAGTAGTAAAAATAAATGGAATGAATTCGTATATGGACCTCTTCACTTTAGCATACATGAGCGCATACGTTATGATAAATGTTCATCTTCTCTGTATTCTTTACGGAAAAAATAAAGAAAAAGCAATTTTATCAAAACGAAGACGTATAAATAAATGTATGTATGTATGTTTGTTATGATTGATGACTTCAATTCAACTTTTGATACGTATTAAACGAGCATAGGTGTACTTATACGCCCATTTCTCAAGGAGCAACCCTTAAAATTGGTTAAGTGTACGCAAGTTTAGTTCCGTATTTCGGCGATATGTGAAAGCGGTGGTGTAAGGCGGCGCTGTAGTAGAAATATTTTGGAATGCATTTTAGAGATGGTTCAAGAAGGGAGGTCTGAACAGTGAACACGGTGTGGTTTGTGAGTATAAGTAGATAGCGTCTAGCGTGTATAATACAAGTGGGCACTCACTCTGAAGGTCCGTGGTTCGTTCCCCGTCTAAGAGCCATACCCGTTCCAGCCATTTTTCAACTCAAGCCACTAGCACCTTTTCACCACCTGCAACAGAAAATACCAATACAATATTTACTCATGCATTTGATTAGCTTATTCATCTTCTGTCGCGAATATTAAAACATAAATATACAATGCGGTGTAATAATAAGGATCTGCCTAAAATGATCGGTTTTATTTTCAGCTACAGCTACAGAAGTGTGAAACTTTTCAGCGAAACCCACTGAAATATTCATCGCGCATGCCAAGTGTCTTCAGTGTCTTATTTAATAATGTATATGTTAATAAAATATGGATTACAATCATATTGATTTCCTTCTCAACATATTCTGAGAGATTGCACGAATTATATGAACATCGAGTTATGTGATTCCATCAATCTGAATATATAGGTCACGTTTTAAATATATAATTATTCCGTGGTCGAGTGGATAAGAAAAATTACAATATTTGCTGTTATCAGACTGACGTAATGGTTGTTCGCAACGTTAGAATTAACGCCGTGAAATAACGCTTTGACGCATACTGCTAATTGAAGTCGATGTCATTTCGCCCGAGATGCCGCCTCACTGGAAAATTCATATTTGACACATATTATTATTTCCCATCTTGTTGATAAGATGCACAGCACTTAGCTGTGAAAAATGATGTATTTATCATTAATTTTCTTGACAATCACACTTACGAAAAATCCAACAATATTCTGCACACTTTCGACCTAAAATTTACTTTATCTTCTAAGAAAATATACATACATAAAAAAATGTTATTTCTTAAGCACAAATTGGTGGCAGCAGCTGTCAATCATTTTTCATAACATTAGGCTATCTTTATTTATGTTACTGCAAAGTATCTATATTTGAAGTAGCCCATTGATTTGTTGACTTATAAATGTATTTCACACAAAATAACATGCGATTCAAATAAATATTATTGTTTGTTCAAGTAACTTTCTGTTATATTTTAGACAAAATGTTATTTCTGCATCAGTTTGTTTATTTAGATTATGGATAAATTTAAATCAACTTACAAATTCAAATGCATTTGCTATCATAACACAAAAATGAAATCTAATTGTGTCCTTGTTTTCAAATTCTTTTTTACTTATTTATTTAGATGAAAAGGCGAAAAAATGCAATCTATATTTTCATGTTGACGATTGTGAAATTCTATGTGGTTGCATTTAACTAGTGGCGCCAGCGCCAGTCTAGCTTCCTTAAACAATTCCTTCTTTCATTTTATTTTTATGCTCTGCTGCACTTTCATTTTCGTTTTACAACTGTTCCAAGTCACCCCTCCTTCCTCTGCCTCCCCCCCCCCCCCCTTGGACCCTAGCTTTGTTTTATTTGTCCACTTTATTAGCTAAAGTAATTTAGCGAATACGAACTGTTGGCCTTTTGGCTAGTATAACACTCTATTTATATTTCAAACAAAACGATCGAATAACTTGTATAATATTATTGTATATAACGAATGGCAAATCATAATTTAAATTCTGAAATACCGCCCCGAAATTTCTATAATACGGACCACGATGTTTTGGTAATTGTAATTTCTAACTTGAAATTAAATACGCGTGTTAACATCATTTTAAATATTTTTCTGAACATCAAAGTTGAATTTAAATAAAATACATTACACATCGCAGACTGCACACTTTTTAAAAGTTGAATTAAAAATGATAAATACGACTCTTAAAAATCATTTAAATGTAAATGTGTATCATAATTTTGCGTATGTGTACATTTCATTTGGTAGATCTAATGAGTTTAATTCTGAGATGTACATATATCTTTTCATTTGCGCAATACCACAATTTTCCTCTTTATTCATTTCGTTTCTTTCACGTTTGAATGCAAACTTGATATTTAGATTTTTAATGAAACTTCATTTGGGATTTAACGGATTTAAATAGTAAATTCAAAGTACAGCACTATATATGTATATATTCCATTCTAAAATGAATGCGAATATCATATTATCACAGTGTTAAATCGGTCTCTATAATAAAATAAACTTGCTGGAGCTGGATAGGGTGCAAATAAAAAAGGATTTCGCAAAACTTTGCAGACGAGCAAAAAACTTGGTATATTAATAGCGACCGTGGTTAAAATTAAAATGATAATTTATGGAAGTGCTGATAATTTTTTAATTATTACAAATTTGAACTATACGATCCGATCCGACCAGTGCATCTCAAAAAGTTACATGCACCCTTTTATGATGTCTGATTAACAACTGTGGGGAATTGTAATTATATATTTTTTGGTAAAGTTTCTTTTCAAATGTATAAATATCTGATGAAAATGTTTAAAAGTAGCCATGTCTAGACGACATCTTATTATTCGGTCATATACCCACCGTAGAGTGAACCGTGCCGTACCGTTTAATGTTATTACTGTGCCGTGTCGAGCTGCACGTAATTCACACACGCGTGCTGCAGGTACGTATGCTTTATTCACTGCTCGGCGCATAGTGTCAGTTTCAGTGCATTAGCACTTGCACTGAACTGCACTAGTGCAATTTATTCCTATGCTTGTTTTGATCAATACTTTTAAGGTTAACGTACTTTTAAAAGCAATTTTTTTTTGTGCTAGTAATTATAGCAGAAAATATAAGGGTATAATGGAATAACATAATGCAGCTGATAAAAATAAAATGCACAAAACGGATTACTAACTGTACTGTTGAATTTTAAAGTCCTACTAAAAATATCTATTTGTTTGTATTTGATTTTTTTCTACTTCAAACGACCCCGACTTCCAAAACATTATGAGCGTGTTGAAAAATTTCAAAACAAATTCTAATATTAGTCAAGTTTCATCATTGGAGGAGGCCAGGTTAAGCTAACCATTAACCGCTACCAAATTAAAAACAGATAATAAACTGTATTAGTTATTTTTAAAGTCGGGGTTCAAGACAAATGAAAACACTGGCTAATCAATAGTTAAACTTCCGTGTTAAAGTACATAACGTTTCTATTTTGTTTTGTGGCGTTTCTTTATGGTGTTTCTTCAGATGTAAGAAATTGAAATATGCGAAAGGTGAAAAAGAATGACAGATTGGTCTCGCGTGAGAATAATAAAGATATATTATGTTTAGTAGGTTTTCTTGTTACTCAAAATATATATATATATTCAAGTAATTTCGGCTTAAAGTATTCTTCTTTAAAGATGGAATTTATAATGTTGCCCTTAGTAGGGCCGAAGCGGGCAGTTTTGAACAAAATTTACAAATTAACCAATAATGAAAATATGTCTTTATAAATCAAAGATAATTTTGGTACATATTTCTTACATCATAAAATGATGTTGACATATTTTTGATTTAAAAAAAAAGTGGGAGATTTGTCTCATTTTACATAAGTGTCGCCAATATATAAATAAATATAAGATGCGCGCGTATCTAGAGGGCACAGAGATCATTCGGTGCGGTGGTCCAGGTGATTGAAGGGGTATGGAATTTCGCACACACACACACGTCTGTCCGCCTTCCCCGCCTCCCTAAGTCCGGTTATGGTACATTAACCCGCTTGATGCCGTTCCTAAGTGAACTGGAATTGTATATTACATACAGAAGAGTGCGTATGTATGTATGTATGTATGTAACCCGAATAAGATATTTTTAGAATATATATTTTCACTGCGTACAACATACATAGTACCATACGAGTATATGTTTACAAATTTCATTTTCATTTCATAAACATGTATTTGCTAATATACATTTTAAATAAATTTATATTGAACCTGTTCTATTGCACTGCTAATAATAAAAATGAACATGTGGCAGGGAATAATTGCGAATACACACACATTTTGACAAGTTGTGTAATCTGTATCCGTGATGTTTCGTTTCAGTGGCAGTACGAAGAGAGAGAGAGAGAGATAGATAGAGACAGGGCATTGCTGACACGTTACTCGAATTGAAACTAATTGTGCGTGTATTAACCGCGTATTCCCTCTGGCTACATTTCCGCTATCTTAGATTGGCTGCACTGATGTTGCTGCCTGCTGACGAATACGATGATGATGAGGAGATCTTATTACTATTATAGGTACGAGCTTCGGCTCGTTCCAGCAGTCTTGATCCGACGTTATAATATGTATAATACACACAGGATTGAACATTCATTATTCATCCAGCGTTGGTAACTCAACCTATTAAATATTTTCATAATATAATTGGCCGGAAGATCGTACGTTCTGGAGTAACAGTGCTTTTAAACAGTGAACTGACACTGTCAAAAATTCATATTTCTGTTACTTCCCAAATGTTTGTTTGTGTGTCACTGGTCTAATCTGGAGTGTGCGGTAGCAACAGCAACAGCAACAGCAACAGCACAGTACAGTACACATTCCGTTAGTAGTAGTCTCATCATTTCTCAGCTAAAACTGATTATACGAAAACCAACCAAATTCAATTTCGCATCTGACTGCATTCATATTCCATTAAAATGAATTAAATGAAGGCTTTCCTCCCGAAAATATTACAACAAGAACAGCAATTATATGACGAATCTCTCAACCCCGAACCCTCTTTTCCACCAAAGAAATAAACTCTCAGAGAAAAAATCCCTTAAAACGATTCCGTTTTGCAAACGCACAAAGATCCTCTTAAAAATATCTCGTCTCGACTCATTTTTCTATATTTACGTTTCCCTAGTTACAATACAAGAAAATGTTTATGATGATGATGATTATAATACGTCCAAGAAAATAGAAATAAATCTTGCAATGTGCATGTAAGCATCATGTACAAAGAACCCCTCCTCCTCCCCCCTTATTGTAGATTCCTTTTGATTTTCAAGAAGAGAACACTTGGTGCCAGGCACAGCGTTAATTTTAACAAACATCAAATCATAATATAGCAAGAATTATCGCGGCACCCATAACAAAAGTTCAGCTGTTTGTTCTGTTATGCAGAGCGAACCCTTTGATATTACCGAATTGCAAACACAGACACACATACTGACACGACACGACGCGACGCGACGCACCCTTCCTCCATTACAGCAACACAAGAGCAAACAACACATTCAAATGTATAAACACAAACGCCTATTTCACACCATGCTTAAACTGTGATATTTTTATTGCTTCGCCTAACTATTCAAATTCATATCTTTGCACTTGCGTATACGTATACTCAATATTATACATTTATGCTATATTTATATACAAAAAAGTGCCCCTATTGTAAACATAGCTCCGCCGTCTCTGGCACTCAAGTTTAACTATATAAAAATGATTGCGATAAAATTATGGATGCACCACACGCATCAGTAGTGCAATAATGTTTCACCCAGAATGGGTTTAAACTCCGAATGTCGGTTATAATCTTTGGACAGCCCTGCGTGAGTGTTATGCTAATAACCTGAAAATTACACCCTGTTTACCCTTCAGATGCACTGCTATTACGATACCTCTTTGTTCTTTTATCCTTTTAACAGCCCCAACTGCCTCTATGATCCCATTTTCTAACGAACTTTCAAAGTGTTACAGAGATTTTTACTCTTTTGCTTTTCTGTCGACTGTAAAATTAATTTTTATACACGTGCCCCAATGTAATTCCGCTGTTTGTTTTCTTTTTAGACTTGTTTCGCTGATGTTGAGGGAATCGCTTCAGTTTTACCTAATGTGAACAGGGAATTCTAGATTAAGAAAAATAGTAAAAGCTGTTTGTGATATTTTTGTTTTTCGATCTTTTTGCCAATATGGGTCCACAGCGAAAATGCAATTACAGTACATAGTTTAGTGGTGTTACAGTGTGAACTTGGTTACTAAACGTCATACAGTCAGGAATAGCGGTTACCGATAACCGCGACTGCGGTTACTGTTTCCGGTCACTCCAACAACTATACAAACCTTTCATTAATTTATCTGTCTACGACGACATAGTTAGTGATCTCGGCAGCGAAATACTAATTGTATATTATAAGACACGAAGTTAACTAAATATATACAGGCTACACGCTTTGATCACTGATCACCATTTGTTACTTTCTTTCATCTCAGATTGATTGCAAAGTGCTGCATTTTTAAATTTAAAATAATCAATTTCAAGATGATCTGTTATAGCATATGCGCTGCTGCCACCATCCATTACATTTCATTTCATTAGTAAATATAAAATTGTTTGAATTGTTAGTTTAATATTAGTAGTAGTAGTAGTAGTAGTAGTAGATTGCGTATAATTGAAGCAGTAATGACAATAATAAGTACACGTATACACAATATCGTAAATGGTGTTCATTAGTGTTTGAATACAGTTGAAGCTAACATGATTTGACGGAACGCTTACTCGATTACGAGAAGACAAGGCAACAAACAGACAACGTCTGAGCATATAGTAAGCGACGACTTGTCTTTCTTCTTGAACTTGACAGACGTGACAAACATGGAATATATATATATATATATATATATATATATATATATATATATATATATATATATATATATATATATATGGCAATAGCAATGCCAGTTCTGGGTCGGCCCTTTGACATGCGTACTACGTCTTTGTAACATACTAATCGTTCATTTTAGGGCTGTTACATCTAAAATTTACCACGAATTTCTAATATCTACACATAAAAACACTTTATTAATATATTTCACCACTTAATGAACAAAATGACAGTTTCATTTGCGTTCTGGTATCTTTCCTAAATGCATATCTTTATGTCTAAACACACTTTTTTTTACTAATCGGTCACACACGTTGCAAACATAACTATTAGAAGTTTTTGGGCTCCCAAGTGAGCCACAGCCCCCCATGCTTCTAAAGCTTTGTATACACTTAGTATAAAATATGAGTGGTTATTCTTTTCCTTTTTAAGAGCAGAGAAAGTTGCTCCTAAATGGTTTTAGTGCATGCTTTGGAGTTGCTTGTGTGAGTAGCTGCCTTCTTTATCATTGTTTATTACACTACAACATTTTTCTGTAATACAGTGTAAGTATATTTTATATAAAGTATAATGTATAAAGTTACATTTTTCCTAATTTATATATCTTATATTATTTTTGAAGCGAAGCTTTTTTCCACTGTAATCTAGCATAAATTTAAAACAAAATAAAGCAAAATATATTGGACTCATATGAAAGTGGAGTGATGGCCACTTTAGCTGTGTGGATTATTTCCATTTAAGAGCATAGTGTGAAAAATAACAATTTGAACAGAATGAGGACAGAAAACAACATGACATGACAATCTATTTTATTAAAAATATGTAATATAAAATGTGCCCAACTCTTAACAATTTATTTTTATTCGGTGGCATACATACAAAATACGATATGTATACTATTATAGACTTAATGCTATCATAAATATAGATATTTTGTATATAGATCATAAATAACTCTGGCGATACCGCAAAGAAAACATATTATGATAGGGCACTGTATTATGATGATCTACAACATAGGGGAAGCAATATATTGTGTGTGTTTGGTTGTTCCATAGTGCAATGTATTGTATTGTATTGTATTGTATGGAGAAGGTGTATAAATATTAGCTAAGTATATTTATAATATATTGTATTACATTATTAATAATAATGTTGTTTAAATCTTTAATATCGTTCATTTTGAATCTATGTTTAAGTAAATGAAGCCATGATTTTAACACAAAGCCGACGTAAAAAATAAATAAAAATAAAACAGGGTCCATCGTAGCTACAAGTTATTTTTATATCAGTGTATTAACTGGTTTCATCAGTATGATTAAATCCCGGATGCATCCTAGGTTACACTGACGTCATCATGCAACGTGTTAGCCACCGTATTACTTCCGGCTGAACGAAGCATCCAGCAACTACAAAACTATACGGTTGAATATAAAATCGTTTGCCTTTCCTAAACACACACACACACACACACACATAAATACGTTGGGATGTTTGCCAACGCTATAAACAAAGGGTGGAACTTTTCGGAACTAAGCCTTTATGCGCCAATAAGACTCTAATGAACATTTTATTTGTTGTTGTTAATTTTTGATAGCGGAGGGAGGTATTCGCTTGGCTCCGTTTACTAGGCTTGTAAAATTAGATTAACTATGTTTATATGTACACTTAAAATGATTCAACTATCTACATCAGTCAACCATGCCTAGCCCATAGTGTAGATCAGTGTTTCCCAAACAATTACACACATACAACATGCATTATTATGATGACAAAATAGTATTTGAAATTCAGTAATGTTCTGCGAACAATATCGATAAATTAGGTTTAGAAACCGTCTAGCCGATGTAGAAGATAAAGTTCGAGTTGTCGAAGGCGGTGAACAACCTGGGGCTTGTACTACTCATTTTCATACACAAATACATAAATACACTCGACTCATAAACAAACAAACGCGCACTCATCACTTATGTTTTCATACACGCACATCATTTGTCGACACATTTCCTCTTGTTTCTACGCCACTGAGTCGTTTTATGAACGCAAGGCCGTTGATCGCGTTCGGGCGAGACACCCAGACGATACGGGATGATTTTGGGAGGGTTTCCACCCCTGGACCTCCGCCTATGAGTTGCTCCGAGCAACGGAGATATTATTTCGTCCCCTCCAAATGTTTGCATTAGTAGATGTGTGAGAGAGGGAGGGAGAGAGGGAGGGAGGTGGATAGAGCTTTCAATGAAATGCTATAAGCGAGGCTTTAGCCTTATAGGTGAAGACAGGTGCCTGTCAACATTATAGAATATATGTTCATATTTTCATATAAAGAATAAGTATAGGAATCAAGAAAACAAATCGATTTTAATTGTTAATGGATAATAATAATAATTTAGTCGTAATAAATATTTGTTTTAAACATCAGTGCTTACTTTTTTTTTACACATAAGAAAAAACAACACTGAGTATGAGGAATAGAATTCCAAATATGAAATGTTGAACATGTCAATAAATTCGATAATCGTTCACCCTTTAATAATAATAATGAATGTGTTCTGCCCCACTGTTTGGTGACCAGCGGTGGTTAATGTGCGCATAATACGGCCATTGATCTACACTAAAGACAGCGTTTGGCCACACACCGTCCTTAAAGGATATAAAATTAGTCGCATCCTCCATAATATACAGTCAGACTAAAATAACGATTCGTCCTCAAAGTGAAAGTGCTCCCATAATTCACTTGTCTGATCACCCCCACTGCTCACCCACAACAAAATGGACTCTTCAACCAATCATTTTCCACTGCTTTTTTCATAGTAGTCTACTTGTCAAAATTGTGAAATGATTTAATATACGTACTATATATCTATAATATACGATCATAGAAAAAGTTCTCAGTTTATTTTCTTCATAGTTCATCTATTTATTTCTGTTTTTTACTATGTTTCTCGCAAAAAATAACGTAATGTGCCACGTACAGATAACAAGATAGTTCAGTGTGGCTTCGTATATCTACTAGAAGATTATTTTAAAGATATACTTCGTATTGTATAATATTGGTATAAATGATGTAAGGTACCTATGGCCGTGTTGTTTGGTTGAAAAATAAAAAGAATTCATGTTACTTTCACTTGATGTAATTTTTATTCATAATACTGATTCATCCTGCACGCATGATGCTAACGTAAGCGTATAATTAAACGTGTGATCATTACCTACGTTACGTTTACATTTACAAGTGAAAGCTACCTGTGATGTGAACTAGGCTGATCTGATGCACACCGCATATAAATTGTAGCAATTTAATAATGCTTTACAAATACTATCATTCTCGAATAGATTAGCTTCAATTATGGTTGCATTAAATGTCAGATAATACGCCATACGAGAAAATAAAATAGAAACATATAATTGGATGAATATTGTGAAATTCAGAGTTAATCTGTTAAGAAATCGGTATTATTGCAGATTATAAGTGGATTCAGGTTGACGAGACAAGAACTTTTTGTTAAGGAAATTCATTGTTCCAAGAATGTTACATACAGACGAGCTAAGAAGATTGTACGAGATCGGGGGTTACGAAGCATTCCTATTCCTGTAAGAGAATAAGGGTAAGGGTTTAAAATGAAATGAATGTAAACCAAGGAAAATGAGGTTTAAGAAGAAGTAGGCTGCGGTAGTAAAAGCATCTTATTAGCAGTTTCATGAATCCCACTATTAGACATCTTAAATTCAATCTCTTTAGGATTACCACACAGAAAATTCAATGTAGTGGAAATATCAATTTAGTTAGAAGTATGTATATTATTTCAAATATTGATTACTTTAAGGAATTATATTCCTTATTGAATTGTTTAAAAAAAAAAAAAAACAAGAACTGGCGCTAGCGCCAGTGCTATCAGCTCGCCGTTCCGGCGAGCGCGGTCACATCAATAAATACAAAACTAAAAGCGATAGCAATTATTATAGTACAAAATTTATTGTTATGATATTTCATCGGCATTTAATATGAAATTAATAAATTTCTAAGTTTACGTTTATAATTCTAAATCATCGACATTATACTCACTCACATTGCCCATTGAACCAATCTAACCAATTATGATCCCGACATTTATTTATTCCTGTACCATAACAGTTTTAATTTCCAAAAACCCCACATTTAAAATTGCACACATCCACATGGGTAACGTTAATATCGTTTGTTTCGTGATTTGCCAAGGATATTGATAATTATTTGAAGTTGACTAAGGGCAGTATTTAGGAGGGTTCCAAATTTTGGGGGCCTATAACGCCGGTCCTGTACAGACGATTGGATTTAAAATGCGACGGGAACATCACGGGCATGGAAATTATATGTATACCAAATTTCATCAAAATTGGCCCGGTACCTTCAGACGAGTTGCGGTCACAAACTCAGGTCTTACGACGGACCGACCGAGCGAGCGAGCGAGCGAGCGAACGAGCGAGCGAGCGAGCGAGCGAGATACATACATCCAAGTATATGAGTTATATATATTTTTGGATTCAGGGCGAAAATACAAGAACTTTTTGTTAAGATTTTTTTTCGATCCGAGCATGTTACAGACACACGACCAATCACTATAGCTCTTTTGTACTTACTGTACGACGAGCTAAAAAACTGAAGAGACCTTTTACCTTTTACATTCGCTATCTACATACATACATATGTATGTATATGAATACTTTTCTTAGACTACACATATGTGTGCATTTCAATAAATTTGTTCCTTTTTGAGCGTTTTGCTTCGAATATATGATGACGCGAGTGTACACGTGTGAAAGTTTTGTGAGTGCGGTCAAGGACACGTGTCTGCCAACGTCTAATATCCATGGCAACGGGATGCTGGGTACATAGTTACAGACAAACTCTCTCACAACCACATGTTGTGTTGTCAAGCAAACATTTTTAGCTCGTCGTACAGTAAGTACAAAAGAGCTATAGTGATTGGTCGTGTGTCTGTAACATGCTCGGATCGAAAAAAAATCTTAACAAAAAGTTCTTGTATTTTCGCCCTGAATCCAAAAATATATATAACTCATATACTTGGATGTATGTATCTCGCTCGCTCGCTCGCTCGGTCGGTCCGTCGTAAGACCTGAGTTTGTGACCGTAACTCGTCTGAAGGTACCGGGCCGATTTTGATGAAATTTGGTATACATATAATTTCCATGTCCGTGATGTTCCCGTCGCATTTTAAATCCAATCGTCTGTACAGGACCGGCGTTACAGGCCCCCAAAATTTGGAACCCCCTTAAATACTGCCCTTAGTCAACTTATAAAAATTTTAGAATTTTCTACTCAACATTCTAAGATATTTTATGTGATTAAAGTTTTTTCAAATTGTGAGCCCATAGGCTTAAAAAAAATAATATAAATATATTTTGAAGTATATCAGACATCGATCGCCATCTGTTAGTAAAATGAAGAAGTTATATTTATGTGACAGTAATTTGTTTGGTTATATTTTCCAATGTATAAACCATTTGCTTCTGTGTTTTAATTAATAAAATTAGGAAATGTTCATCAAATAATTATCAATATCCTTGGCAAATCACGAAACGAACGATATTAACGTTACCCATGTGGATGTGTGCAATTTTAAATGTGGGGTTTTTGGAAATTAAAACTGTTATGGTATAGGAATAAATAAATGTCGGGATCATAATTGGTTAGATTGGTTCAATGGGCTATGTGAGTATAATGTCGATGATTAAGAATTATATACGTAAACTTAGAAATTTATTAATTTCATATTAAATGCCGATAAAATATCATAACAACAATAAATTTTGTACTATAATAATTGCTATCTCTTTTAGTTTTGTATTTATTGATGTGACCGCGCTCGCCGGAACGGCGAGCTGATAGCACTGGCGCTAGCGCCAGTTCTTGTTTAAAGGGATTTTTAATTCTGACGTTGGTATCACATCCCCGAAATTGCTTAATCATCAAAAACTAATCCAAATATTGTGCGCATATAATAATACGATAATATTTCTTTTGTCAAAGAAAGACTTGATTGCAAATACAAAGTTTATAATCTTTTTGACTTTAGACTGCTTCTGCTGCTGTGCTGCAAGGGACAGCCATCTCTCTCTCTCGTAATTATTCTTTGTCGCTTTATCTTTCTCATTATGGTATTAAGCCAGAGCAGATTCATGTCTTGTTTGAAATTAAGTTTAATTCTTTGAAAATTAGCAGTATTCATTTGATATTCTGTTAGGTTAGATGACAAAAAGACTTTGCTTCTTATGATTAATAAGGCAAATGTTTCTATTTGAGAGCAGTGGTCTATGAAACCAGTTTTCAATATAAAAGTTATAAAAATCAATGGTAGAACGTGCGCAGTATCCTTGTAGCAAGGATATGATCCTCCGGGAGCGTGAGTCGTAATTAAACTAAGAGCAATGCAACGCCAGGCAAGCCAAATAAGGCAGCGTCCTCTGCGCGATAAATTAGAAGAGGCGCCCCACAGCGATTTCAGTTTCATTCCCGGAGTCCGGACTCGTTGCGTGTGCACCCGGACTTTAGATGAACACACAACGGAAACCCAGCACACAACACACCCGGAATCCACCGGAACACCACAGACACACACAAACACACCGCTCTGACTACGAAATTATTACATACATTCAACGCCGCGCCGCCACATACACATATTTATTAATATTATTATTATTATTGAGATTTTCTGCATGAGTACCTATAGTTAGTCCGTTTGCATTTTTTATTCGTCCTCCTAACTAAACTAACTAAAAAGTACATACATGTTCTGTTTTAAAATTATTTAATGCTAAAATATATTATTATAATATTGGTAGGTAAAGCCTCTTAAGACTCTAGAAATAAATGCATACATTGCTGTAAGTAAACGTTCAAATTTGACGATAGTCTCGAGGAAATGAAAGATTACTTATGAATACAATTTTAATGGCTGTGTTTATTGACTTGAAAAGCATTCTGCTCTGCAAATTATTTAAAAATTAGATTAAATGAAAAGTAATGTTGGCAACAAGTCAAAAAACATCGCTAGAACATTGTTGCTGCTCCATCTGTGAACTTTTTAATATAACAAACTAAACACGGACAAGATAAATTACTTAATTATTTAAGTAGCAAATGGAATGCAGTTGGCGATGTAAAATACTGTAGCAACATCTTTCTCTGCACGAAGCAAATAAGGTGTATGTATGTACGTACGTACGTATGTATATGTCTTGCATTTAGACAGAATTAATTGGATGTAACCAACTGTGTATATTACATAATTACAACCAAATTGCATTTAAATTACATTACAAGATTCAGCAATTTCGGTACGTGCATTTTTTACCCTCACTCTTAAAACATATTTTAAATGTGTCTTCAATTAAAGTGCGAGCTAATACGAGGAGTAATCATAGAATTGGACAGTACATATTTTAATTCTCTCGCCTGCTTGCAAATTTAATCATTTTCATAACATATGAAATGATACACAACATAACTTTATATTTTACTTTACTTCTGTACTGTACTATTTATTCTTCAAAAATATAAGTGGCCCAAAATATGTCTGTGATTATTGCAGATACTAAACCACCACTAATTTACGATTACGAACTGTTTGCACTGACAATATAATAATAAAATAAGTTTTTATATTGACTAGTGAAAATAAGTACGTTGCTAATAATAGATGTTGGCGAAACAATTTCATGTTTGGCGGCAATGTCGATCGATAAAGAAAAGATCGTTGGTTTTGATGGTTTTGAAGGAAAGTTGCTAACACTGATACGTAAACATAAAAGTGTCGTTGGCAGAAGTTGCCGGGTAATAACACCAACTTTTGCAACATTCAAAAAAGAAACTCTTGCAATGAGAGAGACAGACAGACAGGCACGTTTTTATTGAAGTCGACGGGACGGGACGGGACGGGACGGGACGGCGTCTTTGGCTTTTTTATGACCAATTTTTATATTCGCAAAAATTGTTTTGCAACTTTTAGTTTAGCCAGTAGTTTAAATAATCATTCAACACGACGATATTTCACTTTCATCACGAATTTTGAACCTAACGTATTTCTTTATTTAACTGGCGTCGCGTCGCGTCGCGTCGCTTACTCAACTTACGCTTCATCGCTCTGTTTTTGCATGATTTTTCATCTAGTTGCTTGGGCAATTTATGTGGTTGTGTAGCTAGGCTTTTTTGATTAACTGTACCTCAGTTTTTACTACAACTTTCAAAATGAGTTTCGCTAAAGTGTATTCGCCGCTTTTTGTTGGCACAATAACACTATACATTTCACAATGGTTCTTTTGAAATTGTTCAAATTAATTTGGAATTCTAAAAAATTATACTTTATAGTATAGAGAGCTTCTTATTTTTGATACAATTTACTGAAAAATGTCTCTTTGTTACATTTACGTTTCCCTAGTTGGCACACATATTATTTTGTCATGAGGCAATAGTAGAATGAATTTTAAAGCAATAATTGCAATTGGTGCTTGTATCAATCCCCAACAGAACAATTGGTATGTATGTATGTATGTATGTATGTATGTTAATAATAATTTACACAATTCTCCTCCAAGTCCCTAGTAGAATTTAAAAAAATTTAAACTGCAAATTGAAGGATGAAAAATAAATAAATGTATAATATAAAATACATTTGTATCTAGGTCCAATTTGTAGTAAATTGAGAGCATATATTGCAAACAATTTGCGTTGGAATGAGAGAGTAAATAAGGAATAAAGAGAGAGAGAGAGAGGTAGAATTGTTGTGTTGCAGTAAATTGAAAGCACTTCTGCGAGCGCTGAGTAAAAATCTATAGACGTGTAAATGGAAGAGACAGAAACGAAGACGTATATAGGTAGTGCAGTGTGTATAGTGTGTGTAGTGTGTAGCGCCGGTTGCAATTTTACAAAACACGTAAATGTCTAGAAACTTCAACAATATAAGTGAATTTTCTTTTCGATCTGAATCGATTCATTCAAAGTTCGTTTATACAGACTATATTGGAACTGTCAAGAAACTGTTTGGAATACAGAAACGATGTCAAATTTAAACTTCATATTTTCCATTTACCGTATTGGCTAAAAATAAATAAATAAATAATGTACATTCAAGTTTATAAACACACTATTATATATATATATATAAGTAGTGAATGTGCAATGCCGGAAAATAATAATATTGAAAATTCATTTGTTTTGTATTTTCACAAACACAGTGACAAGGACAACTTTATATCTGCATTAGTTCTTGAAGAAGAAGAAGAAGAAGAAATATTAATAATAATCGACTATCAGAATCAGTTTTTTTAACATTGTAATTAGGTTTTGACAAATTGAAGATGTTGTGAAAACTCACAACAAACATTTTCCATTAGCTTTTGGCCCTGGGGCTCAAAGTGGCTAAAGACAGACCTACAATTGTTATGGATTTGACATTTAAAAAGATATACAAGTTGCCACATTTGATAACCTTGGAAAGTGTGTAGAGACGTAAAACTATGTTTGGGTGCATTGCATTACTTGCTGCATGTTCAGGCCCCAAAAACACTTTCACACGAATTTAATTTCCTGTAGCGGGTGGTCCAGGTGGTCATAGGGGCGGCAGCCCCTTATCTGCTACTGGGGCCCCCAATAAAATGACGAATGATCTGATTGGTTGAGCAGATCGCGACGTAACCTGAATAAATGTCACCCGTTCTCCCTACCAACCCATAAAACCAACTCTGGGCATTCATCGCATTTGATAATCTCCGTTTTAATTTCCTTTGCAACCCCCACCATTCACGGACGTCTATGCCAATCGATTTGTGGACTTGATTTGAATTGGTATTTTATTTGTTTATACATTTATATTGAAACAAATTGTCATTCGAAATACGAACTCAAGTATAGGGGTACAATACACGCTGGATTTTGAACCGAGACTTGTCATATAGAATTAGATGATTCTACAGTCTTAATAAACAATAGGATTCGTTTCATACATAATTACGTTTGAAGATCTCGTCGTAATATTAAAGCAATCTGATGTTGACGTTTGTCTGAGATGCGAGCTCCACTTTATACCTAATGTTTCAAAGAAACTTGAAAGCTTATCATAATATAGAAATCTGTCATTCTGGTGGTACTAATCACATGAAAAAGTTGGCAATCCCTCCAATTATCTGCAAACAATAACTTCATTACCAGTTTGAGATGACGTCAGATCAGCCAACTTGTTTATATTACTAAATATTAGTGATATATTGTTGAATAATAATAATAATAATAAAAATTGAATGACAGTTTTAGCATTTCCGAATTTTAAAATTGATGATATAATTATTGAAAATATTCGCGGAAGCAATTTTATGTCTGCCTAATAAATATAAGAGTCGCCATGTAAGATTATGACGGTATATATTATGTGTACGTACTTACGTTCAACAATTTATTGGATCAAAAATGCAAATTGTCGGTGGTGTGGGCTGGGGCTGGGGTGAAGTGTGTGGCTCGCAAAATTACAAGCAGAATAGACGAAGAAAAAAAGGGGGGGGGGGGGGGGGGGGTTGTAAATTTGAAACTGGCCATTTCACGATGATAAACTGATATAATAAAAGCTCTGTTCGTTTACAATGCATTTTTATAGAAAATTGGTAAATGGGTCTAATAAAATATATATATATATATATATATATATATATATATATATATATCTTAATTCTTCGAAGCACGACCAGTGGTTTTAAACCTGGCAGTAAGTAAGCTTCTGCTACCTTTACATCAGTAACTTATCATAAATACCAGATATAGTGAAAGGACCAGAAAGTCGTGTAATGGCCACTAGTAAAGATTATAGTAATATATGAATTCAAACATCTCATTGTATTATAATTGAATTTACAAAATTTATTCATAATTCGTGTGAATTAATTCAAATACTATAGCAGCAGCAGCGAATGGTTAGGCTAATCCAATGCCAGAATAAGTGCTTAATCGTTAAGTTCTAAAAAATAGGTGTAGAAGGAGGAAATGGAAGTAAAGCGAGAGAGAGTGAGAGAGAGAGCGAGCGTTATTTAATGTTGACTGCCAGGTATAATTAATATCCGCAAATTGACAGGAATGAAGATCAGTGGCTGCAGAGAGAGAGAGAGAGAGAGGTGGAGAATTGTGCTTGAAATAGGCGGCACCCAATTGGACAGGGTTACACATCGACAAAATGAGATTTG
This sequence comes from Leistus spinibarbis, assembly GCA_933228885.1. NCBI lineage: Eukaryota > Metazoa > Arthropoda > Insecta > Coleoptera > Carabidae > Leistus > Leistus spinibarbis. Next base: position 7,137,670 of record OW121807.1, read on the forward strand.
AGAATCAATTTACGATTAAGTGGGAATTAAGATTTACTAGATGATGCTAAATTGTAATTGATGTTAAAATAAGGTCTTGAGCAGTGATTTTAATTTTTTTTTGTAATTATAATACTTCTTTTATTATTTTGTAGTATTCAAACAGTAGCATAACTTTTCGTAAAGTGCAAATACGTTTATTCCTTCGGTTGAATGCAACAAAATACGAAATAATAAAGAAATGTATGTAATGTACTACTTGCATTCAAAGTACCATCACTAAAATAAATGGAAAGAGATAAAAAGTATCATTTTGAACACAACATTTAACTGAAACGTCCCAAATTCGAATGCTCTTTTGCCAAAAATCAATCAGTCGAACCAATCAGAGTGGATGTTATATACGGTCAAAGCGGGTCGACGTATTCAATCAGCATCTTTGATTGGCTGCGAGATCGGCGGCTTACGCTCCAAAATAAATGGCCATGCAACAGACAGACAGACAGACAGACAGACAAGACATAGAAGGGAAATGATAAACAGTTATTACAAATGAAATTGGTGCAACCAAAACAAAAATAGCGTCGCTCCCCGAGTCAAAGCCAAGATTATTCCGGAGCTATTTCCCGGAACACTCCACTATTATACATAATAAGGTACATTTACGCTGACAATCACCGGAATAAATATGTTGGGATATTTGAACGGATATTGAATCGACTATAATATTGGATTAGTGTACGAGTGGGTGGACCAAAGTAGTTTTGCAACAAATTGCATTTTCACTGTAAGGACATGTATAGACATAATAACCACTGGGGAAATTTCGACTAGTGTGTATTGTTGGACGTGCAACTCTCTGGCTCTGAAAAGATTTGGGGACTCGGACACACACGGATTTTCATTATGTTCACATCAATTTATTAAATGCACTTTAAAAGCAACGCAAGTCCGTCAACTAAATAAAGTTATTATAGCTACATTTAAATACACGTTATTTCATACATAAATTCATTCTAAATTAATATAATCATGATATGTCAGGCTCATTTAAAATTCAAAATCGATAACCAATCTATACTCAATCAATTAAAACCTAATTAGAGCATAAAGTAATTAATTTAGCACAGATAAATAAATATTAACTCTATCCTTCCTTTGTTGTTTAATTGCCATAAAAAATCATCTCTATAATGAAGCAATGAAGCGGAATAGAAGTCATTATAAAGCTACTTTTAGACTGCAGTGATTTCAAATTGAGATATATGTATTTCTGTCTCTTAATTGCATCAAATTTACAGTTAAACTATAAATATATATATTAGTCGTAGCAAAATAATAATATTTATAATAGGGCTCATCCAATGCAAGCTTTAGACACTTCTTGCGCTGTGCATTTCTGTCGTATTCATGCACTTCCGGGTTCTAATGATACTATTTACTACGCCAGTGGTCGTAAAAATATTCGAGTATTAAATTTATAGTTTAAATAACACACATTAATGGTACTAATTTCTTTTTGAAAATTTAAAATAATATTTCTCGAAAATATCTCAATTTAAAATCTGTGGTTACTTAATTTTAGTTTCAATGTTAAATGAAACTAAAAAATGAGATGTAGAATCAAATCATAATTTGGTCGTATAAAAAACACGTAAGCAAAGCCGCAATTACAGTGGTGAAAACGATGAAACCATTGAAATAACTATGTCGAAAAACATGGTTTACCGTTTGTCCAAATGATATTGTACTCGGACGTGCAACGAATTTGTGAAACACAAAAACTATGAGCTTAGTGAGGGTGGGGGGGGGGGCGGGGGCGGGGGGTTGTTTGGTTGGCCCATTGGGAATTATTGTCACGCATTTTACGTCACGTGCCGATGCGATGACGTCATATATAAGAGCGTAAACATAGGCTTAACCACGTGGATTTATGTAATGGTTGTGGAACAGATTCATATGTTGCTATGTATGAGTTCTATTTTAAAATGCTCCCCCACTTGTAACACTTATCAATGAAGTGATGTGTAGGACAGAAACAGACCCATCATTGATTTGTCAATAGAAGAGCATTCAAAAACAATCATCATATCTATTTTATTGATTCACAATCACGGTAGAGATGTGCTTAGCATAAATATACGCCATTTTATGTATTCGGGTCATAGATTTTTCTTTATTAAAAAAAAACAAACAAATTAGAATTAGTAAAAATGTTCATTTCTTAGTTTGTTTGATAGATATTTGGTTTTAGTAATATTTTCATACGGTTATAAATAGTTGAATTATTTGAAAAGTAGGACAGTGTAAAATTAATTTTTTTTGTAAAAGAAGAATTTTATTAGGGCCCCAATTTAATACAATGATGGGGTTATGACCCATTCAACCATTTTATGAAGCAATGTTATGTAGTATTGTTCACTTGACCTAGATATAAGCTACGTATAATTATTCAAGTACATACGACGACCAGTCAACGAATCCAAAATTCATTAAAATTCATGTATTCTTCGTAGTATCACTTGGAATTTAAATTGCAAAAAAAAAAAAAATGTATGCATGTGATCCGGCCAGGTGAGATCCAGTCTCCGTATGGACTGAAAATACACACACAGCTACAACAGTTGATGTTTCTATAGAAATTATTACGCGTATATTCGTTTTCAAGTGTATACATAGTAAACATACTTGAATTGCATCATTGCTGCCATAGTTAGTCATGAATTGAAACAAACTCTATAAGGTATCATTGGATTTGTGCAATTGCGATATTTTATATTGGTTTATGAAAATGTCAAAAATATATAACATACATATTACAATATATATATATATGAGTTCATCATTTATATACAAAAATACGTGATGTTTCATATACATATGATGATGTTATGAAGGTCGAGGTCAAAATACATACTTCATATATGTGCATATGCATATTACACATACATATATGAATAAACAACACACATGCATGCATACATACATACCTCCGTTGTGTATACGAAACAAATTTAATAATATTATATTGCTTGTTTTACATGTATGCATATTATATAATATGTATATGATACATGTATTGTTTGTTATATGTATGTATATGCAACTACATATGCTAATACTGCATAAATAATATACATACATAAAAAGAACAGACTTACTTACAAACTCTGTTGTTTTATTTTCTCTCAAAATGACTTTAGATATAATATATTAGTTGATTAAATTCATGTTTTGTTGCATAAATTAACCTAAATTTAATAAAACAAAAGCATTATTCAACGGAGGGAGGAGGGTGCATATCAGCCAACTCAAGTCACAATATTTATATAAGATGATGCTAAATATAGCATATAAAGCTGAATTTAAAATAAGCCAATTTGAACACAACAAAAAAAAAAAAGCTAATACCATCAAAGCACATTTAATCCTATATATAAAGTGCCCCCCTTTTGTGAACAGTGTAATTATGCTGTGCGCCACTGCAATGCAAATGGCAAACGAAGTAATCCAACGTGTCAAGGTGCAATGAAACATTCAATAAAAGAAGAACTACTGATTTAAACTGAACTACACCGTATACGTACTATAAATTCACACAGAACGCAACGAACCTTATTGTCAGCGCTCAGCGCCCCTTACGTCATCCGATTTACGCCCCTGCCGCACACGAACGCCTATGCACTCGTGAAAGTTCTCATACAACTGAATCTTCTATTACAAAGGCTAACTAAAGTAGATGCAATTTTACTGAACAAAAGATATTGTAAAGTGGCCAGCGTGCATTCTCTCTATTTATCAAATCGGCTGTCTGTACTTTTTATTCTGATGCAGCTAAAACTGTGACTAGTTTTCATCCGTTTCACTTTAAACTCACTTACAACCAATTTCATATTTCATATTCTAGCAATACAAATATATGTATCAATAGTGTACTTTAATAATAGTGTACTTTTACTGGACAAAGTTTGGTGAAGTTGATCTGTATTCATCTGTTAAGAACCGCCAACAAAAAAAAAAAAGCGAACAATAAAAAGGCTTACGGTATATCCGAGGTGTAACGGGACAATTGAAACATTGCCTATACTATACTATACTATAGTGAGCGTATCGCATGTTTCTCCTTACTCGTTGAACTCTATTCTTCATGTATTGAAAGTGTAGCACTGTTACACAATTATATCTGTATCTTAACTTGACAATTTCGTTCCTGTATTTTATTAAAATAAGAAAATCATATTTGTTTTTTTAATACATCATGAATTAAATTATTTTTCAAAATAATTCTCATATGCGTTTATATTTATAGATTTACTTGCGTGGGAGACCAATATACATGTCTAATTTATGTGTGTATGTTTATGTTTACATTATATGTGTCTGTGAAAGTGTTTGTGGGAAGTTTGGGGCGGTATTGTTTCTAATATACGCCAAGTCGTGTGTCTGTTTATATATATATATATATATATATATATATATATATATATATATATATATTTACAATATATATAAGATGTACCATATATCTCTCAAATATCATTTTACAGTGGATTCCTTCATTAGTACCATATATTCTGTATTCCAATGTATGGCTAGCCATGCAAACAAATGAATTAACAACATATGGTGTCTTCACACAACCAGCAGTACTCAATCAACCACTCAATCTCACTTAATGTACACACAGAAAATAAATCCATTCAATCCTTGTTACGTTATAACTGCATTTTGGTAAATTATCATTAGGATAACAGATTTTTAATTAGCTCGCCGTACGAAGTACAGAGGAGCTAAAGCATTCCGTTGTGTGTCTGTATCGTCGGGCCCTCCACTCTTCTGAAACTACCGGAAACGATTTGAACAAAATTTCCTCTATACATCATCTTTTGAGTACTTTCGCAGTTTAAAAGATGATTCAATAGTAGAAACTTTCCAAAAATTAGTAAACAATAGCATATAATTTCGTAGTGTTCGTGAACTATTTCACGTGTTTGTATTTAATGTCTTGTAAGTTAGTAAAAGCTTTGCACATTTATAAAGGTCACTAGGTCTTTCTACGTACCTATTATTGTACAATGAGAAATAGAATTGTCTCACGATTTAACTCATTACTTTAACACTTAAAATAATGCTTAAATGTGTTTGAGCTACAATTTAATGTTTACGAAAGTGATTTCATTAAAGATTTTTGAACAAGTCTGTGTTTTATCCTCTCCATCCTTACAATATATAATTTGAAATGAGTATTCTGATTTACAGTATGTGATTTAGGTCCATTCTTTGAGAAACAAACTCATTGGCTCTACAACAAAAGTGGATGTGTTCATTTGACGTGTTTGGAAAACAGGTCAAGTGGCCGACCTGTTTCCCCTCTACCCGTGAAATGGTATCCCACGGTCAAGCCAAATGATGTAACGTAACGTAACGTAACGTGCGGTGGTCATCCGTCCGTTACCACCATCAAACTGGTCGTTCCAACTTCACCCAAACACATATTCTTACACTTGCAACCAAACTTGTTCTTACCATCCCATCCATCCATCCACACAAAGCAATCACATATTGCACCGTGAGTGACCACAACTACGTTTACTCTGCACACTAAAGTATTATGTTTTCAGATTTAATGTGTTTGAAATATTTACCATTGCTAGACAGAGAACGAGATACAAACAGGTGTAGCCTCTTAAAGCCACTTTTAGGAAATGTATGAAAGCCGCCTTGGTGTATTGTATGTATGTATGTATGTATATATACATGTATAATATTATTTAGAACATTCTCTATTCATATAATAAGTATATATGTTATGTAGCATGTATGTTAAAAGCTTGTATGCATACATACATACATATATGCGTAAATATTGTGGGGAAGGCGCTTTAAACAGAAACAGAAATCCCACTTGGTCGACCGCTAAAAGCTTCGGCCTTGGGAAATGCGGCCTCAAACAAGCCCACCTTCACTGACACTACTTTACCGAACTTTTACAGTTCAACTGGAAATTTGCACTACACTGTTATTATAAACAGGAAAATTCCCCATTTGCTACAAATATAATTATACTGGTATATAGGTACATTTGGTTATTTATTACAGTATGAACACGATTAAAAACGCTGGAGTGGTCTTCACTCAACTTTCTTGTCCTTTCACTATCTGTATATTACAATGGCTTTTGTACGAGCTGAAAAAGGCTGCTCCCTTTTCTGTGTAATGTAATGCCATGTAGATGTCGTTCACAAATTTGACCAAGTCAATCAGGGTCAACTAATGTCTTATGTTATTAATTTAGATGACAAATCTCTGTGTTGGCAACGCTTGTCGAAACCACAACAATAAAAGCCTTGAAATGAGTCACACATACAAATCTATCATAACAAGTTTGTGACTATACAGAAATGCAACCAAATTCGTTGACCGCAATTAAAATCAACACTCTCCAAGTGTCTAATTACAGAACTAAGACCTACATATTAATTAGCAGGCATATAGTAAAACCGGGTGTTTGGGAAACATGCACAAATGTGATTGAAAAGTCATTAATTTGAAGCGATTGTCAAGTCAGACGGGTGCGCACGTGTAACACAAAATCAATCCTGGATTACTCCCGCCAATCAATCGCATGCCACTAATTGTCATTTATGGATATGTCTGCGGTCAATATTTGTCATACTAATTTGCTGGTTCAGATATCTGAATATATATATATATATATATATATATATATATATATATATATATATATATATATATAAATTTATAATTTCCACATTTGCAAAATTTATATTGTTTTAATATGTTATGTTTAATTATAAACATGGAACTATTGTTTATTCCATTGTAGTTTTGCAGACTTATTTGCAATCGCATTTTCATGAACAAAATCCTCAACATTTAAAAATACAAGCATAGATATCGGTTCATCGTACGGTGAGCTAATAATCAGTGACAAATATTTATTGTAGCCAACACAATATCTTCATATAAAAAGCTGGAATGGCCTTCACTCAACTATCTAGTCCATCCAATATCTGTATTTATAATAATGCTATGTGTGAAATATTTGAATGTATACATATATTATTTGAAGGTGAGATAAATAAATGGCGTTGCAATGAGATCATCTTTCTAAATCTAAATTATATTAGATACAGTAACGGATTTAGACTAACTTTTAGTTTTAGATTCCTATGTTTGAGTAAATATGTAGGCTATATACAAGTAACAAGAGAAATTGAAAGTACTTTTTTAAAATTATTCAATTGTTTCAGCGTAATGGGATTATATTAGTTACAAGCTGGCATTTCAAAACTAACAATTTTATTTATTTTACTCTATCTTTATAGCAAATATTTTGCAAAACAATTATAAAGTCTGCCTTAAAGTTGTCGTTTAACGTTTACATAACAAAAATGGCGTGAGATATATTAAAAGTAATATCGCAATAAAAATCGAGAACCATTCCAAAGCGAATAAAAAATATATTTTATTACTTTATAAATTTAATCAAAAACAAATAAAATATAATGATTTCTGCCGTAACAATTTCAAATGAAAAATAAACCCATTACAAAAAAGCAAAAAAAAAAAAAAAAAAAAACTTGCCTATAAATATAAATAAATGCTTGAATATTCATAAAGGGCCGCTGTGTGTGTTGTAGTTACGTATAGTAGTATATAATATAGCCACACACTAACTATATAGGTACCATGTCCACAAAAAAGTGGAGGTTAAACTACGTGCTAGGAATTAACTATGCTCTAATTAACGGTGGTATTCTTTAATCATTTCAACCTTCTACTAATTAATAAGTCAGGAATTGCTATCACTTTTTATCAACCTGTATTATATGTATTTGGTTTTAAAAGTTTACTTAAATATTGTCATTAAACATGAATTCGTATAAAGTATGGGGGAGGCTGAGGCTGAGGCTGCGTAAGTTAAGCATTCTCCATCATTCCGAACTTTGTTTATTCAATATTTGGTGATTTCATAAAACAGAATATATTATTTAGTATCATAATAATGATCCATAGTGACGTTAGTGATAATTAGCACATTCCTTAATATGTAAAACAAATATTACATAACTTCACTAATACGAGTAAAGCTTCTTTTGATATGCAATATATAATACACATCATAATTATGATGGTTACATTTACACATAGGCACTTGAATACTGTCGTAAGTAATCTGTATATTACTTAACTAAATCGACTGATTATTAGAACATTTTTATTTAATCTTTTGATAAACATTATTTATTGGAATATTCATTAAAACAGTGTCGTTACGCTATTTTCTTATCATTTCTTAATCTATCCCGTTTCTATACGAATTACTTGTTGAGTTAAAACATTACATTTTTTACTATAATATATGGCATTTCTAACAACTATTTATTTGTATTTTTTTTTTTTTTGATAAATATATATAAACAAAATACAAATAAAAGAAATTTCATATAATAATTATTTACATATAATTTTGTTCCAAATACCTGTAGTGGCAGAAAGTGTATGTTGTAAGATGTAAAACCAATGATTGGTTATACCAATAGTGTTTTTAGCTCACCGTACAAAGTATAAAACTAAAAATGCTAGATTTATCAATAAAAAATAGAAATATGTATAGGCCATTATTGAAATTATGACTACGCCACTGTTGAACATAATCAAAACGTTAAGAAATATTATTAAAATGAAAATCAACAATAAACATATGACATCAACAATATTGCATATCTCAAGCATCTGTGCACCATATCCAAAATATTGCTTGAATCATACATTTCTCACAAATATGTGACTTATTTTTAGACACGTCCGAGCGTAACACGTGAAATATAGGTCAAAAAGTCATGGAAAACTAATGTAAAACTCATTAAAAATGGACATTACCTTGTGAATATAATCAAAGTATGGTCCTATTCATTATTGTTTACACATGCTAACACTACACTTACACTGGATTATTAGTTGAAATTGAACACAATACACTTAAATCTAGGCTAGTTTGTGCAGCGGCAATACATATATATATAAGACATGTGAAAAACAAATAAAACACGATGATTTATAATGCAAAATTCGATATAGTTGTAAACAAAACAAAATACGTCTAGATCAACCGGTCCACACGCACGTACGAACGTACACTTACCGACTGGTTCATTTTCGTGTTGGAATCACAGGGACACGGAGTCACGTGGCCGCTGGCGGAGTCCCACGGAGAAGCGCGACCCGGTTTCATTTAAACGTGTGATACAGCTGCTGTTGGTTAACTAATTTGTATTTTTGGGGGTGTATACTATACCAGATATACTTGCTATTTGATTGAATTTTATGATTTACAATTGGATTTAATATTTCAATGTTTATGTCAATCAAATCCGTGTATTATTACCAACATTTAAATTTAAGCGGTACTGAATTATAGATACAGTGATGATGATGATGATAGCTGTCGTTTCACTTTTAACTTTTATTTAGATAAGTAACGATTTCATTTTTATATGTAAGGGACCAAACGTTTATGCTAATTATATATATATATATATATATATATATATATATATATATATATATATATATATATATATATGCTATACAATTTATGAAATATAGTCTCAGAGGGGGGTCTGAACAGTTTTAAATATATGTATGTTTAGAATAAACCAATTAGGATTGGTGAAATAATTGCAATTACTCGGAATGATATTTGAGTTGCATTGTGACGCTCGCTGTAGGTAGATGATTAATACTTACATAATTATATATGAATGTATGTATGTATTTAGATGTTCATTAGAGCTTTCTTGGTACAGAAAATTGTCGTTGGTCGTCAAGTGGCGCCACTTGTTACAAACAGACAAGACAACTTTTCTAGTTAACTCTTTCTTTGTTATATAAATGAGACACAATCTTGACACAAACGGACTTTTAATCACTACTGCACAAATATTTCATTAAAAGGTGCATTTTTCGAAAGAAAAGTTGCTAATCATTTTTTATAAGAATCAGCAACAGTTAACATACTGCCTTCAAATATATACACGTAGGTATGTATGTACATACATACAAGATGCACACTACAACCTCATCTGGGTCATAAACAAGTGTTAAGTTTGAAGTTTCATAATTTTGCCTTGAACAGTTTTGGCTGTAAAGGTGTGTGTAAGTGTAAGTGTGGTAAACGGAATGTATATAATATACATAGAGGTATATATTGTGTTGTTGAATGCTGAGTTGGTTCATTTCATTGTTCATGATTGCTCGAAGGATATAACTGCTTTTTGTCGTGGTATAGTCAAGTCAAGTCAAGCCAAGCGACCACGACCAAGACCAAGACCAAGACCAAGCGAGATTACTTGAGAGTATGTATAGCCATATACACATACCCTCCCTATGCCTGTATATATCTATCTATCGCGTACCTGCCTACACTTCTTTCGTTTCACTGTTGTTCTCTTGTTTGTAAATAAAATAATGGGCTATACCGACATGTCTAACGTTCTGCGTGATCACCGGAAATATAATATGTATGTACGTGAAATGTGAACTATACATTTGTTTTAAATTTACTGATACAGATACACACAGACAGACAAGTACATCAAATTCATATCATCTATAGTTACAGACAACAAAACATCACGATTTATTCATACTAAAAGTGGGCTGGCATAACTTACATCCCTTTATTTTTACATTCTTGAATACAATATTAAAAAAAAAAAAAAAAAAAAAAAAATGGAGTAGCCTGCACTTGACAACCATATACAATCTATTATTAAATATAAAATAAAATATTTTCTTATGAAACATTTTAATCAAAGCACAGCATTTAAAAATGTAAGCCACATCAACAAAAAGTGAATAGAAAGAAAGAAGAATAACACAATAACAACAAACAATCGTCTATTTATAGACGTATCTAACATAAACACATTTCGAGTAAAGATTTCTCACAAAAAAACAGCGAAAATCGTTGAAGCGAAGGGTGGTTGGTTGCTGGTTGCTGGTTGCTGGTTGCTGGTTGCTGGTTTCTGGTTTCTGGTTGCTGCTTGCTGCTTGCTGGTTATATATGCTAATATAATGGAAAATCTATGGATTGTGCAAGAGAAACAACGATATATACCAGAAGAATATCGGACGATTCCAAAAATAGCGAAACGACAAGCCTCGCAGCAAAACAACAACGACCATTGATGGACCGTATTACATTATTTCGCAACAATACAGGCTGGTACCGCTGCAAATGAACCCCTAACGAGCATTTTGGGACGCCAATTTACGCTATATTAATTATTTATTAGTACTCCACGCAAACGCGTGGCCATTGATGACTTTCCGTAAAGGGGGGATATTGCTACGTTTATTTAATGGGACGCGAAATTGGGTCAATTATTATGCACACATCTCTTTAATAGAGGTAGGTGTCCTGTGCTGCAATTTCTTGTACATATTATCAAAGAATATCTATATATACCTAAGTAATAATCGTCACCCGTCATATGATTCAATTAGAGAAATTGATCGGTGACGAATGGACTGTATATATATACCAGATATATATATATATATGATATAGGCACATGGTACCCGCGGGTTAACCTACTATTGTATAATATATTGTTTAATAAAGTTGTTAATTTCACTTTTAATAACATAAATATCTCATAAAATGTGTTATTACGCATGAAGTTTAGCAATTATATCTTTCCTTTTATTTAACTTACTTTCGATCATGGAAATGTATCTAGTGATTCCGTAATCATTTTACTTTTATCTACTTTCATCGTCTTGCAGAAAAATCTAAGCTGTACATCTATTCAAATATTCGTAAGTTTCTAATTAAAGCAACAAACAATAGAATGAATTTCTCTAGAAATGGATTAACAGAAACATATCAAAGGGATAAACGTAAAATGTGTCTGTGCTGCCGCCGCCGCCACCGCCACCGCCACCGCCGCCGCGCTATACTGTGAAAACATTCTAATTATGCACATATTTATTTAAATTCTACGCCGAAAATTAATAGAAATTTTCACAGGGAAACGGGCACAATAAACAAACCTTAATAACGTTCCTATTCTTGATGCAAAAATGAACATTTTAATATTAAAGACAGGACAATTTTTCGTTTTTGTTAAGATTTCTCAAATATTTGTTCTTCTTTCTTAAGAAACTTTATTAATTAAAAAACTTTATATGGGTGCGACGAAATTTTGTATCGTCCCCAGAATGAACGAATGAATGCGTCAATCATAAAAAGTTCATATATGAATTTAATGAAAGAAATTTGACATACGAGCTCTAAGCCTAAGGGCGTTACGTTATTGAAGAAGTTTCGCTAAAAAGAAAGCTAGAGTGACCTTTACTCGACATTTTTATACATTTAAATATATATATATATATATATATATATATATATATATATATATATATATATATATATATATATATATATATATATATTTATTTCAAAATAAAAAAGTACATATATTCCATGTAATTCAGAATATAATAAGTATTGTATTATATTTAATACGATGAGAATGTAAATCTTATAGAAGGATAAGAAAGTAAATAATACTATATATGTAGGTACATTACAATTTCTCATGAAATCTAAAATAATCATTTACAGTGATGATGATGATGATACACACGTCTGTTATTGTACTACATCATATAATTACACTTTTTGTTAAAGTGTCACCTAACAATTGTGCCAATTGTCTATCTACCGCTCGAATTCTATGCACACACAAAAATAGGAGATACACACTCGGCCGCATACAACTTTATAATTTTATCTAGAACGTTCACATATGGACAGCCACACACACATTCAGATTCTTAGTAATAAGTCTCGGTGCAGGAATAAAAATAATGAGGTCACCAAGCCCCCTTTCTTAATCTAAACATTTAAAAGCATGGTTAAAAGTTGACCAAGAGTCTTGCTAGTTCACCCCTGACGGAATCCAGATTCAAAGGGTCGATGTCAAAAGGATTGTACACAACAAAAGATATGAAGAGTCCTACTATACCTACAACAATAGCCATACACACATACACACACAGAGACAACATAGAGGGCAGTAGTGTAACAAGTGAAATAAAGAATGACGGAAATACTACGCTTCGTTCCTTCGCTTTTTAATTCCTCTATTTCTTTCGTTGTTCGTCGCCCTGCCCTCTGTTGTCCTGTCTATGTATATGATCTTTTTGTTGTTTTCTATCACCCAGTATATAATGGATATTAACACTTGACTCCCTCCTCTCTGACAAAATTGGTATATATATATATATATATATATATATATATATATATATATATATATATATATATATATATATATATATATATATATGAATTTGTTAAAAATCGGGCAACCGCATAAACTGTTCGTACACTGTACGGAAAGTTAGATGCAATTAGTTTTAAAACAGTAACACATTCACTATTTGAAAATATGAAGTAGCATATGTTTCACTTAACTTTTAAAACTTGGGAAAACAAGTTAATTCTATATTATAAGTTTGTCCATATAAATAAACGTATGCAAAAAGAAACCAGTTTTTTTGTTATTTCAGACAAACAAAATAGGTATACTCGCTTATAAATATTTAAATTCAAATAAAGCCACGGCTATGAAACGGCTAAAAGGGGACTGAAGGACCGCGCGGATGAATTTCTTTCAGGAGAAAGTTCGCAGGGTGAAAGTTTTCAGCGTATGCCCTGTAACCCCCCCCCCACACACTGTTTTCCGCGTCACACAGTTACGGGGTTCAATGGACACTGAAGAAAAATGACTGCATATATAATTTCACCAGAAAATAGGGTTGTGCATAAAAAAGCCATGTTTACATTGTGACGTTTTCGACTGCTAATTATTACTTGCTTATTTTATAGATTACATTATTATTAACTCACCGTACCTTCGTAACAGAAGAACTTAAGTATTCACTCGTGTATCTGTAATATTCTCGAATCAAACAACCAGACAACCACCAATTACGATTTGTGTATTTAATTTAAATATTCTAATTATTATTATTACTGACTTTTACAAACTTACAGATGTTCAATGTATTGTATGAATTTCTAGTCTTAATTACGAATTGGTTCACTGTGAATACAACTTTATAGTCTGGACAAGTCGCTCATATGTATGTTTTGTACAGAGAAATGTTTTTCTAAAGTAAGCTAAAAACACCGCTATAAAAAGAAACGTACCGATGATGGCCATAGCAATAATCGTGAAATGTCAGTGTATGGTAACTGCGGTTGGAATGTGCGTAGTTGTTGGTGGTGGTGGTGGTGGTGGACCTAGGGCGCGCTGAAAACCTCTACTGGTCTCACAAAAGCCCTCAGGCGTAATTTATCTGTGTGAGTGACACCTGAACGAGGGTGTCGCGGTGTCGCAGTGTCGACTCGACCAGAAGGGATCAGCGCGCACAGAACAGCACCGCCCTGCCCTATGAAGGGGATGTCCACAACACAAGGCTAGGCTACCTCAAACATGTATACCGTTCAGTTCAGCCCTAAAACATATTTCACTTCGATATTTTGCCCAATTTCAACAAACTGTGCATTTCATAAATGAAATTGCTTCTAACAAAATTATAACAATTTATTGTTCCATCTATATACATATTGTATTTACATTGTATACGTTGTTGGTACAGTTGGGACTGGGAACTGGGGACTGGCGACTGGGCTGACAAACTCAATGCAGGAAAACAGAAAATAGGGGAAAATGAGGAGCTCAGCTGTTCTGGCTGGATCTGGACAGAACTAACAACCTGTATTATATATAGTAGTACAAACACACACGATGTCAAATGAAAAGGAGCCTTACGAAAATAAGGATAGGGAACAAATGCTATCGATACACCAGTGACACTCAACATGTTCCTTTATTCGACAGCACAAACTATAACGTAAAAGTGAATAATCACGCAACTAGAACTTTAATATCTGTCTAATATATCCCGACTTCAGAAAAAAAAAGAAACATGCAAACATTCTGAAATGTGTCAGTAAAAAATGTTAACGCGAATTTAATAGCGCATAACTGCACTGTACATTATACGAAGGTATACTCCACGCCAAAATTACCATGCACCTGTAATAAATCTATGCCCATAGCATATAGTGAGTCATAATAAGTCACGCCGCCAATGTTTCACGATTTGACCTATTAGGTCAACTGACAAAGGTCGAAGCTACAGCCCCTTCCTGATGCGATGCGCACGCCTCTGCACATATGTATGCATATCGCCGCCCCACAATCCCTGTCTCCAAATCATTCATTATTCAGACTTTATATTGGCTTGAGTGGCCTTGGGCTGTTTTCAAAACCCATATGGACGGTCTTTACGAGCATGCAGGGTCGCTTTTAATACTTTTTACTGGTTGTTTTAAATCTGGGGAAAAATTCCTACATTTTTGGTGAAAATATGACGAAATCATATTGTTTTGGTACAAATACATACATACTGTGGCTGTCTGTGATCGCTCTACAGCAAGTTCATAATAAAATGATAAAACTTGAAACAGGGCCCGGAATTAAATCTCCTATATATGAAATAACTTTGAAATAAAATTGAACAGAAACAAATATTAAAAGATAAAAGTCGCAAAGTCCCATTGAAACTTTTAACTGTGACTGTTAAAACAGTTGTAAAAAAAGAAAAGCGTTTAAAAGAAACAGGCAAATTTTAAGCTCCCTAAAAAATGAGGTCATCAACGAAACATATTTCATTTGTGTTTGAATTATTAATAAACCTATTGAAACATTATATACGTTGAGAAAGT
Organism: Leistus spinibarbis; assembly: GCA_933228885.1. Lineage (NCBI taxonomy): Eukaryota > Metazoa > Arthropoda > Insecta > Coleoptera > Carabidae > Leistus > Leistus spinibarbis. The sequence goes on from OW121807.1 coordinate 7,153,484, forward strand.
GTTGAGGGTTTCTCGCTCCTAAAGAACAAAGCCAAATTGACACGTAAATGCGAAAATGGCACAATGAAGAACAATCTCTTGAAAAAACGCGAAGGATAATTGAAAATTAAATTCATGCAATCATTTTCTCAAATATTCATAATATAATACCACCAAATTTAATATATAAACGTACAATTAAATCGTCATTCTTACATATATACATATATATATATATATATATATATATATATATATATATATATATATATATATATATATATATATATATATAATATAAAATGTTATAGCTGTAATAGACGTAAGTTATGTAGGTCAGGATTCAATAAGTTTAGTGAGATCGATATGACTGTGTGTCTCCAAACCAATGTAGGTTATATGTACATCTGTTAAATAAACAATTAGTAAGTTGTGGGGGTTAACAATATTGAGTGAGTAGTTGTTGACAGCGAGAATCTTGGCCCGTGTCATTTGCATAAATCAACAGCAGAGATAACGTTGACCTAACCTGTCAGCCGCCGCTCCAATTGTTATGCATGGCAGAAGGTCACATACTATATAAACCTCCACCCGACTCACCCCATTTCTGAGACTTACGTGTAATACGTGCAGCCGCCGTCGTCACCACCGCCGCCGCCCTAGGTGTACTGACACCTCTTATTCTGCATGCCGCTCATTATTATTATTAGTATTATTATTATTATTATTATTCGTTATTAGTCTAGTTTTAATTATTTTTTACTATAACAGTGTGATGATTATAACACTTTTATAACCAAGAAGAGCGCTTTTGTGAACAACAATGGCATGAATTATAATTACAGTCCGAATTCGATCCATATTTTAGTTGAATAACATTAAATTGTTTATCATTTTTGTACGAAAGCCTCCGGCATATATAATTATAATATTACCTTAAATTATAGCTACGATTGTCATAAAACAATATTCATATATAAGGCAACCAGGAAAACTTAAAAAAAAAGTTATTAGAGATTTTCATGTCTACAACTTTTATAGGAATCACATTTTTGCACATGCCCTAGTCCAGATATTGCAAACATAGTATGGTAAGTGTGAACCATTACTTTAGATATATTATTTTCTGAAATAGGAGATGCACGTCCGGGTTATATATACACACACACACAAACATCAACAAAGACCCACACAAAAGGAACAAACATTTAAATGAGCCCTTGAATTTATATAAGTATCTTCAAATTTATTTCATATAATAAAGATTCAAAACTCATAAAAATCAAGCCTTGTGCACCAAATTTGGTTATAATCAGTTTAGCATCTTCAAAAGAGATGTGCATGTATTTTTATTATATACATTACAAAATCAGGGTGATCTGATCGAATAGTTCATTTCTACATAGTATATATGTATATGGGTAGAAATAAAATGTCTAGTGAGATTGAAGCAACCCCACAAACGATTTATATATATATATATATATATATATATATATATATATATATATATATATATATATATATATATATATACAACTTGAAAATAACAAATTTATATATAATTCAGTTATACCAACGTACGAGTCTGAAATTCCTCTAAATTCGTATATGGTTTGGAACGTCTTGCATTGGCGCGGCGTGGCGGTAATGTTAGAAAACTTTCACCACTGCTTTGCTACCAACCTTAAGGCGGAAACCAATAAATTCCCTAGATTTATTACTTACCCATAATCCCCGGGGATATTCTCGCTTTACTCGGCTGTCATATAAAATTCAATACGTAATAATTTCTTCCGCGCTGACTCCTCGCTTTTTACGTTTTTATTTTATTCGTTCACACCCTGTATAATAGAACCTACCCGAGAAGGTTCTGTTCTATTTTATATTATATGTCAGGGAGCGAACCGTATATGCAACACCCGCTAGATATTGTGTTATATATTTTTTGATAGAAAGTGTACATTTATTATTATTTGCATGTAAAATTCATATTAAAAATCGCTATATTTTATTCAACATTTATTTTAAGGCTGTTACCAATAAGTATAGTTTTCCTCAAGTTCATTCGAATTATTTAAATTTTTTTAATTAAACATATTCTTTGAAAACGTATATTTTTAAAACAAGAAAAATACTTGGTCATGTTCACAATATATTTATTAATTTATATACATACGATGTTTGTTTCTTGTTTATAACCAACGAAAGTGTTGCACTCATTTCTAGAATAATCGTTTGGGCTTACTTTTGCAAAAATAGACAAAATAATAATATGAAATGAAAGTTTTTGTTTAAGTTGTAATCAGTTGTACCACGTGTTATACAATCACAAATAATTCAATGCGAAAATCGTGAAAGGTGAAATAAAATAAAATCGACAACAATAAATGACAGAAATAAATATTTCAAAGTTGTGTCTGTCGAAACAACTGACAAACAAAAAGTGAATCTGTCGCTATGGTGACGGCTTAAATAATACAACGTACATTTCACACGAAAGTGGAAAAGTCAATAAAGAGCAGAATCCCGTGCTTATGTGTGTATTATTTGAAAGTATGTATACATAATTCAATTACACTTACACATATCTGTATAATATAACGACGCCATAGAAAAATGACAGGAATTATTTCACTCACTTCGACTGTATCTATTTGAATCAGACACAATTTTCATATTGTATATTTCAAATAAATATGATTTATTAACACAGGTACATGAAAATATGTACATAGAAGCACTAGCAGTCTTTCATAGCCAGTTTTAAAATTGAAAGAGATTGGTAATCTAGCTTTCAATACTTAAATACTTCAATTATGCACACTGACTGAATGAAAGGAAAATGAGAAATAATTGTACATTGTACAATATCACATTGTAACATGTTATACATATATACAAAAGAGCGTAAGTCTTGATTACTTCAGCAGACAACTGTGTCAAGTGTATTCTTTTTCAGATTGCGGGAAAAAATTTGGTGGCAGCAGAACTTTTATAAAATTATGTTCCCTTTTAAAGCTAATGTTGTTACAGTTTGTAATGTAATTAAAAAGAAATGACTATACAAGCTAAAGCCTGCGGTACAACAAAGTCCGGATATGTCAATTAGCAAATATGTCTAGTAATGCAATACTATGCAGTAAATGGAATACTATTGAATACATTCCAGATAAATATTTTGAATGTGTTTTCTCACATAAGTAAAATCGGACAAATAAAATTCCTAGATGCGTCTGATAGTTGTAAAGAATGTATAGGAATATGTTAGCTGTTAGCTATAAGGAATTTCAAGTGCTTCCTATATTCTTCGCGTTCTCGTTCTGCTCACGACTTATAGATCTGCTATGTATTTTACTCAGTCGGCTATACGTGTGCCAAATATATATATATATATATATATATATATATATATATATATATATATATATATATTATTGGTAAATTTCATTTTTATTTTTACAAACATTTTTTACTTTTTTAAATTAATTTCATAAAATTTTCAGCTCATGCTTATTATCTTCTGTGTGAATTTTATATTACTTTCTTGGACAAAGTCTAAAAAGAAGAATTTTGTGTGAGAGCCAAAACAGTAAAATTATGAAACTTTAGATAAATATAATTACTGTCCCTTAACTGCTTTCACATCAAAACCAAATATATCTATATTCAATACTATTGAAACATTGTTGTAGACAGCCAAAAATAAATGCAACCATCAGTATACGAACGAAAAGAAGCTCCCCCCCCCCAAGTCACCCAAATAACAATAGTTTTTATTACCCAGCGTCAAAGAAATCGTAAAAAAATTCGACGAACCAAAGGACCCTTTACCAAAACACACACACACACAGACAAACAGTGAGATAATATACTCTCTGTAACAGAGTGGCGGGTTTTTTCTTCATTTTACGAAACCATTAAGTGAACGAAAGAAAGTCGATGGAAAAACGAGTAAAGAAACAGCCTCAAAACTTATTCCCATTTTAAATCATTTCACATTCAAAAGAAGGTAAATCCATTCGCAAGGACAACATTGCTTTGAGAAAAAATAAAACAGAATGAAGAAGAAAATGGGGAATAAAAAGAATTTTCAGTCCACACAGGAAGTAAATGAACGAGTCCAAGTTCCGGCGCGGCGCGGCGCGGCGGTCGGAGAACATTTTCGAAGCCAACTAACTCGATTACGTAGTAATAACATGATGAGTGGAGTGAATGTGCAGTGTGCAGTGTGCAATCTGTTTGTAATAAACTAATATAAATATGCCATAAAATGTTTATATACATATTGTATGTACCAGGTACTCTGTGCAGTGTACAAGAAAGTCCAGTGTAGGTATTGAGTAACTAAAATGCCTATTTTGGTAGTTATGTTTTTAGAAACGGAAAATGTTTTTCATCCGAGTGTCCCCTGTCACTTGGTCGACGAAAGACTCTTACAGAGATGCTTTGAGTCGGAGCCGGAGCTACTGGATTTAGTAGTAGACAACATCGCATTCGCGCTGTGCCAGATCGCAGCATTGAGAGATGCTATCCACGCATCCAACGTTAAAGCACCCGAACATGCCATAGAATTAATCCCGTAACTTAACGTGAAAAACCGTCGCCAACACACACCCAACCTACTTTATGTGTACACAAAATACATTTACATGCATTTTTATACATTTTAAGAGCCTAAGGTTGTTCATTTTTTATGGTCAAGGCAAGTGGAATATATTCATATTAAAACCCTAGATTACGGATTGTATGGCCTTTGATTACCCAATTTTTATTTCGGTAGTTTTTGTAGACTTTGTGTGTCTGTAACATCTAAAATATTCTTAACAAAAAGTTCTTGTCTCGTCACCCTGACGTGACTTATCTGAAGATATTAACGAAATTTAGTAGGTATACATATAATTCAAGTAACCACCAGAAAGTTGCCGTTGCAATTCAAATGTAATTCTGTATTGTTTGTTAATCCATTAATATAGCCGTTTTGCGGTCTCCTGAATACGATTTGACTATATTCTGTGTAAGTTAATTTAAATATAATGGTGAAACAAAAAATATAAGCCATTTTCAAATTTCCAACTGTAGTACAAACGAAATGACAAATACACATTCCAATATCAAAGAGAAAGATAGAGCTTAATAAGATACGAAAGAAAAAGCAGTATGTGTGTGAAGAGAGAGAGAGAGTGCAAGATGTCACACAGATCGAAAATCTCAAACAATAAGGCAACCGGAATCTATGGAATCCGGACACGTTGTCCGACAACCGCCGTCCGGAAAGCGTCAACCGGAAAACTTCGGCTCGGTTGGGAATAAACACAATTTACACAATATGTACAACAGACACACACAGAGTGCGGGGAATCCCCATGTGCATATCAACAGTGTCGCCATCAAATGACGCATTGCAGAATATATATATATATATATATATATATATATATATATATATATATATATATATATATATATATATATATATATATATGTATATATAGAACGGTGATGCAAATGAAAATGAAACATTGTTTGTTTAACACGAACAAAAACCATCGAATTAGTATCCCAATCAGCAGAGAATTGGCTCAATTCAATTGAATATATTTTTTTTATTCGCTGTGGATCACATTCAAATGACTCATTTGTTTAAATTTCATTGCACCATATATGAATAGGCACCGAATAAATAAACACAAAATTACGATATTTGGAATAATAGAAAAATGTGCTGAAATATTCATGCGATAATAAGGTTTCCGATTATTACTTTTCATGAGAGTGGTATCTATAAATCTATTACTTTTAACTCATATTTCGCACAAACTATGACTTATCACTACTACTACAAGGCGTGCTGTCGTTATAACAATTTAACGTATTATTTACTGAAAAATTGCCTTTATATTTAGGTTTCGCTAGTACCAATACATATTGATTTTGTTTCATACCAATCTAAGGGTGAATTTAAAACAAAATCATGCATTATTATAAATACAGATTGTGAAAGGACAAGAAAGTCGGCTGTAGGTCACTCAAGCTTTTTTTCTTTATTGAAGAGAAAAAGATGTACGAGAATATGTTAAACTTCAGTCAGACACTTTTGGTTATGTAAAAATTCGGCCAGATTCTTTGGTACAAGGCAAAAAAGTGAAATAAAATAAAAAATACAGTAGCGTTAAATTGGTGATTCCCAGAAGAAAAATAACGCAGAAATGGTGCGGAAATTTCACGCTGCTGTGCTGCCATCCACTGCCGCCCTCGAGTTTCCTACGTACATTTATGAAATTCAAGCAACCTTTGCTGTTGGACTTTTAACAGCAATCTGCCATTGAATATATGATACAATGATGTGATATGCGGTATCATCATCTTTTATGTTTCCATTTCGTTACCATTACCAGGAATTTCGTATTTGTCTACAAAAGGATTGGCTTAAACGCGAATTCATTCATAGACATTTCGTTAACTGCGTCAAGTGTTGAGATTTCAATATCATTATAATGATTAGTAGTAGTTAATTTTGAATTGTTTGAAAGTAGTATATAAGTTAAAATGTGCAAATGGAGGGACAAAATTGAAATGCAAGTCAATCTGTGAATAATTGCCACAATCGTAGGCCGAAGCGAACCGAATTGTACCGAAGAGCAAAGGCTCGTATCTTCCGGTGCTCGAAGTGTGATTAAATGTGATAACGGGAAGTGTCCAAGTTAGTTAAGACGGTAATCCAATTAAGCAAAGTTCCACAAGTAAAAAACAAGATGGGTCTGCCAGTCTGCCTGCTGCATACCCCACCTCACACTTCCTAACTGATTTTATAGAATTCTTGCACAATTTAACTGCCAATTAAATCCGAACTCTGGCAGAAACGAAAAATGTTTACGCTAGCGCGGGAAATAACTTTTAAATTGTTTAGATTAAAATTGTTATTCTGTCAAGAATTAGAAATATTGTAACAATTTGGTGGCAGCACAGAAACTCATTTAATGATGAAATATATTGAAATATATAAATATTGTTTCCCCTAATCAATGTAAAAAGGATGTAATGTAGCCTTAATAAGACACTTGAAAACAATTTACCCTACCAAACTGGGACGTTTCTCTTCGAAGAAGCAGGGTTACCGAACACCATCTTAGCCAATCCTTTACGTTTTCAATCGCTCCGGAAACTCGCACTTAATCCCGATCTAATACACTAGTACACGCCGATACTAGAGCCCTCTATTGAGAACTTTACGCAACGAGTCCTGCATACGAAACAGCCTTAAGTGTGACCCCCAAGATTCATCCTTATTACTTTGGTATAGTCGGTCGACTTCAAGCCTGACGACTCATTATACAAGTGTGTATAAATGCAAAATTTGGTGTTGTTGTTAATTTACGTGAGTACGGATCTGCTTGACGGAGAAATGTTCAAGTACTTTAATAGGAATAGTACTTCGGAACGGGTCAGTTGGTACAAAAGGACTGGTTCAAGTTGATACTTGTGTTATTTTTACTTTTGAAATTAATTTATGCTTCAATTAGGACTCTATATTTCTTTGGAATACTTTTATATTGTATATTATAAATATATATATATATATATATATATATATATATATATATATATATATATATATATATATATATATATATATATTTATACATATAAATTACAATACATCCTTTTAGACTTCGTCCAAGAAAGTAAAAATTATGTAAACTCCCCCCTAGAACAGATTCTTTGTTATCACCTGATATATAATCCGCCTCCAAAAATTGTAAGAATCTCAAACAATTGAATAAAATTTCAACAAAAATATCGTACATTTTGGGCGGCGCTGTATCAACGACGGCATATCGATCGTCCGGGTGTAGATGATGGGTAGACAGGTTTGAGTTTCAGGGGTGAGGTTCGACTCCAGAGCTTCAGTGCTAAGGGATGGGGGATGGGGGAGGGGGGCCGGGCATGCAATGCGTACAAGAGACGCCTGATGCTGTAGTTAGGGACACGACGCCTTGCTCTGCCGCCGTAGTAAAGAGAGGAGGGGGAGCGTCTGGTCTTTGCCCTTGCGTACGACCTCACTCACATATAGTTAGTTACTACGCTGCTGACTATAGCGCCAATGTTTGTTTGTTTCTTTACTATCGTCATGATTGCGTCTTCTTCTCCTTGTTGTTCAACCCTTCTATCTACTCGCTCGCTCGCTCGCCGATTCTCTCGCCGTTATTTGATGCCAGGGCTGATAGGCTGATTGTTGATTGATTTGGATAAACTTTTGCGATTGGAGCGGAAATGATTGTAGGAAAGCTAATAAATATCATAGCTCGCAAGCAACCCCCTTACACACATTACCTCCCTCGCATTAAGCATATTCTGCCACATATTTATTTCAATTCAATTTCACTAGTTCACTGTGTCTAGTTTTCATTCATAAATACAAAATACAGTTAGTGTTCAAATAAAATGTTTTATTTTATTTCTAAAGTATAGCTATTTAAAAAATGCATTTCCCGTCACGTAAGCCCATCCATCACGTAGCGCCGATTTGTGTAAATATATTGAGATATGCGCTGAAATCGAACCAACCCGCCGCCGCGCCGTGCCGTATATGTATCTACGGCCCGCGCGGTGCGGCGCGTCTACTCCGTTTATCCTCAATTTATATTCAAGGTTGTGCAAGCATTACGCCACCACCGGTGAACTCAACAAACGCGTGTGACAAAGACCGAAGTATCCGCAGGCAAATGCGACAGAGGGAGCACGTTACCTGCGGAGAAATGATACAATCCACTGCCGAGCAGATTCGCTTTCAACAGACGCGAATGCGAACGCGAACGCAAACGCAAACGCGATTTGTTTTTTCCCTTACATGCATTATAATCAGTCCGTTACGTTTCATTATACGAGATGTGGTAAATATGCAATTTTAAACTAAATTTAAATATAACATTATTTTTAAATACTTGCAGATTTACATTTATTTTTGTTATTAAAATATCATTTTAAATTGCATTATGCAATTTTTATACAAAGTACTCCATTTATTAATTATAACCAACAACAGCTGAATTTATAATTTATAACATATGAAAGTTAAAATGTTTGCACACATAATTTACCATATTTGTGCGTCTAAAATGTTTATAGTTTTCCATTTAAGTAGTACGGAATGATCAATATAGGTATTTGAGAACGTGATTCGATTATAAATCAAACGATTTAAAGAACATTCGTAATACATACATAATTGTAACGAGAACACTGATCCTGGAATAATTAGTGCATTCTTTTAGCAATATGCAACAAAGAGCTTACATTTTACAGGTCGTTATTTTTCAAAAGAAAAATATGCCAAAAATAATCCATATTATAATATACGATATAATATGAATTCTGCCTATAGTGAAATCTTAAATTAAGTAATAAATTTCTTACGGTCTATTCTATAAGGGTGTATATGTATAGGGGCTATTATACTGTTATCAGTTCTCGCAGTCGACTGGCTTTTTGTCACCTTTTGTTTTTGCTGTGGAAATGTCTTGATGATCTAGCTACGACATGCGTTATACACTTATCTAACAGGGTTTCTCGTCATGATGGCGCATAATATATTAGCTGGAACTAACTAATCTTACCCAGAAAAGGACAATATAATAATAAGACGTTCATCATTATACACTAGAACGCGCAAGTCAAATTCAATCATAAATAAATAAATACCATCACGCTTTTGCTTACCCCAAATTAAATGGGTATCAAAGTTCTAAGTTTGATTGGGTTCAAACTTAGGACCCCGTACATTTACTAAACAGGATCAATTATTAATATCAAAATATAAACTATATGATCATTTACAGCTAATTACGGGATATGTACATGTAGGTACCCGATGGATGTACCTTGACTATTTTCAAAGGCAATTTTTCACTAAATGGTGCATTGGTGCATTATTCGGTAAATATTTTCAATCAAAAGTGACTAGAAATTAAAATAGAATTATCAGTTATGTACAAACACAGAATTCTTGATAATATGTTAAAGCTAGTTTTTAAATGGATTATCGCAAAAAAGCGATATTAATCCTTCAACAATGACATTTCATTCTGCCCCAGTATAGATCACAAAAAAGAAAAGGAATGCATAGGCGGGAGGCTAAATGTCTTTAAGCCTTATGCACTTCACATCTGTCACTTGCCTAGAATGAGAGAAAAAGAATAATAATTAGTTAATCTCAGCTTCGGTGAACGTGTCTATGCCTGTGTGTGTGTGTGTGTGTGCAGGTTATTAAAAATATATAGCCACCCTTAACGATACAGTGCTGCCAGACAAAAAATGGAAAGAGGGGAGGGAGGCTGATATGAACCCATAAAACAATGGGTGTCTCTTTACAGTCGGCTTGTACCCATCCTACATTTCCCTCCTTTTTATCCCAGTTATACTGTTTTCATAAATCAGACGCTTAGGGGAGGCTGTAATCAGTAGTACAGTCGCTATTCCGTTCAAACAGCACTCGTGAATTTTGATTTTTGAATTTTACGATTTTAGATAACATTTATATCATTTTACAGCTGCTTTTTATATTTTGTATATAGGAATTATTCTTATTTTCTCTTTACCTTACCTGGCCATATACACACACACACACACACACACACACATATATAGACATAATTTCAAAAATAGTCAAATTCAATACAAAGATGGGCAAAACGTGTTTTAAATTCAGTTAAAATCTCGAGTTTGTTTTAAATTCATTCTACCATTGCCATAAAACAATATCATTATGAGTGAATACTAGAGAAACGTGCATGTTACATGGCTATTTGCAAAGGTGAATTTTCAGTAAAAGGTACATGCTTCGAAAAATTTCTTTTATAAATAACTTATAAGTAATTGAATCAGTAATTGTTTTTGAAAATTGGCAGCAAGTGTAAATCATTAAAGATATGATTAAATATAGCCTCATAGTATCTAAGTAATCGTTTGGTCTTGCTATTGCGAAACACAAAACAGTGTTAAATATAAGCGAGTAAAATGTGATTCGATTTATAGCAATGAGTGCACTTTAGTTACTTTCGGTACACTTACAAGATGACGAAATCCAAGCCAGTTAAAATAATCAAGATAATTAAGATTGTAATAGACGTAAATAACCGAAATTACCCGATGTAAATGAACAACATTAATCAACAAGATGAATTAAGTTCATCGCGGGATTTGTGGAAATTAATTAAAATACTGTAAACGAAAGCAAACAAAGGCTTCTATATAGGAACAAATATAATATAGGCTAAGTATAGGAAAGTCGAGGGTAGGACACTAGAGCTATAGCAAATAGGACTTAAAGCTCTCCAATAAAATATGAGATTGAAAACCGTAAAAAAGATTCTTAATTTTTTGCTACAGTTCATTCCCCTATCTTAAAATCTCTGTAAAGCATTATTACTTCTGTTAGTACCCGTACCCCTCGCCATCAGCCCACTCCGAACTAATTGCCAACTTGTCACTGCAGAAGTGTGGCGGTAGGGGGTGGTTAGGACCTATTGTCTTGCAGCCACTTCAAACACACACACACACAATTCTGTGCCCAATTTTTAATTTCGGCCTTTCTATAAATACTCTTATGCCGCTTGGCAATAGGGATTACAATCGAGCAATGCAAAGTGACTACTTGATTGAGTCATGACGCGTGTTCTAAACAATGGCGTTCTGCGGGCGTCTCAAGGGGCAATTCAGTGCCAATCCACCCCTGAATGCGAGCAGCACAGGGGTGTCTTCTGTAATGTTTTCCGACAATGCTAGCATTCACAGCAACAAAAATTAACGCATTCATTATAAATGTTGGTACTTCGAACGCTAGCATTATTTGTCATTAAACAACTGGTTTAAACATTCAAACTATTAATCTAAATTTTTAATTGGATAACTGTCAATGGGCCTTTTAATGTTTCATAATATTGTCAGTTTTGCGATTGAGCGATCACAAACAGACACACACAGACATTATTTTTGAAAACAGTCAGACACGATTCAAGGATGGTCAAAGCGTGCATTTCCGTTAAGATCTCGACTTTAATATTTAAATCACTATGATTTGATAAGGCATGCAGAAAACTGATTTTCGCTAATATTGCAACGCCTCTTATTTGAAAATGAAAATTCATCTGTAAACACTAAAGAAAATGGGTGTATCGCAAACCATTTTCGTAATGAAAAACAACGCTGAAGAATAATAAAAATGCTTCTCTGAATGATCTACGTTTTTTTTTGTTACCTCTAAAGTCTAAACGGTGACATACAATTTCTAGAGCCGCTAAAACATAACATAACACATAAATGTTTGCATGTAACTATATGTATGTATGTATATATATATATATATATATATATATATATATATATATATATATATATATATATATATATATATATATATATATATATATATATATATATATATACATATAGAATGTGCAATATTTTTGCAAGAATTTACAATGTTTAGCACATTTGCGTCCTTGTTTGCGGTCGGTATCTGTTGTCTCTCTCTTTTCCATTACACTTCTTGCATTGTGATTTTAAACGTAGCATTATGTTTTGTTCGTGTATGCGTCACACAGACAAACCGACATGATTTTCATATGCTAATGGACTCCAATATTCAACAATAAGTCAGTGCTATTTCGACAGAAACCGCGTTTGAAACATTGCAATAAAGCACAACGCTATTCAACAAACACTAGCTTTAATTAAATCTGCTAATTCATTAATTGAGCAATATTAATTATCTATCTGTGAGATTGAGACGTACAATTTGCCCTGTAGTGTTCTGAATTCAAACCTCTACCTACTGTAATCAAATTGGTTTCATTTGGTACTACAATTGGTTGATTAAATATGTTCATATTTAAGGGGTGCACTGCAAAAAAATTACACTTAATAATAAATTTTTTTTATTATCATTATTTTGGAAAAGGAAGAATTCTAATAATAAAATCCACACTCGTAATTTTTACAAAAATACTGGACTAGATTCGGCTTTCCTAACATTTTTTGCAAATTATATTTGAAACATTTATTATTAAAATAAATAATATATTTTCCAGATTGATTATAGAACTGATTTATAGTTAAGTGAAATTTCAATATAATTAAAATAAGGCGTTAAATTTTAATAATTTCGCTACAATTGACCCAAATATTGAATTAATAGCATGTTTGTATGTTGCCGTTTGTTATTGTTTCCAATGTTATTGTTATTTTTATAACAGCGATTATATCTGAAGTTTATGCACGGCGTATTCTTGTTTTATTTTCACTGTGTGATGTAATAGTGATAAAAATAGTAATATTGACGTTATTGGAAAACAGTACATTTTATTGTTTAAAACGACTTTATATTGTGTCGACTCAACGGGCATGGGCATGGGCATGGGCATGGGTATGAGTATGAGTATGGGCATGCATTATCAGATGATTGCGTTATATGTTTTGCCAACAGAATTTTAAATCACATTTTATTTGGTTCAATCACATAAATGAAAAATCAATATATTGCAAATTAGTTGCCTGCTTATAAACTAGGCCAATTTTGTTTCGCTTAAATGAACTCGTGAACTATGTTCGTTTAATACCCAGTTGCACCACTACAACTTTCAACATACACAAACAGACGTTATTTAAAAATAGTCATAAGGTATTCAGGGAGCAGGGATCCTCGAATCAGATATTTCCATTAAAATGTGGAGTTTGTTTTCTTTGTTTGCAATATGTTCTACTATATATTGCGCATAAGCAAGTAAACACAAATTGAATAATTTCTCAATAATGTCACAATTCTGTGTGTGTGTGTGTGTGTGTGCGCGCATTCTTTAAGGACTACCAAGCACAGAACAGTAATATGTCGTATTTGAACCTACCAAACTTCAACCTATAACCATTCAATCGTATATATTATTATAACATTCATTGCGAAACCAAGACCTCTGTTTGAGCATGTTGGACTAACGTGCAAAAAAAAAAGAAAAATAAAAACCGTGAATTCAAAGTGCATAATTAAGGTAGTTTATCAGCCACCAGTGGCGTATCAAGGGGTAGAAATGGGTGGGTAGGGTCAAGGCGAAACACTGTTATTATGCATTAGCACTTCGCACGTTTTCTTCAACGCCCTATGCGAATGTAAATGTCAAAAACAAAATGCCGACAGCGCACAAATTGTAAATAACAACATAATTATCGTAAATTTCATACCCCACCCGCCAAAAAAGAAAATTCGAAAGTTAGAAATGTGCTATGATGCAGAATCAAGATACGAAAGAGAATCAAAGAAAATTAAAATTGACAAAAAGTTATATATTTATATATATATATATATATATATATATATATATATATATATATATATATATATATATATAAAATATATAATATACAATTTCGTATTATATATTTATATATATATATATATATATATATATATATATATATATATATATATATATATATATATATATATATATATATATATATATATATCGTTTCGAACTAGCTCAATACATTTGCGACTGGGCTCGTATATATAAATTATAAATTCTAACCTCACTTTTTGTAAGAAAATTTAATAATGTCTTATGTATTTGTTATTTTCATTGTAATATTCTGTTGCCCATGATCACAGAACTGTAATACTCTCCACCACGACATTATAAAATAGTTATTTGAAAATAATAAATAAATAAAATATGTGATAAACTGTCAAATCAAGAATTAGTAATCCTAATTCAACTCAAACATCGTTTTACTTAAAATTGTCGTGTGAGAAATAAGAATCCGTTTTGCGAATCGACAGCGATAAAATTTCACGTTAAATTTGCGGCATAATAAAATATTTATCGAGAGCCCTCGATAGACGAGTCGCGGATCTGAAGAAAATACACGTCCCACGAATTGCTTATAGTATGAACGGTGGCAAGGCGGCGATAGGAGGGTGATTAAGGTGTAGAAGGGATGGTAAAACAACAGGGTTGGATTGTAGGGGTGAGGCTGAAAGTGTTGTTTTTACGAGTTCAACTAATTAAAAAATAAACCGTTTTCTTCTTAGAAAATGCTTCGCTGTTATGTAATAAAATAAAGGGATTTTAGTGCATTCGGTAGTAATAGTGATAATTTTAGGTCCAGGATAGGGCTTTCATTGTCTGTTATAAGCGTATAGGACCACGATTTTCAAACTAAAAATGATTGCTTTTAATAGATGTAGTCGTTTTTAAGAGCACTGAAATATTTTCTCGATGACTATGTTTAAAAGTAATCATAAAATCATATATTTAAAATACGATTATTGGGTCGGTGCTACTAGCAATTAATAACATAAAAACCTTTTAAATATATTACCTACTGCTTATCCTATCATCAAAGTATGCTTCGACTGATACTCAAACTTAGATTCAGTGTATGTATACAAAAGATATTAAATTCAAACCCTTCAAGTTCCTCTAAAAAGCAATAAATTTCAATCGTATATGAATATTTTCCGAAAAGCAACACAAAGTAAATGTAAACGTAAAAAAAAAACTTATATTGATGAAACCAATATATACGTATCGTTTCCTTTTACTACGTATACCTGTGTATATCGTTATCTTTGTCCAAACGTATCGAATATATCGTACGTATATGGAGAAATATAAGATACATTTGCTTTGATTCTTTTAACAACATTTTTTGCTTTTATTATAAAATGGATATCTTCAGATATAGTATCTATTGTAAATAATGATGTTCTACCTATTACATATACAAGATAGTGTTTTGCAACGTTTGGAAATTATATAAATTACTTTTATTTAACTTATTTTGTAAGAAAGATTGTGAATACATGAAAAGAGTTGTCTGCCGCACACCCTTTAAGACCATACGTATGTTGAAATATAATTCTATTTTAAACAATATATTTAAATACATTCTAACAAACAAAAATATCTAAATAGTAATGACACAAATTCACGGAAAATATTTGATAGCTGATAGGAAACTAATATAAAATTATGTATCAATTGCATTTTGAGATCTAACAACTGTGAATGATACACTTTTTGAAATCACTATTAAAATATAAATTGTATACATCTTTATATCGTTCATTTTGAATCCAAATAATTTTTGACTTGCTTGGACGCAGGCTAAAGCTTAAATGAACTATGTATTATAATCATGAACATTGTCAAACTCGAGTTTTTAACAGAAATACATATTTGGCCATCTCTAAATCGAATCAGACTATTTTTGGAATGATGACTGTATTCATGTGTGCGTGTGTATGAACGCTCTAAATTTCTTTACCGCTGAACATAAAATAAGATATTTTGATTTTGTGTTGATTTTGATTTGTGTTGCAAGGCAGTCAAGCACAGTTAACTAGATTTGCATGCACAGTTGTCACCTTTGTCTCCATGTGGTTCCTCGTTGCACGTTCCCTAAAGTAGATCGGCGCCGTTTTATTCGCACGATACACCACCGCATACAGAAAGAAAGAAAGAAAACGATGTTCACTTCAAAACAGTTCATCACTCCCTTTACTACGCTAATACCGCCACTATGGTATTTTATCTGTCGTTTTTATAACTCAAAAACGACTTTGCATTACTCTGCAGAATACAACGATAAACAGGATTGTCATATATACTTTAGCGTAAAATAGTTATGTATGATAGTATAAAAGTATACATAGAATAAAACGCTTGAACCATTGGTAATCATTTACTAACTGAAATATATAATAGACGTCAAGTCAAACAAACTAAGGCATCCGTCGAGATCAATTTAAATGGAGCGGCGTATTCAGAAGCGCTTTTTTAGCAGTCTGAGCACTGAGCACTGAGCACTGAGCAGCCGGGTGTATATTGCAACCACAAGAATTCCACTCGCTTTGTACTTGTTGTTAACATCGAAAGCGTAGCCGCTGAGTTGAGCGCTGACGCTGAGACGGGAACCGACGCCAGGCCTTTCACCATTCATGTCAACACCATATCCAACTTGGCCAACTTTGCAAAACCAAATATTCCACCACAAAACTTGGGCAGCCAGGTATTTCTACTATTTGCAATTCCGCGAAGCACACCAACAGTAAATTAAATATGTATATATATATATATATATATATATATATATATATATATATATATATATATATATATATATATATATATATATATATATATATATATAACTCAAAGAATTATTTTAGATACATACATTCGTAATCTCAGTTTTAATCTATAAAAAACTAAATAATTAAAACATCCACTGAATAGATAATTCGACGAGTTAAAGGCATTGGTGTCTGCACATATGTATGTTTATTTTTTTAATGATTCACACATAAGGAAATTGCAAACTTGAGATTTCAACGAAAATATACGCTTTGAATGATGTCTGTCTGCGATTAAACATTGTAGAGCCAAAATGGTTGAACGTACAATTTTGAAATTTTAAACTTGTATATATTTTTGAAAAGAATATTTAAACCGGACGTGCATGTTTACTCGATTATCCGATTCTTTAGTAAGTATCCATTTTATAAGTTTTAAAGCATATTCTCCAAAATCGACAGAGTTATAAGAACCTTTTTCGGAGCATGTTAAAAATAAATAAATATTCATATAGTTCGAGGAATGATTGTACTATAATTCGTCCCTTTTAAATGGGAACCAGAATACAAATTGATATAACACATACTATAGGATAACAGTGCGGCTATATAACACAAATCATAATATATATATATATATATATATATATATATATATATATATATATACGTATTGTAGTGTATTTTATTAGATTTATCATTCATATGACTGCAGCTAAATGCGAAACACTATTCAATTGTCCAATACAATAAAATTTATTCTAAATTTATTCTGAATGTAAGATTTATGCAACTGAAAACGTCATGTAAGCTACGATTTAAGCGGGCGGCATAGAAAGCTGAATTATGACTTTATTCAATTTTTGAACATAAATTGCTGCCACCAATTTATATTAGGTACGTAGTGAATGTATATGCCAAGTTTTGTCAATAACACTAAGCTTTAAGTCTAGCTTAAAAGTAACATGTGTATGCAATATATGGTGCCATTTGGACAAGTCTATGATTTATGTAAAATTTTGAATCATTATACGCTGGCTGAAATTTGATCGTATTCGTTTTGTTGCATATGTTTTTTAAGTTTAGCCACGAATTCACATCCATCACAAAAAAACAGAGAAGCGCCACCACTCGCGGATAATCCGGAGAGTATTATCCGAACATGACGTGGCATTTTTCCATCATACAATTCGTTTGGTTGTAATCCTTCTTCGGTTCAGAATACAAGCAAACCCACTGGCATAAATGTCAACAAAATCATCTACCACTTAACCTGAATTACACACAAATATATTTCACATTTTATTAAACATTCCACAATATACAATAATATTCTATGTTTATCTTTTTAATTATTGCGCTTGGAAATATAATATTCAGGTGAAATTTGAACTTATACCATATAGGTAAAATTTTAACAATGTTAACATACTAAATATAATTTTTTAAATATTTAATGAATCCTTCCAGATAGAACTATAATATTTAGCATAATTAAAAACATTTATATTTCTAAAGTGTTCATTTGGTTTAAAAAAAATACCACTAGAGAGATGGATCATCCGACAGATATCCGACTGTACCTTTCTACGAGTATTTTTATTCTTTTTTAATGCACACCAGCCAGAAAAAAAAAACGCTCCATTTTAAATTCGCTTCATTTAAATAAACGTAACGAATGATAGGTATGATAGAATATAAGAGTGAGATTTATTTATGTTTGCTCGAAAAGTAAAAGGGTTGTGTGTCATGCGAACCGCTTTTTTGAGTTACATAGTACATAAATGTTCAATTTTACAGTGGCTTAGACACACAGGGGTTATTAGGTCAGAGAAAACTCACCTCTGACCTATTTGTATTTTAACATATGGCCATTTATCACTTTCAAAATATTTTGTGCCACTGCAAAATTCAAACTCTATTATTTATTAAAATGTAAATATTAAAGTAGTTATTGTGAGTGAAGTTATTTATGAATGTGCGTTTATTATTATTATTATTATTATTATTATTATTATGCTAGTTTAATAATAATAATTGTATTTGTTTATGAAACATAGAAAGCCACATATACAATTTCGAACATAGATTCTTGTTGGCGATAATCATGCTATATAGCGACGGAAAGCTGGAAGAGGAACTCCAGTCGGGTTATAAATCATCATCTCCTTATATTTACATCCGTTCCATTTCCTCTTTTACTTTCGCTGTTTACTTTCTCTATGGTTCTCGTGGAAACTCCAACGTAGCTTAAGAATTACGAAACGAAACAGCCACAGCCACTGTCAAGAGACAGCGTGCCACACAGACAGACAGACACAAGCAAAGAAATGTGTGTCATGTGTGAGATAACGACATCTCTACTTTGCTATATTGCCAGCCTATACATTCATTAGCCATCTTCTGATGGTTTCAGTGCGAAGCGAAACTTTTGCCACCGCCTAAACATCGTGCAAACTTATTAATATTATATGTGAACGCTCTAGAGCCCAAAAGTGTTGAAGGTAGAAAACACGAACATATTATACGTACACACACCTAAACATCAAAAGCAAACATCTCGAAAATAATCAATATCGATCGATTCACAATTGCTCAAAATATGTATTTTATATTTAACAAGTGTCAACGCCACTGGTAGAAATGCAAATAAGCTTCAAAAAGAAATAAAAAATTATCTTGAATGTGAAAGTAGAAGTAAATTAACAAGAAATGCAAGGAGAATAAAAAAAGATAGCACGATCCCAAGGGTTGTGTAAATTAGCGAATATAAGAGAGATAGAGATAGAAAGTCAGTTGGGTTTGTGATGACGGAATGGAGAAAACCTAGTCAAGAATCTCATTAAATACAAACTTGTTGTTTTTGTTCTGTATGTACGTAATTTTTTTTAATGGGATTGTACGTACACCCCAAACATTTACTTTTTGATCGTTTTACATCCTCAGATTTTTTCTACCCATAATTCAGCATTTTCTCTAATTTACAGCCATAATAAGAAAACCCAACAAATACAGTATAATATTCAACACATAGAATCTACGTTAATATATTACAGAACTTAAGATACCTATTTGTTAACATACAAAGAAAAATTGACTAGTCAAATTATTTTTAAATATTTGCTAAAAATAAGATGAAGACATTTGAACTTGACTTTCTTCTACTTCCGATATTTATATAATATTGCTACTAATTGTGCTTTAAATTCATGCACCGATTGCAATCAAACAGTATTAATATGTGTGGTAACTAGGGAAACGTAAATTGGCAATTTTTCAGTAAATGATAATTTTTTTCAAAAAATACATTTCAAACCAAAGTTGCTGGAAATGTCGCCTTTGAAACAAGTTATTTTATATTTGTTTCCGTAGTTATACATATTGCTTTTGTTTCATAGCAGTCGTAGAGTGAATTTAAAACAAAATAATGCATTATTATAAATACAGATAATAATAAATAATGTACAAGAAAGTTTAGAGAAAGCCACTATAACTTTTTTAGTTTTGAAGTATTCGAAGACAATTCCATTAAATAAAATGTAAATGTAACCATAATAGTAAAAACATTCACAGCAATAATTCTTGTACTCGTAAAATCACTTTAGCATTTATTGTTTTTAAACCGTAAATCTGTAAAAGCCATGTTTACACGATGACACGTTCAGATAACGACTTCCGCCACTTGGGACCCAACCGGTTCAAACTATCTTTTATTTTTTCTCCTTCTTTTTTTCTTTTTTTGCCGCATTTTTACTATTTTTCTCGCAACAACAAACGCTCATAAGTTTGCATATGCTAGCACGTTCTTACATTTTTATTACAGCTTTTTTGTATTATTTTTGAAGTTCAACGTATACGCCTTTATTGCACTCAAAAAGAGATAAGATATGTGGTCTCATAGTTTCCGTAGAAACAGATTTGATGCAATATATAGTTTGCTCTTCCTTAGAAACAAACATATTCCGACGTGATCATATTTTCCAGTATGATTATAGTACTAATTATCAGTGCAAAATACAAGCATAGATATAGATGTGATACACTAAAAAATTATAATTAAAAAAAAAAAAAACGTTCTTTTAATCACTGATGTTTAAATAAAGAAAGCCTATTTATTACCATTGAATCTTGAAGAGATGGAATAATAAAAGATAATAATTATATGGCGAGCCAATGATATTTCTATGAAATATTTTTGTGTGATTACAATACTATCTATTGCACATAACGTATAAGAAAGTATAAGAAGAAACGAATGTTCATTTGGTGTGCAAGTGTTTGTTTTGTTACGGCATCCGATATATTATAGCGAATGATCTTTCTATTCTGCTGCATCTGAGCTCATTACACATAACGTCGAGAATGTTTACAATAACAATAGTCGTAGCCATGGTCAAATGGTCATTTAGTTTACTGCGAACACACACACACATTTCTATCTATCGTTGATTGATTGGGGCTTTTGTATTTGTACCGCGATTCAATAGAATGACTGATAGCTCAATAGGATATTGTTTGTAAATAGCGAAAAAATCTATAGAAAATATTCAGAATATTTTACGTGAAATTTAAATGATGTATGGTTAAAACAAATATTCGTACCTTCAGCTCGCTTTACCAGCCGAGCTAATATAACCAATGAAAAATTATTTACTTTAGATTATACATAACGTATAGGAAAGTCAAATAATAGCTATATTCCATATTAACAAGCAATGGTGCATTTTTAGAATCAGACAGACTTTACATAAATTTGGATCTGAAAATACTTATAATCACTTATTTTTGAACATTATATACATAAAATGAGATTTAATTGTTCTTGATTGATGGACATCCAGAAAATTGAAAGAAACTGTTTCACTGGTCGCGCGTACGCAATATTGTATTGTACATTTCAAAATGATTATTATAATATTACATGCGTGTGTATATTGTATTACATTTCATATCATTTCATCATATTT
Source organism: Leistus spinibarbis (assembly GCA_933228885.1). Classification (NCBI taxonomy): domain Eukaryota; kingdom Metazoa; phylum Arthropoda; class Insecta; order Coleoptera; family Carabidae; genus Leistus; species Leistus spinibarbis. Next base: position 7,175,558 of record OW121807.1, read on the forward strand.
AAATGAAAGATTACCACCTGTTAAATGATTCAATGATATGGGCACATTGTATCCTCGGGATAACCTAGTCATATAAGTATATATAATCAAATATCAATACATATTCTTTGGTAATTCGTATAAGTAAGTTCAGTGTAGAGCACAGTAGGTTTAATTGTGAAATCAAATTGACTAAATACAAAAACATTGGGCATTGTAGCTAATAAAGTTAGTTTTAAACAAGGAAATTTGATTAAGACACCCAACAAAAACTGCTATATTGTATGCTATTATGAAATTATCTATATAAATGTGTAGATATAATTTACCGTTGCTAGACAGAGAACAAGATATAAACCAGATATAGCGTATAATTTTATTTAAAACTTACCTTAATTTTATATATTAGCCACTGATTTAAATAAAAATAATTACAATCACAATTGCACAAAAAACAATAAAATAACGTCAATAAAATAAACACAAAAATAATCTCACAAGAGTACTACGAACTATTCATTCAAATGAAACATAATAGCAGCCTAAATAATGACATTCATAACGAATCGTGAAAAATACACGAACAGGGCCACTGCTACTGCCACATCAACCACGATCCACGATCCAAATAATACTGAAAATAAGTGGCGCGAAACGCGAAACGCGAAACTCGAAACACATAAAAATGCTTGTTTTTTGTTTTGCCGTATTTGCGCATGCGTCTCCATGTTGATTTTTCCGCAATATTAATAAATAATTTGAATTCATAGTTTCAAATAAATGGAATATATATATATATATATATATATATATATATATATATATATATATATATATATATATATATATATATATATATATATATATTTATAAATATAGATCATATTTTGTAAATGTTATTGCTTTGAAACCCTGTAGTTACCACACATATTATATTAAATACAATAAAGCAATAAGTTTAGTGAAAACCACTCCAATTTTTAGCTCGCCATACGAAGTACTGAAGAAGTTAGAGCAATCGGCCGTGTATGTGTAGTATTCTCGGATCAAAAAATTTCCTTAATATGCTAAATTTTCGGCCAAAAAATGAGATAGCGCGATTTGAAGTTGATAAAATGAAAATCTCCATATAACTCGAAAACGGTGCATCGTATCGAGCTGCCGTTAACAGTGTTCGCATAGAGTAAGGGAGGATCAAGATATTGGTCCTTTAAAGTAGAGTTATTTGTTAGCACCCCTCACTGATACATTTAAACAGACTGATTATTAATGTTTAATGAATCATTGATTTCAGTTAACTATTTACTCAATGTATTTCTTAGTGAGAAATGTGTAAGTCCCGTCACCATGTCAAAGTTAATTAAATTTAATGCACTGCATATTTTAAAACTACTGAAGATTTGGCTGCAAAGGGCGACCTATATTCCTAATTTAATTTGGAGATAGCTAGCGATAAGCCTATTTATATATAATATGTAAACTGATTAGCAATAATGCTTGTTTTACCCTACGTTTTAAACATTTGTGTCGTTCGGTTTGACACACGTAAATTAATATGTATATCTACATATATATATATATATATATATATATTTCTATACAATATATTAATTGCATATATGCAGTGCAAACTGCGAAAACTTTAAAAGAGCGGATGCCCAGCAACCAGAACTGGGACATCCTAACTAACTTTAGTGTCCTGTAAATGTGTAAGTACAGTTATCAGGGGTCCACCGCTCCGTCCTCGGGCGGACCCATCCACGTGACGCTACGACCCCACGGCAGGGTCAATCAACCAACGCACCCACCCGGTCTCGCTGCCAAGTTCGGTAACACCTTGCTTCTCCACTGCACTCTGGCCGTACAGCGGATAGGCACGGGGCCGTCCCTGACACCGAGCGCACCTACTGCCAACAACAACCATCAAACTTTTGTGCCCCTAACGGAGCTTACTAGGTATATCAGACACGTTGCGACAGATAGGCTTCTTAGGAGATGCGATTGGTCAATTTGACAAAACGCGCCAATACACTAAACAATGTTAGTAATCTCATTTGGACCAAAAAAAGAAAATATGGCAAAATTGGTGTGTGTAATAACTCTCCAGCTATATAACACCAGCCCATCACTAGCTTTGTACGTTTCTACACCGCAGCCTGGAACTTCCAGCCCCTTACCCTGGCCGTCTACCGGTATATCCAACCAAGAGCCCAACTGATACCGCTGAGTCATTTGCCAAACGGACTCGCAAATACTCACGATTAAACAGTTGGAACAAATGGAAGCTACGATAGACGGCAGGGCCCAGAACGCAAAGCCCAAACTGAGGGTGCATACTAAGTACCCCGACACCCGTAATGCCGGTCGAGGCGATGGGAGCGCACAAGCCATAAGTATACTTGAATTAGCCAACTTGTTGATTAAAAACGCTGAATAATGTCAGCTTGACTTTAAATTAAATAACAATGAAATAACAATCAAAATTCGCGAACCGACCACCCCAATACACCCGTGATCATCATTCATTTCCCTCCCACAAAAAATATATACAGGATCTGAGATATACAAACGACTCAGTCCAACACTTATTTAATCCATTGTTAAATGGCCCCGGGGCCAGTTAGGTTGAGGTGTTGTGTTGCAGGCGCCCCTACTTGTAGCAGAGGGGCCTGTTGATGATGTTGTTGTTGTTGTTGCACCCAGGTGGCGTTTATGCTTGTTTGCCCATTCCCTAACCTAACCTAGCCTACCTACTTTCATTTCTATTACGACCTATTTTATTATGGGCAACACAAACATGGCCCCCAGGTGTCCGTTGTCCGCTGCGAAGCGTTGTTAATAATAAAATAATTAATTTGCAATATTTTATGATGCGCGAAGTTATGTTGAAGTTAGGATGTACGAATATATAATGGGGGGGGGGGGGGGAGGAGTCGTGCCATTTTTCAAAATCACTTATACCCTTAAATATTTGAACTCTATGTTTAAAGAATAAGGCAAAAGGGCAAAATAAGTGATTATGCTTTATATTTCCCAGCTGTGGAAGGCGTAAGTCGTTCTAAAGTCAAGCGACTCCAGAAAGACTTACTTGAATAGATGAAGTTAAGTTACACCCGCACGACTGTCAATTCTTTTGTTATAACAACAAAAATGATTCGAATTGCAGTCGATTTTGATTTTCGTTCGCTGATATTAGGATTGAAAAACGACTCACCGCTTAAATCCAAATTTGTTCCTCTCCTATACCAACCAGGGCAATGTGTGCCCAAGTCACAAGAATCTGCCCAAAAAATACTCAAACAATATTGGCATAAATGTATGCAATTTTACTTAAACATTTTTTTGGCAGACTTCTAGACAACTTGGCAACATTGAGCTGGTTGGGTACACCACAGCCGAAGTTCTAGTTGTCCTTTTTGACTGGCGATAATGTCACTTTTTAGAGTCCCGCGAATTATGACTTTAAAACACACTCACTTCACATATTTTAAACGATCGTTTCATTATTTTTATAACACTGACTCTACACTAACTATTCACTGACTCTACACTAACTTTTCACTGACTTTTCTCACTGACTTTTCTCACTGACTATTCACCGACTTTTCACTGATTAATCACCGACTTTGGCAATTTACTATTGCATTTGAAAATAAACATTCGCGTAACACCACCGAATGGTCAAAATTGCGTACGGTACATACATACATAAATAAATATAGAAATATAGAAATCAGGTGGGAAATATAAAGATGGCACGTGGGGCTAATAAAAAATCACTTACCCCATTTTCATTTCATTTCGGATGAGGCGCGTGGTGTTTGTTATCTGCCTTGTCCACCGTTGAAACATCCGTTGACTGAGTCGGCATCTGTCTGCTTTAACACTCACTGATCTGTAACAACGTAAAGTAGACATTTAGTATTGAATTTTATTTGCACCTGAACTAGAAAATTATATTTTCGAATCGTAGTGTAATTAATTAATTTTTTTAGCAAGAGTCTTACAAAGTTCATTTAAACATTTGTAGTACATTTTTGTCCTAGAAGAACTGAAGGTCATTCACTGTCTAAAGGGCTATGTTAAATCGACTTTACAACAAGCCCAGTTGTTTAAGAATTTTAATAGAATTAATGAGACATTCATTTATTTATTGATTTTTATATATTTCACAATGTATGGATATTATATTTTATATTTTTTTGGATATTGGATGAGATTTGAATCCAGTGAAGACAATTTAAAATATTGTATAAGTATTATTTACTGTTTCTTTTCCGTATTGTTTAAAAAAAGAATTGTTAATCAAATGAGTTTAATTTTTATATTAAATTATGTTAATAATAATAATAATATATATATATATATATATATATATATATATATATATATATATATATATATATATATATTTTGTAACTTTATTCATTTTTTATATTTATATTTTGTTGTGTTGTATCTAACAAATAAACGAAATATAGACTGAATTAGATTACGGGTTGTAGAATGCCCTTGAATGATAACGGCATATTCTTTAATTAGTAATGTTGGGTTAGTTTATTTATTATTATATTTAATCTGTTAACAATTTGTCCGTGTTTTGTTGCAAAATTTCCCAAATAATAATAATATACATGCAGCAAAATCACTCTACTAGATACACGAAAGATAAACTAGAAATGTGAATACATGTTTTGAAATAAAGATTTAACGAAGACCTGTCTGTACTCACTGGTTATAATATCCTAATTAATGAACGGATGTTACTAGTATAATTAGAATGCATCGTCATCACAAGCGTCGAAATAAAAAGGTATTGTTCGAACTTGTATTTACGTATGATGTAAGATGTAAACAAAATTTATATCCACATTTAATACCTATATTTTTCGTTGCAAAGTTTCAGATATGATCAATCCGAACGTTCTGAGTATTCGAATCAAGTTTTTTGCGACTATATTTAATACAATGCGATAAAATAAACTACAGCCTGTTTGAAATTTTTTTAGCTTGAAATTTTTATTTATTATTAGTAGTATTGAACCATTTATTTAGTACCTCTGTTGTAATATTATTATATCAAATAAGAATTTAAATATAATTTATACATGAAATAATATCAATCGAAAATTATTATTATTTATAATAATAGAAAATTTGAAATTTATATTAATTTAAGTTAGTAGTATTGAACCATTTATTTAGTACCTCTGTTGTAATATTATTATATCAAATAAGAATTTAAATATAATTTATACATGAAATAATATCGATCGAAAATTATTATTAATTATAATAATAGAAAATTTCAAATTTATTATTAATTTAAGTAAGTAGTATAGAACCATTTATTTAGTACCTCTGCTCTAATATTATTATATCAAATTAGAATTTAAATTTAATTTATACATGAAATAATATCGATCGTAAATTACTATTATTTATAATAATAGAAAATTTAAAATTTTTATTCATTTAAGTTAGTAGTATAGAACTATTTATTGGGTACTACTGTTGTAAATTATTATTTCAAGTTAGTATGTAATAAATCGATCGTAAATATAATCAAAATATAATTTAAAATGTAAAAGTAATTTATTATTTTGAAATAATTAAGAAACAAATTTGTAAATATCTCATATATTAAAATATCGAAAATATTCAAAATTATCCAGGACATGTCACCATTTTTCTCTAAAGAACCAATATTCAAACAACCGAAATATTGCTTAAATAAATATAAATACTGCTTCGCTAAATTTAAACCGATTACTTAAGCAACTTGTAAATATATATATATATATATATATATATATATATATATATATATATATATATATATATATATATATATATATATAAACTAAAGTGGTACAAAAAAATTTCCCACTATTTAGAATCACTGGAATTAAATTAATTTAATTTAAAATTGAATGAAAAAAATAAAATATATCAAATAAATGCACTAACATAAATAAAATGCAGAATAAAAAAGTTTCCACTATTTAAATCCACTGAAAATAATTTAAACTTCCGCTTCAGGAACGTAATTAATAAAAGAAAAGTTTTAAATAAATAAAATCTTATCTAAATTAACATAAAATAAAACCAACTGTTGAGAACCGCTTATAAATTCATATATGTAAATAGCCCTATAAACCTATAACTATATTCTAGCGGGAACATTCAGTAATTTTAGCCGCGAACGATGCATCAGTTCGCGCCAAGCCCGAACGTAAAGTCCCCACAATTTATACACACATATAATGTGTACACACAATTATTAACATAGGGGAGGGGGGCAGTGGGGGAGAGGAACACATCAAATATATAGAAATTAATAAATATTCAACAACACAGTTCAAAGAAAATTAAATTAATAATAATTGAGAGAGAGATTAGTTATTGTATAAAAAACATATATATATATATATATATATATATATATATATATATATATATATATATATATATATATATATATTGTTAGTTAAACAAAAAGAAAAGTGTTTAAAATTACGCGAAATTTGTATATTAAAATGAACGCTTACCGAAATATGCAAGTCACCATTCATGTTTTTTTTTTACACAAAGGTTGAAAGTTTCATATCAACATTTTAACATTAATTTCGCGGCTGGCGCCCTAATTTTATGCTCAAAAGTTTACGTGTAACATTATTCATCGATTTGCGATAGTTATTTAGCGATTCTAATAGATTTATTAACGATTTTCAATCAAAATGTGTGAGCGTTTCACGATGCGACTGCACCATAAGGAATGAAAAGATCACCTGATGATGCCGCACGCTGATTGGTCGACACGTCTTATGACGTATACCAAAGCTCACTCTGATCTAACCGAAAAACATCGATAAATATTCTCATTTCTTATCAAATTACATGAAAGAACTATGTAAAACTAACTTAACAGTAAAATTACTTATATATCAAAACCTATAAATATGATTTATCCCGAATTTTAGCTATTTTTTAAATATATGAAAATTGTAAATGACTTATTTAATTTGTCAAAAATTCATTTTATAACGTTTCGCTTTAAAACCGATTACTTAAGCGCCTTGTAAATATGTATGAAAGGGCAGGAAAGCTGCATATTTATTTAATTTAAGATTAAATTAAAATAATTAAATATATCCACTAACATAAATAAAATTAACAATAAAAAGTTTCCACTATTTAAATCCATTGAAAATAATTTTACAACTCCTACATTTCATAACTAATTAAAAAAAAAGCTAAATTATATCAAATCTTACCTTGATTAAATGAAAACAAAACCAACTATTTAGAACCACTGGTATATATTTCAATAGCACTATAAACAGGTGAAATATTTTACCCGCGAACGAGGAACCCAATACAAACATATTTTTAAATATTTCATAGAATAAAAATTGTAAATATTCAAAATTATCTAGTACATGTCACCTATTTGCTCTAAGGCACACATATTAAAAATTCAAATTTTTTTCTACACAATTCTGTATATATAATATAATGTAAAATACAATATATATTATCTGAAATAGTAAAAAAAAAACCCTACTATTTAGAAGCACTGGTAATAAATTATTGGGTCTAGTCCAGATGTTGAATTAAAAAAATAAAGTATATTTACTAACATAAATAAAATGAAGAATAAAAAAGTTTCCACTATTTAAATCCACTGAAAATAATATAAAACTCCTATATTTTCGTTTCTGGTATTTTATTATATCAAAACTAATTAAAAATAATAATTGTTTATTTATATCAAATCTTGATAATAAGTAAAACCAACTATTTAGAACCGCTGGTAAAAGGCAAGCAGCGCCGCGCCGCCGCAGTGGTTATTTCACCCGCGAACGTGGTATCAGCTCCCGCCAAACCGAATGCAATGCAATACAGATATATATATATATTTGTATGTACAGAAAATTAAAACATAGACACAGGGGGGAAGGGAACACATTAAATATGAATGCAATATTATATATGTCCGTTACTTGTCAGATATTTGAAAATTCTCGGTACAATTTAGAATTTATTTAATACCAAACCATTAATATCAAACAGACTAAATTATGTTTATATTGTCAAATCTTTTAAACTGCAAGTATTCATGTTTGCACACCAACTTGTACAACCTACTCTTTATATATACACAATGTGAATATCGTTTTCCTGGACAAAATTCAACTCAAGGCCGTTGTTTACACGCCTTGTTAATTGGATTGTCTAAACAAGTCTCATCGAAACTATGCAGGGATTATTATTTGTTAGTAAGTTTTATTATTGTATATTTAAATCAGTAGTGAGATGTTGTCGTGTGTGTGTGAGTGTTTGTTTTTATTGCTTCTCAACAAAATGGTAAGTTGATTTGATAATATGTTGGAAATTTTAACTTTAATATTTAAAAGGGTACCGAATTTGTTTGTTTTGTTATAGCGCGGTAGTAAGTGTTTGCTTTGTTTGGTTTTTAAATAATATTGTAAATAAAATGACAAAAAAATCGCATAAAATCTTTCGTGTTTAACATATATTTAGATTAATTTGACTATGCTGATTCCAGAAATGGTGACTTTCATACAGGGGAATTCGATGAATTTCACGGTTTTTGCACTGCTTTTGACTTTTAAAGTTATTGTTAGTTATTATTTGACAAATGCTTATATTTAGTTAGAATTTAGATGATATGTATCCCCCGAAGTAGAATAGATCTTGACGTGACGTGGTGAGGCTCACACATCTCGCTAATTATTTAAAATAACAATTCAATCCATTTGTACATATAATAATTTATTAAATAATGTTTAGCTTTTGTTAATTGTTATTTACTGTGTGGGTTGGGTTGCCAACAGACAAACTTTACAGTGTCATTCAGAAATAGCGCCTCATATTTCGCAATTGCACAACACAATTTTCGAAATAAATGTTTACTGTTAAATAAATTTAATATCGTACCGATGTTTGTATAACCGCCAAGGATGGTTGCTGCAAATCGGTCTATATTTCGTGTAGTAGTTTATTCTTTAAGCATAGTATTAAATATAAATTTGATTCGAATACTCAGAACGTTTGGATTGATCATATCTGAAACTTTGCAACGAAAAATATAGGTATTAAATGTAGATATAAATTTTGTTTACTTCTTACATCATACGTAAATACAAGTTCGAACAATACCTTTTTATTTCGACGCTTGTGATGACGATGCATTCTAATTATACTAGTAACATCCGTTCATTAATTAGGATATTATAACCAGTGAGTACAGACAGGTCTTCGTTAAATCTTTATTTCAAAACATGTATTCACATTTCTAGTTTATCTTTCCGTGTAATAGGTCGTCGTGTATATTTAGTTTGAGTGATTTTTTGCATGTGTATTTATTATTATTTGAGAAATTTTGCAACAAAAAAGAAAGTAAATTCAAAATTAAATGTGTTATTTTAGCAGAACCAAATTGACACGGACAAATTGTTAAAAGTTTAAATATAATAATAAATAAACCAATCAAACATTATTAATTAAAGAAATTGCCTTTATCATTCAAGGACATTCTACAACCCGTAATCTAATTCAGTCTATATTTCGTTTATTTGTTAGATACAACACAACAAAATATAAATTTACAAATATTCAGAAGTTCCGGCTGCTGTAAGAAGAGAATGCCTATGAGGAAGTCTGCTTTGGTAAGTGTTAATCATTATTATTTCAATCCTTTAAATACATCACTACAATAAAAATAAAATTAAAATCACTAGACATAATCACACAATAAACCAACCAGATAATTCAAATTTAAATTGAAATTGTTTTCTACCAGTTTGTGAACAGCTAGCATGCACACTTATTCCACAACAACAATATTCAAAATATACAACTGTACTAAATGTCTACTTTACCTTGTTACAGATCAGACAGAGAGTTAAAGAAGACAGATGCCTCCCGATCTCCCGACTCACTCAACGGATGTTTCATCTTCGGTCAGCGCGGTCTTCCAAGACAACTAACACCGAGGGACAAAATGGCAACATCGCCCACCAACACTGACACCATACAACACGCTGAAGAGGGAACATTCCCGATTACAAACAAGACGCCTCATCCGAAATGAAATGAAAATAGGGTAAGTGATTTTTTATTAGCCCCACGTGCCATCTTTATATTTCCCACCTGATTTCTATATTTCTATATTTATTTATTTATGTATGTACCGTACGCAATTTTGACCATTCGGTGGTGTTACGCGAAAGTTTATTTTCAAATGCAATAGTAAATTGCCAAAGTCGGTGATTAATCAGTGAAAAGTCGGTGAAAAGTCAGTGAATAGTCAGTGAGAAAAGTCAGTGAAAAGTTAGTGTAGAGTCAGTGAATAGTTAGTGTAGAGTCAGTGTTATAAAAATAATGAAACGATCGTTTAAAATATGTGAAGTGAGTGTGTTTTAAAGTCATAATTCGCGGGACTCTAAAAAGTGACATTATCGCCAGTCAAAAAGGACAACTAGAACTTCGGCTGTGGTGTACCCAACCAGCTCAATGTTGCCAAGTTGTCTAGAAGTCTGCCAAAAAAATGTTTCAGCAAAATTGCATACATTTATGCCAATATTGTTTAGGTATTCTTTGGGCAGGTTCTTGTGACTTGGGCACACATTGCCCTGGTTGGTATAGGAGAGGAACAAATTTGGATTTAAGCGGTGAGTCGTTTTTCAATCCTAATATCAGCGAACGAAAATCAAAATCGACTGCAATTCGAATCATTTTTGTTGTTATAACAAAAGAATTGACAGTCGTGCGGGTGTAACTTAACTTCATCTTTTCAAGTAAGTCTTTCTGGAGTCGCTTGACTTTAGAACGACTTACGCCTTCCACAGCTGGGAAATATAAAGCATAATCACTTATTTTGCCCTTTTGCCTTATTCTTTAAACATAGAGTTCAAATATTTAAGGGTATAAGCGATTTTGAAAAATGGCACGACTCCTCCCCCCCCCCATTATATATTCGTACATCCTAACTTCAACATAACTTCGCGCATCATAAAATATTGCAAATTTATTATTTTATTATTAACAACGCTTCGCAGCGGACAACGGACACCTGGGGGCCATGTTTGTGTTGCCCATAATAAAATAGGTCGTAATAGAAATGAAAGTAGGTAGGCTAGGTTAGGTTAGGGAATGGGCAAACAAGCATAAACGCCACCTGGGTGCAACAACAACAACAACATCATCAACAGGCCCCTCTGCTACAAGTAGGGGCGCCTGCAACACAACACCTCAACCTAACTGGCCCCGGGGCCATTTAACAATGGATTAAATAAGTGTTGGACTGAGTCGTTTGTATATCTCAGATCCTGTATATATTTTTTGTGGGAGGGAAATGAATGATGATCACGGGTGTATTGGGGTGGTCGGTTCGCGAATTTTGATTGTTATTTCATTGTTATTTAATTTAAAGTCAAGCTGACATTATTCAGCGTTTTTAATCAACAAGTTGGCTAATTCAAGTATACTTATGGCTTGTGCGCTCCCATCGCCTCGACCGGCATTACGGGTGTCGGGGTACTTAGTATGCACCCTCAGTTTGGGCTTTGCGTTCTGGGCCCTGCCGTCTATCGTAGCTTCCATTTGTTCCAACTGTTTAATCGTGAGTATTTGCGAGTCCGTTTGGCAAATGACTCAGCGGTATCAGTTGGGCTCTTGGTTGGATATACCGGTAGACGGCCAGGGTAAGGGGCTGGAAGTTCCAGGCTGCGGTGTAGAAACGTACAAAGCTAGTGATGGGCTGGTGTTATATAGCTGGAGAGTTATTACACACACCAATTTTGCCATATTTTCTTTTTTTGGTCCAAATGAGATTACTAACATTGTTTAGTGTATTGGCGCGTTTTGTCAAATTGACCAATCGCATCTCCTAAGAAGCCTATCTGTCGCAACGTGTCTGATATACCTAGTAAGCTCCGTTAGGGGCACAAAAGTTTGATGGTTGTTGTTGGCAGTAGGTGCGCTCGGTGTCAGGGACGGCCCCGTGCCTATCCGCTGTACGGCCAGAGTGCAGTGGAGAAGCAAGGTGTTACCGAACTTGGCAGCGAGACCGGGTGGGTGCGTTGGTTGATTGACCCTGCCGTGGGGTCGTAGCGTCACGTGGATGGGTCCGCCCGAGGACGGAGCGGTGGACCCCTGATAACTGTACTTACACATTTACAGGACACTAAAGTTAGTTAGGATGTCCCAGTTCTGGTTGCTGGGCATCCGCTCTTTTAAAGTTTTCGCAGTTTGCACTGCATATATGCAATTAATATATTGTATAGAAATATATATATATATATATATATATATGTAGATATACATATTAATTTACGTGTGTCAAACCGAACGACACAAATGTTTAAAACGTAGGGTAAAACAAGCATTATTGCTAATCAGTTTACATATTATATATAAATAGGCTTATCGCTAGCTATCTCCAAATTAAATTAGGAATATAGGTCGCCCTTTGCAGCCAAATCTTCAGTAGTTTTAAAATATGCAGTGCATTAAATTTAATTAACTTTGACATGGTGACGGGACTTACACATTTCTCACTAAGAAATACATTGAGTAAATAGTTAACTGAAATCAATGATTCATTAAACATTAATAATCAGTCTGTTTAAATGTATCAGTGAGGGGTGCTAACAAATAACTCTACTTTAAAGGACCAATATCTTGATCCTCCCTTACTCTATGCGAACACTGTTTTTTCTCGCGGTTTGCTGTGGAGGTCGTAATATTATTTCAATTAAGTTGAAAAAATTTGACAATATATACCAAATATAGGTTGTTTGACTGTCCAAATTTCAACTCTCTATCTTTTATGGTTTGGTCGGAAAAAATTCGCAATGTTTGATAAAAATTTAAAGTTAAAAAAATTCCATGAAATGTGTCCAAAAATTTGTTTCTTTTCAAAGTAAAGTAAAGTTTCTAGAGTAATTAAATATCGGGGAACTCAAATCTGTTAACGGCGGCTCGATTCGATGCACCGTTCTCGAGTTATATGGAAATTTGCATTTTATCAACTTCAAATCGCGCTAACAGCAATTTCTAACGGTTTTTCACCACTTTAATTAACATTTTTGTAATCAGCGTAGTCAAATTAATCTAAATATATGTCAAACTCAAAAATAATTATGCGATTTTTTTTCCGAAAAAATGGCACCGTTTTTACGAAAATCGACGATTTTCACTGTTTTTTCTCGCGGTTTGCTGTGGAGGTCGTAATATTATTTCAATTAATTTGACAATATATACCAAATATAGGTTGTTTGACTGTCCAAATTTCAACTCTCTATCTTTTATGGGTTGGTCGGAAGAAATTCGCAAAGTTTGATAAAAATTTAAAGTTAAAAAAATTCCAAGAACTTATAGTAGTAGCATAGGCTGTCGTATTATATTTTCTCTCTGGGGCACATTTGTAAATAGAATCTCTGTTTCCACATGCACATTTGTTTTGTTAATTATGTTATATAATGTAATTAAACAAACTATATATCAATAAAATAATGTTGTATTAATGTTTGTTTTCTTAAAATATTGAAAACTATTTCAATGACAGTATATTAAATAAAAATAATACAAAAAGAACATTTTTTTTGGTGCTGCCATCTTAAGATGACAGCGCGAACTAGTAGTAGTAGCATAGGCTGTCGCATTATATTTTCTATATGGGGCACATTTGTAAATAGAATCTCTGTTTCCACATGCACATTTGCATTGTTAATTATGTTATATAATGTAATTAAACAAACTATATATCAATAAAATAAAGTTGTATTAATGGTTGTTTTCTTAAAATATTGAGAACTATTTCAATGACATTATATTAAATAAAAATGTTATAAAAATCAATGTTTATTGGTGCTGCCATCTTAAGAAGACAGCGCGAACTAGTAATAGTAGCATAGGCTGTCGCATTATATTTTCTCAATGGGTTACATTTGTTAAATAGAATCTCTGTTTCCACATGCACATTTGTTTTGTTAATTATGTTATATATTGTAATTAAACAAACTATATATCAATAAAATAAAGTTGTATTTATGGTTGTTTTCTTAAAATATTGGGAGCTATTTCTATGACTATATTAAATAAAAATATTACAAAAAATCAATATTTATTGGTGCTGCCATCTTACGATGACAGCGATAACTAGTAATAGTAGCATAGGCTGTCGCATTATATTTTCTCTATGGGGTACATTTGTAAATAGAATCTCTGTTTCCACATGCACATTTGTTTTGTTAATTATGTTATATAATGTAATTAAACAAACTATTAATCAATAAAATAAAGTTGTATTTATGGTTGTTTTCTTAAATTATTGAGAGCTATTTCAATGACAGTATATTAAATAAAAATGTTACAAAAATTCAATGTTTATTGGTGCTGCCATCTTAAGTTGACAGCGCGAACTAGTAGTAGTAGCATAGGCTGTCGCATTATATTTTCTATATGGGGCACATTTGTAAATAGAATCACTGTTTCCACATGCACTTTTGATTTGTTAGTTATGTTCTATAATGTAATTAAACAAGCTATATATCAATAAAATAATGTTGTATTAATGATTGTTTTATTAAAATATTGAGAGCTATTTCAATGACAGTATATTAAATAAAAATATTACAAAAAATCAATATTTATTGGTCCGGCCATTTTAAGATGACAGCGCGAACTAGTAGTAGTAGCATAGGCTGTCGCATTATATTTTCTCTATGGGGTGCATTTGTAAATAGAATCTCGTGTTTCCACATGCACATTTGTTTTGTTAATTATGTTATATAATGTAATTAAACAAACTATATATCAATAAAATAATGTTGTATTAATGGTTGTTTTCTTAAAATATTGAGAACTATTTCAATGACAGTATATTAAATAAAAATATTACAAAAAATCAATATTTATTGGTCCGGCCATTTTAAGATGACAGCGCGAACTAGTAGTAATAGCATAGGCTGTCGCATTATATTTTCTCTATGGGGTGCATTTGTAAATAGAATCTCGTGTTTCCACATGCACATTTGTTTTGTTAATTATGTTATATAATGTAATTAAACAAACTATATATCAATAAAATAATGTTGTATTAATGGTTGTTTTCTTAAAATATTGAGAACTATTTCAATGACAGTATATTAAATAAAAATATTACAAAAAATCAATATTTATTGGTCCGGCCATTTTAAGATGACAGCGCGAACTAGTAGTAATAGCATAGGCTGTCGCATTATATTTTCTCTATGGGGTGCATTTGTAAATAGAATCTCGTGTTTCCACATGCACATTTGTTTTTACTTTCTTTTACAGAGTAATAAGTAAGTATTGTAATCATGAAAAATTTCGAACTCGAGATTTCAACGGATATACATGTTTTGACCTTTTCTGAATCGAATGTGACTATTTTCGGCATGACGTCTGTGTGTGTGTGTGTGTGTGTGTGTGTGTGTGTGTCTGTGAACGCTCTAGGGCCAAAACTGTCGAACGAAAAATTATGAAACTTCAAACTTAAGACTTGTATATACCCTAGATGTGCACCTCCTATTTTTGAAAAGAATATTCAAACCGGTAGTTCATGTTTACTCTATACATTTTTTGTTCTATCTCCAATATCACTAGAACGGCTACACTTACGGCAAAAATAGCAATATTCATAATGAAAGATGTTAATATTTCGCACAACTTTTGTTTGAAAAGTTTCTTCATAAATTGTACCAGTTATGAGAAAACTGCTACGAAAAAACTCAAATATCTTATTTACGTTGCCATGGTGATACCTACAATTGTGACTAATTTTATTATTACTTTCTTTTACAGAGTAATAAGTAAGTATTGTAATCATGAAAAATTTCGAACTCGAGATTTCAACGGATATACATGTTTTGACCTTCCCTGAATCGAATGTGACTATTTTCGGCATGACGTCTGTGTGTGTGTGTGTGTGTGTGTGTGTGTGTGTTTACCAGTTATGAGAAAACTGCTACGAAAAAACTCAAATATCTTATTTACGTTGCCATGGTGATACCTACAATTGTGACAAATTTTATTATTTTTAAAACGAATCAACCATGAGTTACATCATTTGTTTCTTGTTTATTGAGAACAAACAAGCATTCCTTTGACAGTTATCTGTATGAATTAATATTTAAAATATTGATTTCTTATTAGAATAAATTGTATCAGGTAAATTATTATAGAATCAATTTATATTATATATTTGCTGACATAATTAATTAACAATTTCAGAGTTTTACTGTGAAATTTGACTGTTTAAGAGTGAATACGATAAGTACTTCAAATTCAGATCCATTATAAATTGATATAATTATCCAGTTATTTTCATTATATATTAATATCTATCTATTGAAAACTACGTAAAAGAAAGTTGAGTGCAGGCCACTCCAGATTTTTTATTGAGAACAAACAAGCATTCCTTTGACAGTTATCTGTATGAATTAATATTTAAAATATTGATTTCTTATTAGAATACATTGTATCAGGTAAATTATTATAGAATCAATTTATATTATATATTTGCTGACATAATTAATTAACAATTTCAGAGTTTTACTGTGAAATTTGACTGTTTAAGAGTGAATACGATAAGTACTTCAAATTCAGATCCATTATAAATTGGTATAATTATCCAGTTATTCTCATTATATATTAATATCTATCTATTGAAAACTACGTAAAAGAAAGTTGAGTGCAGGCCACTCCAGATATTTTTTAAAACGAATCAACCATGAGTTACATCATTTGTTTCTTGTTTATTGAGAACAAACAAGCATTCCTTTGACAGTTATCTGTATGAATTAATATTTAAAATATTGATTTCTTATTAAAATACATTGTATCAGGTAAATTATTATAGAATCAATTTATATTATATATTTGCTGACATAATTAATTAACAATTTCAGAGTTTTACCGTGAAATTTGACTGTTTAAGAGTGAATACGATAAGTACTTCAAATTCAGATCCATTATAAATTGGTATAATTATCCAGTTATTTTCATTATATATTAATATCTATCTATTGAAAACTACGTAAAAGAAAGTTGAGTGCAGGCCACTCCAGATATTGTTAATTATGTTATATAATGTAATTAAACAAACTATATATCAATAAAATAATGTTGTATTAATGGTTGTTTTCTTAAAATATTGGGAGCTATTTCAATGACAGTATATTAAATAAAAATATTACAAAAAATCAATATTTATTGGTCCGGCCATTTTAAGATGACAGCGCGAACTAGTAGTAGTAGCATAGGCTGTCGCATTATATTTTCTCTATGGGGCACATTTGTAAATAGAATCACTGTTTCTACATGCTCATTTGTTTTGTTAATTATGTTATATAATCTAATTAAACAAACTATATAACAATAAAATAATGTTGTATTAATGGTTGTTTTCTTAAAATATTGAGAGCTATTTCAATGACAGTATATTAAATAAAAATATTACAAAAAATTAATATTTATTGGTGCTGCCATCTTAAGATGACAGCGCGAACTAGTAGTAGTAGCATAGGCTGTCGCATTATATTTTCTCTATGGGGTGCATTTGTAAATAGAATCTCGTGTTTCCACATGCACATTTGTTTTGTTAATTATGTTATATAATGTAATTAAACAAACTATATATCAATAAAATAATGTTGTATTAATGGTTGTTTTCTTAAAATATTGGGAGCTATTTCAATGACAGTATATTAAATAAAAATATTACAAAAAATCAATATTTATTGGTGCTGCCATCTTAAGATGACAGCGCGAAATAGTAGTAGTAACATAGGCTGTCGCATTAAATTTTCTCTATGGGGCACATTTGTAAATAGAATCTCGTGTTTCCACATGCACATTTGTTTTGTTAATTATGTTATATAATGTAATTAAACAAACTATATATCAATAAAATAATGTTGTATTAATGGTTGTTTTCTTAAAATATTGGGAGCTATTTCAATGACAGTATATTAAATAAAAATATTACAAAAAATCAATATTTATTGGTCCGGCCATTTTAAGATGACAGCGCGAACTAGTAGTAGTAGCATAGGCTGTCGCATTATATTTTCTCTATGGGGCACATTTGTAAATAGAATCACTGTTTCCACATGCACATTTGTTTTGTTAATTATGTTATATAATGTAATTAAACAAGCTATATATCAATAAAATAATGTTGTATTAATGGTTGTTTTCTTAAAATATTGAGAGCTATTTCAATGACAGTATATTAAATAAAAATATTACAAAAAATCAATATTTATTGGTCCGGCCATTTTAAGATGACAGCGCGAACTAGTAGTAGTAGCATAGGCTGTCGCATTATATTTTCTCTATGGGGTGCATTTGTAAATAGAATCTCGTGTTTCCACATGCACATTTGTTTTGTTAATTATGTTATATAATGTAATTAAACAAGCTATATATCAATAAAATAATGTTGTATTAATGGTTGTTTTCTTAAAATATTGGGAGCTATTTCAATGACAGTATATTAAATAAAAATATTACAAAAAATCAATATTTATTGGTGCTGCTGCCATCTTAAGATGACAGCGCGAAATAGTAGTAGTAACATAGGCTGTCGCATTAAATTTTCTCTATGGGGCACATTTGTAAATAGAATCACTGTTTCCACATGCACATTTGTTTTGTTAATTATGTTATATAATGTAATTAAACAAACTATATAACAATAAAATAATGTTGTATTAATGGTTGTTTTCTTAAAATATTGAGAGCTATTTCAATGACAGTATATTAAATAAAAATATTACAAAAAATTAATATTTATTGGTGCTGCCATCTTAAGATGACAGCGCGAACTAGTAGTAGTAGCATAGGCTGTCGCATTATATTTTCTCTATGGGGTACATTTGTAAATAGAATCTCTGTTTCCACATGCACATTTGTTTTGTTAATTATGTTATATAATGTAAATAAACAAACTATATATCAATAAAATAATGTTGTATTAATGGTTCTTATCTTAAAATATTGAGAACTATTTCAAAGACAGTATATTAAATAAAAATGATACAAAAAGATCATTGTTAATTGGTGCTGCCATCTTACGAAGAAAGCGCGAACTAGTAATAGTAGCATAGGCTGTCGCATTATATTTTCTCTATGGGGCACATTTGTAAATAGAATCACTGTTTCTACATGCACATTTGTTTTGTTAATTATGTTATATAATGTAATTAAACAAACTATATATCAATAAAATAATGTTGTATTAATGGTTGTTTTCTTAAAATATTGAGAACTATTTGAATGACAGTATAATAAATAAAAATATTACAAAAATTCAATGTTTATTTGTGCTGCCATCTTAAGATGACAGCGCGAACTAGTAGTAGTAGCATAGGCTGTCGCATTATATTTTCTCTATGGGTTACATTTGATAAATAGAATCTCTGTTTCCACATGCACATTTGTTTTGTTAATTATGTTATATAATGTAATTAAACAAGCTATATATCAATAAAATAATGTTGTATTAATGGTTGTTTTCTTAAAATATTGAGAGCTATTTCAAAGACAGTATATTAAATAAAAATATTACAAAAAATCAATATTTATTGGTCCGGCCATTTTAAGATGACAGCGCGAACTAGTAGTAGTAGCATAGGCTGTCGCATTATATTTTCTCTATGGGGTGCATTTGTAAATAGAATCTCGTGTTTCCACATGCACATTTGTTTTGTTAATTATGTTATATAATGTAATTAAACAAACTATATATCAATAAAATAATGTTGTATTAATGGTTGTTTTCTTAAAATATTGGGAGCTATTTCAATGACAGTATATTAAATAAAAATATTACAAAAAAACAATATTTATTGGTGCTGCCATCTTAAGATGACAGCGCGAAATAGTAGTAGTAACATAGGCTGTCGCATTAAATTTTCTCTATGGGGCACATTTGTAAATAGAATCACTGTTTCCACATGCACATTTGTTTTGTTAATTATGTTATATAATGTAATTAAACAAGCTATATATCAATAAAATAATGTTGTATTAATGGTTGTTTTCTTAAAATATTGAGAGCTATTTCAATGACAGTATATTAAATAAAAATATTACAAAAAATCAATATTTATTGGTCCGGCCATTTTAAGATGACAGCGCGAACTAGTAGTAGTAGCATAGGCTGTCGCATTATATTTTCTCTATGGGGTGCATTTGTAAATAGAATCTCGTGTTTCCACATGCACATTTGTTTTGTTAATTATGTTATATAATGTAAATAAACAAACTATATATCAATAAAATAATGTTGTATTAATGGTTGTTTTCTTAAAATATTGGGAGCTATTTCAATGACAGTATATTAAATAAAAATATTACAAAAAATCAATATTTATTGGTGCTGCCATCTTAAGATGACAGCGCGAAATAGTAGTAGTAACATAGGCTGTCGCATTAAATTTTCTCTATGGGGCACATTTGTAAATAGAATCACTGTTTCCACATGCACATTTGTTTTGTTAATTATGTTATATAATGTAAATAAACAAGCTATATATCAATAAAATAATGTTGTATTAATGGTTGTTTTCTTAAAATTTTGAGAGCTATTTCAATGACAGTATATTAAATAAAAATATTACAAAAAATCAATATTTATTGGTCCGGCCATTTTAAGATGACAGCGCGAACTAGTAGTAGTAGCATAGGCTGTCGCATTATATTTTCTCTATGGGGTGCATTTGTAAATAGAATCTCGTGTTTCCACATGCACATTTGTTTTGTTAATTATTTTATATATGTTATATAATGTAATTAAACAAACTATATATCAATAAAATAATGTTGTATTAATGGTTGTTTTCTTAAAATATTGGGAGCTATTTCAATGACAGTATATTAAATAAAAATATTACAAAAAATCAATATTTATTGGTCCGGCCATTTTAAGATGACAGCGCGAACTAGTAGTAGTAGCATAGGCTGTCGCATTATATTTTCTCTATGGGGCACATTTGTAAATAGAATCACTGTTTCTACATGCTCATTTGTTTTGTTAATTATGTTATATAATGTAATTAAACAAACTATATATCAATAAAATAATGTTGTATTAATGGTTGTTTTCTTAAAATATTGAGAACTATTTGAATGACAGTATAATAAATAAAAATATTACAAAAATTCAATGTTTATTTGTGCTGCCATCTTAAGATGTCAGCGCGAACTAGTAGTAGTAGCATAGGCTGTCGCATTATATTTTCTCTATGTGTTACATTTGATAAATAGAATCTCTGTTTCCACTTGCACATTTGTTTTGTTAATTATGTTATATAATGTAATTAAACAAGCTATATATCAATAAAATAATGTTGTATTAATGATTGTTTTCTTAAAATATTGAGAGCTATTTCAATGACAGTATATTAAATAAAAATATTACAAAAAATCAATATTTATTGGTCCGGCCATTTTAAGATGACAGCGCGAACTAGTAGTAGTAGCATAGGCTGTCGCATTATATTTTCTCTATGGGGTGCATTTGTAAATAGAATCTCGTGTTTCCACATGCACATTTGTTTTGTTAATTATGTTATATAATGTAATTAAACAAACTATATATCAATAAAATAATGTTGTATTAATGGTTGTTTTCTTAAAATATTGGGAGCTATTTCAATGACAGTATATTAAATAAAAATATTACAAAAAATCAATATTTATTGGTGCTGCCATCTTAAGATGACAGCGCGAAATAGTAGTAGTAACATAGGCTGTCGCATTAAATTTTCTCTATGGGGCACATTTGTAAATAGAATCACTGTTTCCACATGCACATTTGTTTTGTTAATTATGTTATATAATGTAATTAAACAAACTATATAACAATAAAATAATGTTGTATTAATGGTTGTTTTCTTAAAATATTGAGAGCTATTTCAATGACAGTATATTAAATAAAAATATTACAAAAAATTAATATTTATTGGTGCTGCCATCTTAAGATGACAGCGCGAACTAGTAGTAGTAGCATAGGCTGTCGCATTATATTTTCTCTATGGGGTACATTTGTAAATAGAATCTCTGTTTCCACATGCACATTTGTTTTGTTAATTATGTTATATATGTTATATAATGTAATTAAACAAACTATATATCAATAAAATAATGTTGTATTAATGGTTGTTTTCTTAAAATATTGGGAGCTATTTCAATGACAGTATATTAAATAAAAATATTACAAAAAATCAATATTTATTGGTCCGGCCATTTTAAGATGACAGCGCGAACTAGTAGTAGTAGCATAGGCTGTCGCATTATATTTTCTCTATGGGGCACATTTGTAAATAGAATCACTGTTTCTACATGCTCATTTGTTTTGTTAATTATGTTATATAATGTAATTAAACAAACTATATATCAATAAAATAATGTTGTATTAATGGTTGTTTTCTTAAAATATTGAGAACTATTTGAATGACAGTATAATAAATAAAAATATTACAAAAATTCAATGTTTATTTGTGCTGCCATCTTAAGATGACAGCGCGAACTAGTAGTAGTAGCATAGGCTGTCGCATTATATTTTCTCTATGTGTTACATTTGATAAATAGAATCTCTGTTTCCACTTGCACATTTGTTTTGTTAATTATGTTATATAATGTAATTAAACAAGCTATATATCAATAAAATAATGTTGTATTAATGATTGTTTTCTTAAAATATTGAGAGCTATTTCAATGACAGTATATTAAATAAAAATATTACAAAAAATCAATATTTATTGGTCCGGCCATTTTAAGATGACAGCGCGAACTAGTAGTAGTAGCATAGGCTGTCGCATTATATTTTCTCTATGGGGTGCATTTGTAAATAGAATCTCGTGTTTCCAAATGCACATTTGTTTTGTTAATTATGTTATATAATGTAATTAAACAAACTATATATCAATAAAATAATGTTGTATTAATGGTTGTTTTCTTAAAATATTGGGAGCTATTTCAATGACAGTATATTAAATAAAAATATTACAAAAAATCAATATTTATTGGTGCTGCCATCTTAAGATGACAGCGCGAAATAGTAGTAGTAACATAGGCTGTCGCATTAAATTTTCTCTATGGGGCACATTTGTAAATAGAATCACTGTTTCCACATGCACATTTGTTTTGTTAATTATGTTATATAATGTAATTAAACAAACTATATAACAATAAAATAATGTTGTATTAATGGTTGTTTTCTTAAAATATTGAGAGCTATTTCAATGACAGTATATTAAATAAAAATATTACAAAAAATTAATATTTATTGGTGCTGCCATCTTAAGATGACAGCGCGAACTAGTAGTAGTAGCATAGGCTGTCGCATTATATTTTCTCTATGGGGTACATTTGTAAATAGAATCTCTGTTTCCACATGCACATTTGTTTTGTTAATTATGTTATATAATGTAAATAAACAAACTATATATCAATAAAATAATGTTTTCTTAATGGTTCTTATCTTAAAATATTGAGAACTATTTCAAAGACAGTATATTAAATAAAAATGATACAAAAAGATCATTGTTAATTGGTGCTGCCATCTTACGAAGAAAGCGCGAACTAGTAATAGTAGCATAGGCTGTCGCATTATATTTTCTCTATGGGGCACATTTGTAAATAGAATCACTGTTTCTACATGCACATTTGTTTTGTTAATTATGTTATATAATGTAATTAAACAAACTATATATCAATAAAATAATGTTGTATTAATGGTTGTTTTCTTAAAATATTGAGAACTATTTGAATGACAGTATAATAAATAAAAATATTACAAAAATTCAATGTTTATTTGTGCTGCCATCTTAAGATGACAGCGCGAACTAGTAGTAGTAGCATAGGCTGTCGCATTATATTTTCTCTATGGGTTACATTTGATAAATAGAATCTCTGTTTCCACATGCACATTTGTTTTGTTAATTATGTTATATAATGTAATTAAACAAGCTATATATCAATAAAATAATGTTGTATTAATGGTTGTTTTCTTAAAATATTGAGAGCTATTTCAAAGACAGTATATTAAATAAAAATATTACAAAAAATCAATATTTATTGGTCCGGCCATTTTAAGATGACAGCGCGAACTAGTAGTAGTAGCATAGGCTGTCGCATTATATTTTCTCTATGTGGTGCATTTGTAAATAGAATCTCGTGTTTCCACATGCACATTTGTTTTGTTAATTATGTTATATAATGTAATTAAACAAACTATATATCAATAAAATAATGTTGTATTAATGGTAGTTTTCTTAAAATATTGGGAACTATTTCAATGACAGTATATTAAATAAAAATATTACAAAAAATCAATATTTATTGGTCCGGCCATTTTAAGATGACAGCGCGAACTAGTAGTAGTAGCATAGGCTGTCGCATTATATTTTCTCTATGGGGCACATTTGTAAATAGAATCACTGTTTCTACATGCTCATTTGTTTTGTTAATTATGTTATATAATGTAATTAAACAAACTATATATCAATAAAATAATGTTGTATTAATGGTTGTTTTCTTAAAATATTGAGAACTATTTGAATGACAGTATAATAAATAAAAATATTACAAAAATTCAATGTTTATTTGTGCTGCCATCTTAAGATGACAGCGCGAACTAGTAGTAGTAGCATAGGCTGTCGCATTATATTTTCTCTATGTGTTACATTTGATAAATAGAATCTCTGTTTCCACTTGCACATTTGTTTTGTTAATTATGTTATATAATGTAATTAAACAAGCTATATATCAATAAAATAATGTTGTATTAATGATTGTTTTCTTAAAATATTGAGAGCTATTTCAATGACAGTATATTAAATAAAAATATTACACAAAATCAATATTTATTGGTCCGGCCATTTTAAGATGACAGCGCGAACTAGTAGTAGTAGCATAGGCTGTCGCATTATATTTTCTCTATGGGGTGCATTTGTAAATAGAATCTCGTGTTTCCACATGCACATTTGTTTTGTTAATTATGTTATATAATGTAATTAAACAAACTATATATCAATAAAATAATGTTGTATTAATGGTTGTTTTCTTAAAATATTGGGAGCTATTTCAATGACAGTATATTAAATAAAAATATTACAAAAAATCAATATTTATTGGTGCTGCCATCTTAAGATGACAGCGCGAAATAGTAGTAGTAACATAGGCTGTCGCATTAAATTTTCTCTATGGGGCACATTTGTAAATAGAATCACTGTTTCCACATGCACATTTGTTTTGTTAATTATGTTATATAATGTAATTAAACAAGCTATATATCAATAAAATAATGTTGTATTAATGGTTGTTTTCTTAAAATATTGAGAGCTATTTCAATGACAGTATATTAAATAAAAATATTACAAAAAATCAATATTTATTGGTCCGGCCATTTTAAGATGACAGCGCGAACTAGTAGTAGTAGCATAGGCTGTCGCATTATATTTTCTCTATGGGGTGCATTTCTAAATAGAATCACTGTTTCTACATGCACATTTGTTTTGTTAATTATGTTATATAATGTAATTAAACAAGCTATATATCAATAAAATAATGTTGTATTAATGGTTGTTTTCTTAAAATATTGAGAGCTATTTCAATGACAGTATATTAAATAAAAATATTACAAAAAATCAATATTTATTGGTCCGGCCATTTTAAGATGACAGCGCGAACTAGTAGTAGTAGCATAGGCTGTCGCATTATATTTTCTCTATGGGGTGCATTTGTAAATAGAATCTCGTGTTTCCACATGCACATTTGTTTTGTTAATTATGTTATATAATGTAATTAAACAAGCTATATATCAATAAAATAATGTTGTATTAATGGTTGTTTTCTTAAAATATTGAGAGCTATTTCAAAGACAGTATATTAAATAAAAATATTACAAAAAATCAATATTTATTGGTCCGGCCATTTTAAGATGACAGCGCGAACTAGTAGTAGTAGCATAGGCTGTCGCATTATATTTTCTCTATGGGGTGCATTTGTAAATAGAATCTCGTGTTTCCACATGCACATTTGTTTTGTTAATTATGTTATATAATGTAATTAAAGAAACTATATATCAATAAAATAATGTTGTATTAATGTTTGTTTTCTTAAAATATTGAGAACTATTTGAATGACAGTATAATAAATAAAAATATTACAAAAATTCAATGTTTATTTGTGCTGCCATCTTAAGATGACAGCGCGAACTAGTAATAGTAGCATAGGCTGTCGCATTATATTTTCTCTATGGGGCACATTTGTAAATAGAATCACTGTTTCTACATGCACATTTGTTTTGTTAATTATGTTATATAATGTAATTAAACAAACTATATATCAATAAAATAATGTTGTATTAATGGTTGTTTTCTTAAAATATTGAGAACTATTTGAATGACAGTATATTAAATAAAAATATTACAAAAAATCAATATTTATTGGTCCGGCCATTTTAAGATGACAGCGCGAACTAGTAGTAGTAGCATAGGCTGTCGCATTATATTTTCTCTATGTGGTGCATTTGTAAATAGAATCTCGTGTTTCCACATGCACATTTGTTTTGTTAATTATGTTATATAATGTAATTAAACAAACTATATATCAATAAAATAATGTTGTATTAATGGTTGTTTTCTTAAAATATTGGGAGCTATTTCAATGACAGTATATTAAATAAAAATATTACAAAAAATCAATATTTATTGGTGCTGCCATCTTAAGATGACAGCGCGAAATAGTAGTAGTAACATAGGCTGTCGCATTAAATTTTCTCTATGGGGTACATTTGTAAATAGAATCTCTGTTTCCACATGCACATTTGTTTTGTTAATTATGTTATATAATGTAAATAAACAAACTACATATCAATAAAATAATGTTTTCATAATGGTTCTTATCTTAAAATAATGAGAACTATTTCAAAGACAGTATATTAAATAAAAATGATACAAAAAGATCATTGTTAATTGGTGCTGCCATCTTACGAAGAAAGCGCGAACTAGTAATAGTAGCATAGGCTGTCGCATTATATTTTCTCTATGGGGCACATTTGTAAATAGAATCACTGTTTCTACATGCACATTTGTTTTGTTAATTATGTTATATAATGTAATTAAACAAACTATATATCAATAAAATAATGTTGTATTAATGGTTGTTTTCTTAAAATATTGAGAACTATTTGAATGACAGTATATTAAATAAAAATATTACAAAAATTCAATGTTTATTTGTGCTGCCATCTTAAGATGACAGCGCGAACTAGTAGTAGTAGCATAGGCTGTCGCATTATATTTTCTCTATGTGGTGCATTTGTAAATAGAATCTCGTGTTTCCACATGCACATTTGTTTTGTTAATTATGTTATATAATGTAATTAAACAAACTATATATCAATAAAATAATGTTGTATTAATGGTTGTTTTCTTAAAATATTGGGAGCTATTTCAATGACAGTATATTAAATAAAAATATTACAAAAAATCAATATTTATTGGTCCGGCCATTTTAAGATGACAGCGCGGAACTAGTAGTAGTAGGCTGTCGCATTATATTTTCTCTATGGGGCGTATTTGTACCGCCTCCGTCCCCCGACCGCCCTACCCTATTCGTACATTTTTTACGTTTTGCTGTGGCGATCAATACTGGTGTTCTGGACAGTGGTGGAGGTGTAGTTCTTTGATTGCACACAATTAAATACAAAATTACACACAATAAGTCCCGTCTTATGCAGTAATTGTAGATAGCACTTGTATTTAACGTTTAAAAGGATTTAAGGCTCAAACGATGTAAGATTTAAAGGATTTAAAAAGGGTTTAAATTTAAGGTTTACATGATTTGAGGCTTAAGTTTTAAGGTTTATAGGATTTAAGGTTTATAGGATTTGAGGATTTAAGATTTATAGGATTTAAGGTTTAATTTTTTTAGGCGTATATGATTTAAGGTTTATAGGATTTGAGGATTTAAGGTTTAAAGGATATTTGGCTTAAAAGTTTTAAGGTTTATAGGATTTAAGGTTTACAGGATTTGAGGTTTTAAGATTTATAGGATTTAAGGTTTTATTTTTTTAGATGTATATGTTTTAAGGTTTATAGAATTTGAGAATTTAAGGTTTATAGGATTTGAAAATTTAAGGTTTAAAGGATTTGAAGTTAAAAAGTTTTAAGGTTTATAGGATTTAAGGTTTATAGGATTTGAAGATTTATAGGATTTAAAGTTTATAGAATTTGAGAATTTAAGGTTTATAGAATTTGAGGATTTAAGGTTTAAAAGTTTTAAGGTGCATAGGATTTAAAGAATATAGGATTTGAGGATTTAAGGTTTAAAGGATTTGAGGCTTATAGGATTAAAGGTTTAATTTTTTTTAGGTGCATAGGATTTAAGGTTTATAGGATTTGAGGATTTAAGATTTATAGGATTTAAGGTTTAAAATTTTTTAGGCGTATATGATTTAAGGTATATAGGATTTGAGGATTTAAGGTTTGAAGGATATTAGGTTTAAAAGTTTATAGGATTTAAGGTTTAATTTTTAAAGGCGTATATGATTTAAGGTTTATAGGATTTGAGGATTTAAGGTTTGAAAGATTTAAGGTTTATAGGATTTAAGGATTTAAGGTTTATAGGATTTGAAGATTTAAGATTTATAGCATTTAATGTTTATAGAATTTGAGAATTTAAGGTTTATAGGATTTGAGAATTTAAGGTTTAAAGGATTTGAAGTTAAAAAGTTTTAAGGTTTATAGGATTTAAGGTTTACAGGATTTGAGGTTTTAAGATTTATAGGATTTAAGGTTTCATTTTTAGATGTATATGATTTAAGGTATATAGGATTTGAGGATTTAAGGTTTGAAGGATATTAGGTTTAAAAGTTTATAGGATTTAAGGTTTAATTTTTAAAGGCGTATATGATTTAAGGTTTATAGGATTTGAGGATTTAAGGTTTGAAAGATTTAAGGTTTATAGGATTTAAGGATTTAAGGTTTATAGGATTTGAAGATTTAAGATTTATAGCATTTAATGTTTATAGAATTTGAGAATTTAAGGTTTATAGGATTTGAGAATTTAAGGTGTAAAGGATTTGAAGTTAAAAAGTTTTAAGGTTTATAGGATTTAAGGTTTACAGGATTTGAGGTTTTAAGATTTATAGGATTTAAGGTTTAATTTTTTAGATGTATATGATTTAAGGTTTATAGAATTTGAGAATTTAAGGTTTATAGGATTTGAGAATTTAAGGTTTGAAGGATTTGAAGTTAAAAAGTTTTAAGGTTTTAAGGTTTTAAGGTTAGGTTAGGTTAGGTTAGGTTAGGTTAGGTTAGGTTAGGTTAGGTTAGGTTAGGTTAGGTTAGGTTAGGTTAGGTTAGGTTAGGTTAGGTTAGGTTAGGTTAGGTTAGGTTAGGTTAGGTTAGGTTAGGTTAGGTTAGGTTAGGTTAGGTTAGGTTAGGTTAGGTTAGGTTAGGTTAGGTTAGGTTAGGTTAGGTTAGGTTAGGTTAGGTTAGGTTAGGTTAGGTTAGGTTAGGTTAGGTTAGGTTAGGTTAGGTTAGGTTAGGTTAGGTTAGGTTAGGTTAGGTTAGGTTAGGTTAGGTTAGGTTAGGTTAGGTTAGGTTAGGTTAGGTTAGGTTAGGTTAGGTTAGGTTAGGTTAGGTTAGGTTAGGTTAGGTTAGGTTAGGTTAGGTTAGGTTAGGTTAGGTTAGGTTAGGTTAGGTTAGGTTAGGTTAGGTTAGGTTAGGTTAGGTTAGGTTAGGTTAGGTTAGGTTAGGTTAGGTTAGGTTAGGTTAGGTTAGGTTAGGTTAGGTTAGGTTAGGTTAGGTTAGGTTAGGTTAGGTTAGGTTAGGTTAGGTTAGGTTAGGTTAGGTTAGGTTAGGTTAGGTTAGGTTAGGTTAGGTTAGGTTAGGTTAGGTTAGGTTAGGTTAGGTTAGGTTAGGTTAGGTTAGGTTAGGTTAGGTTAGGTTAGGTTAGGTTAGGTTAGGTTAGGTTAGGTTAGGTTAGGTTAGGTTAGGTTAGGTTAGGTTAGGTTAGGTTAGGTTAGGTTAGGTTAGGTTAGGTTAGGTTAGGTTAGGTTAGGTTAGGTTAGGTTAGGTTAGGTTAGGTTAGGTTAGGTTAGGTTAGGTTAGGTTAGGTTAGGTTAGGTTAGGTTAGGTTAGGTTAGGTTAGGTTAGGTTAGGTTAGGTTAGGTTAGGTTAGGTTAGGTTAGGTTAGGTTAGGTTAGGTTAGGTTAGGTTAGGTTAGGTTAGGTTAGGTTAGGTTAGGTTAGGTTAGGTTAGGTTAGGTTAGGTTAGGTTAGGTTAGGTTAGGTTAGGTTAGGTTAGGTTAGGTTAGGTTAGGTTAGGTTAGGTTAGGTTAGGTTAGGTTAGGTTAGGTTAGGTTAGGTTAGGTTAGGTTAGGTTAGGTTAGGTTAGGTTAGGTTAGGTTAGGTTAGGTTAGGTTAGGTTAGGTTAGGTTAGGTTAGGTTAGGTTAGGTTAGGTTAGGTTAGGTTAGGTTAGGTTAGGTTAGGTTAGGTTAGGTTAGGTTAGGTTAGGTTAGGTTAGGTTAGGTTAGGTTAGGTTAGGTTAGGTTAGGTTAGGTTAGGTTAGGTTAGGTTAGGTTAGGTTAGGTTAGGTTAGGTTAGGTTAGGTTAGGTTAGGTTAGGTTAGGTTAGGTTAGGTTAGGTTAGGTTAGGTTAGGTTAGGTTAGGTTAGGTTAGGTTAGGTTAGGTTAGGTTAGGTTAGGTTAGGTTAGGTTAGGTTAGGTTAGGTTAGGTTAGGTTAGGTTAGGTTAGGTTAGGTTAGGTTAGGTTAGGTTAGGTTAGGTTAGGTTAGGTTAGGTTAGGTTAGGTTAGGTTAGGTTAGGTTAGGTTAGGTTAGGTTAGGTTAGGTTAGGTTAGGTTAGGTTAGGTTAGGTTAGGTTAGGTTAGGTTAGGTTAGGTTAGGTTAGGTTAGGTTAGGTTAGGTTAGGTTAGGTTAGGTTAGGTTAGGTTAGGTTAGGTTAGGTTAGGTTAGGTTAGGTTAGGTTAGGTTAGGTTAGGTTAGGTTAGGTTAGGTTAGGTTAGGTTAGGTTAGGTTAGGTTAGGTTAGGTTAGGTTAGGTTAGGTTAGGTTAGGTTAGGTTAGGTTAGGTTAGGTTAGGTTAGGTTAGGTTAGGTTAGGTTAGGTTAGGTTAGGTTAGGTTAGGTTAGGTTAGGTTAGGTTAGGTTAGGTTAGGTTAGGTTAGGTTAGGTTAGGTTAGGTTAGGTTAGGTTAGGTTAGGTTAGGTTAGGTTAGGTTAGGTTAGGTTAGGTTAGGTTAGGTTAGGTTAGGTTAGGTTAGGTTAGGTTAGGTTAGGTTAGGTTAGGTTAGGTTAGGTTAGGTTAGGTTAGGTTAGGTTAGGTTAGGTTAGGTTAGGTTAGGTTAGGTTAGGTTAGGTTAGGTTAGGTTAGGTTAGGTTAGGTTAGGTTAGGTTAGGTTAGGTTAGGTTAGGTTAGGTTAGGTTAGGTTAGGTTAGGTTAGGTTAGGTTAGGTTAGGTTAGGTTAGGTTAGGTTAGGTTAGGTTAGGTTAGGTTAGGTTAGGTTAGGTTAGGTTAGGTTAGGTTAGGTTAGGTTAGGTTAGGTTAGGTTAGGTTAGGTTAGGTTAGGTTAGGTTAGGTTAGGTTAGGTTAGGTTAGGTTAGGTTAGGTTAGGTTAGGTTAGGTTAGGTTAGGTTAGGTTAGGTTAGGTTAGGTTAGGTTAGGTTAGGTTAGGTTAGGTTAGGTTAGGTTAGGTTAGGTTAGGTTAGGTTAGGTTAGGTTAGGTTAGGTTAGGTTAGGTTAGGTTAGGTTAGGTTAGGTTAGGTTAGGTTAGGTTAGGTTAGGTTAGGTTAGGTTAGGTTAGGTTAGGTTAGGTTAGGTTAGGTTAGGTTAGGTTAGGTTAGGTTAGGTTAGGTTAGGTTAGGTTAGGTTAGGTTAGGTTAGGTTAGGTTAGGTTAGGTTAGGTTAGGTTAGGTTAGGTTAGGTTAGGTTAGGTTAGGTTAGGTTAGGTTAGGTTAGGTTAGGTTAGGTTAGGTTAGGTTAGGTTAGGTTAGGTTAGGTTAGGTTAGGTTAGGTTAGGTTAGGTTAGGTTAGGTTAGGTTAGGTTAGGTTAGGTTAGGTTAGGTTAGGTTAGGTTAGGTTAGGTTAGGTTAGGTTAGGTTAGGTTAGGTTAGGTTAGGTTAGGTTAGGTTAGGTTAGGTTAGGTTAGGTTAGGTTAGGTTAGGTTAGGTTAGGTTAGGTTAGGTTAGGTTAGGTTAGGTTAGGTTAGGTTAGGTTAGGTTAGGTTAGGTTAGGTTAGGTTAGGTTAGGTTAGGTTAGGTTAGGTTAGGTTAGGTTAGGTTAGGTTAGGTTAGGTTAGGTTAGGTTAGGTTAGGTTAGGTTAGGTTAGGTTAGGTTAGGTTAGGTTAGGTTAGGTTAGGTTAGGTTAGGTTAGGTTAGGTTAGGTTAGGTTAGGTTAGGTTAGGTTAGGTTAGGTTAGGTTAGGTTAGGTTAGGTTAGGTTAGGTTAGGTTAGGTTAGGTTAGGTTAGGTTAGGTTAGGTTAGGTTAGGTTAGGTTAGGTTAGGTTAGGTTAGGTTAGGTTAGGTTAGGTTAGGTTAGGTTAGGTTAGGTTAGGTTAGGTTAGGTTAGGTTAGGTTAGGTTAGGTTAGGTTAGGTTAGGTTAGGTTAGGTTAGGTTAGGTTAGGTTAGGTTAGGTTAGGTTAGGTTAGGTTAGGTTAGGTTAGGTTAGGTTAGGTTAGGTTAGGTTAGGTTAGGTTAGGTTAGGTTAGGTTAGGTTAGGTTAGGTTAGGTTAGGTTAGGTTAGGTTAGGTTAGGTTAGGTTAGGTTAGGTTAGGTTAGGTTAGGTTAGGTTAGGTTAGGTTAGGTTAGGTTAGGTTAGGTTAGGTTAGGTTAGGTTAGGTTAGGTTAGGTTAGGTTAGGTTAGGTTAGGTTAGGTTAGGTTAGGTTAGGTTAGGTTAGGTTAGGTTAGGTTAGGTTAGGTTAGGTTAGGTTAGGTTAGGTTAGGTTAGGTTAGGTTAGGTTAGGTTAGGTTAGGTTAGGTTAGGTTAGGTTAGGTTAGGTTAGGTTAGGTTAGGTTAGGTTAGGTTAGGTTAGGTTAGGTTAGGTTAGGTTAGGTTAGGTTAGGTTAGGTTAGGTTAGGTTAGGTTAGGTTAGGTTAGGTTAGGTTAGGTTAGGTTAGGTTAGGTTAGGTTAGGTTAGGTTAGGTTAGGTTAGGTTAGGTTAGGTTAGGTTAGGTTAGGTTAGGTTAGGTTAGGTTAGGTTAGGTTAGGTTAGGTTAGGTTAGGTTAGGTTAGGTTAGGTTAGGTTAGGTTAGGTTAGGTTAGGTTAGGTTAGGTTAGGTTAGGTTAGGTTAGGTTAGGTTAGGTTAGGTTAGGTTAGGTTAGGTTAGGTTAGGTTAGGTTAGGTTAGGTTAGGTTAGGTTAGGTTAGGTTAGGTTAGGTTAGGTTAGGTTAGGTTAGGTTAGGTTAGGTTAGGTTAGGTTAGGTTAGGTTAGGTTAGGTTAGGTTAGGTTAGGTTAGGTTAGGTTAGGTTAGGTTAGGTTAGGTTAGGTTAGGTTAGGTTAGGTTAGGTTAGGTTAGGTTAGGTTAGGTTAGGTTAGGTTAGGTTAGGTTAGGTTAGGTTAGGTTAGGTTAGGTTAGGTTAGGTTAGGTTAGGTTAGGTTAGGTTAGGTTAGGTTAGGTTAGGTTAGGTTAGGTTAGGTTAGGTTAGGTTAGGTTAGGTTAGGTTAGGTTAGGTTAGGTTAGGTTAGGTTAGGTTAGGTTAGGTTAGGTTAGGTTAGGTTAGGTTAGGTTAGGTTAGGTTAGGTTAGGTTAGGTTAGGTTAGGTTAGGTTAGGTTAGGTTAGGTTAGGTTAGGTTAGGTTAGGTTAGGTTAGGTTAGGTTAGGTTAGGTTAGGTTAGGTTAGGTTAGGTTAGGTTAGGTTAGGTTAGGTTAGGTTAGGTTAGGTTAGGTTAGGTTAGGTTAGGTTAGGTTAGGTTAGGTTAGGTTAGGTTAGGTTAGGTTAGGTTAGGTTAGGTTAGGTTAGGTTAGGTTAGGTTAGGTTAGGTTAGGTTAGGTTAGGTTAGGTTAGGTTAGGTTAGGTTAGGTTAGGTTAGGTTAGGTTAGGTTAGGTTAGGTTAGGTTAGGTTAGGTTAGGTTAGGTTAGGTTAGGTTAGGTTAGGTTAGGTTAGGTTAGGTTAGGTTAGGTTAGGTTAGGTTAGGTTAGGTTAGGTTAGGTTAGGTTAGGTTAGGTTAGGTTAGGTTAGGTTAGGTTAGGTTAGGTTAGGTTAGGTTAGGTTAGGTTAGGTTAGGTTAGGTTAGGTTAGGTTAGGTTAGGTTAGGTTAGGTTAGGTTAGGTTAGGTTAGGTTAGGTTAGGTTAGGTTAGGTTAGGTTAGGTTAGGTTAGGTTAGGTTAGGTTAGGTTAGGTTAGGTTAGGTTAGGTTAGGTTAGGTTAGGTTAGGTTAGGTTAGGTTAGGTTAGGTTAGGTTAGGTTAGGTTAGGTTAGGTTAGGTTAGGTTAGGTTAGGTTAGGTTAGGTTAGGTTAGGTTAGGTTAGGTTAGGTTAGGTTAGGTTAGGTTAGGTTAGGTTAGGTTAGGTTAGGTTAGGTTAGGTTAGGTTAGGTTAGGTTAGGTTAGGTTAGGTTAGGTTAGGTTAGGTTAGGTTAGGTTAGGTTAGGTTAGGTTAGGTTAGGTTAGGTTAGGTTAGGTTAGGTTAGGTTAGGTTAGGTTAGGTTAGGTTAGGTTAGGTTAGGTTAGGTTAGGTTAGGTTAGGTTAGGTTAGGTTAGGTTAGGTTAGGTTAGGTTAGGTTAGGTTAGGTTAGGTTAGGTTAGGTTAGGTTAGGTTAGGTTAGGTTAGGTTAGGTTAGGTTAGGTTAGGTTAGGTTAGGTTAGGTTAGGTTAGGTTAGGTTAGGTTAGGTTAGGTTAGGTTAGGTTAGGTTAGGTTAGGTTAGGTTAGGTTAGGTTAGGTTAGGTTAGGTTAGGTTAGGTTAGGTTAGGTTAGGTTAGGTTAGGTTAGGTTAGGTTAGGTTAGGTTAGGTTAGGTTAGGTTAGGTTAGGTTAGGTTAGGTTAGGTTAGGTTAGGTTAGGTTAGGTTAGGTTAGGTTAGGTTAGGTTAGGTTAGGTTAGGTTAGGTTAGGTTAGGTTAGGTTAGGTTAGGTTAGGTTAGGTTAGGTTAGGTTAGGTTAGGTTAGGTTAGGTTAGGTTAGGTTAGGTTAGGTTAGGTTAGGTTAGGTTAGGTTAGGTTAGGTTAGGTTAGGTTAGGTTAGGTTAGGTTAGGTTAGGTTAGGTTAGGTTAGGTTAGGTTAGGTTAGGTTAGGTTAGGTTAGGTTAGGTTAGGTTAGGTTAGGTTAGGTTAGGTTAGGTTAGGTTAGGTTAGGTTAGGTTAGGTTAGGTTAGGTTAGGTTAGGTTAGGTTAGGTTAGGTTAGGTTAGGTTAGGTTAGGTTAGGTTAGGTTAGGTTAGGTTAGGTTAGGTTAGGTTAGGTTAGGTTAGGTTAGGTTAGGTTAGGTTAGGTTAGGTTAGGTTAGGTTAGGTTAGGTTAGGTTAGGTTAGGTTAGGTTAGGTTAGGTTAGGTTAGGTTAGGTTAGGTTAGGTTAGGTTAGGTTAGGTTAGGTTAGGTTAGGTTAGGTTAGGTTAGGTTAGGTTAGGTTAGGTTAGGTTAGGTTAGGTTAGGTTAGGTTAGGTTAGGTTAGGTTAGGTTAGGTTAGGTTAGGTTAGGTTAGGTTAGGTTAGGTTAGGTTAGGTTAGGTTAGGTTAGGTTAGGTTAGGTTAGGTTAGGTTAGGTTAGGTTAGGTTAGGTTAGGTTAGGTTAGGTTAGGTTAGGTTAGGTTAGGTTAGGTTAGGTTAGGTTAGGTTAGGTTAGGTTAGGTTAGGTTAGGTTAGGTTAGGTTAGGTTAGGTTAGGTTAGGTTAGGTTAGGTTAGGTTAGGTTAGGTTAGGTTAGGTTAGGTTAGGTTAGGTTAGGTTAGGTTAGGTTAGGTTAGGTTAGGTTAGGTTAGGTTAGGTTAGGTTAGGTTAGGTTAGGTTAGGTTAGGTTAGGTTAGGTTAGGTTAGGTTAGGTTAGGTTAGGTTAGGTTAG